>JARHVA010002335.1:1260000-1337500 GCA_037957365.1 Torreya grandis
TCAATTTCCCTATTTACAAATGGATTGGTCCACTAATATGCAGTCGGCCACCTCCAACTATACTACATCGACCCACTACTATATAGTCAGCCCTTAGATTTCTCTCACCTTTTAAACTAAGTCAACAGGGCCAACTCCATTCTTATTGTGATGTGACTTTTTGACCATTTAACGTAAATGATTTAGGTATTTATTGGTTTGAGATTTTACTACCTAGTACCTCATAATATCGCTAATCTACCTATAATTTTCTTAGGCTTAGTTTTGGTGTTTATAATTCATCTAACATATAATTTTCTATATTATGTTTAATTTTAATTAAAATTTCACAAAATAATATATTTAATGCTTCTCTTACCTGTGCTATACCCACCACATCCAATTTTCATCCTCCATGTTGTAGCTATCATCTCCTCACCATTGTAATTCTCTAGGCTCAAACTAGGCCCCTTAGAGCAATATTGTATCATAATAGTAAAATAATAAATGGACTAATTTCCACCCTATTTATATTTACTATTCAAAATTATTTACCTATTGAATATTTACAACTAGATTCCATTTGTTAACATAATTTTATTTCTACTAGCCCTTTTTCTAAACTGCAAGATGTTTTAGAATCATGATATTGTAGAGAATATTTTCACATATTATATGTATATTTTGAAAAAAATCATTTTTGCACTAATTTTTATAGCTTCACCTAATGTTACATACATTAAACATCTTCACATTTATTTCACTTCCTCTTCTACAAAACTAAAGTAAGTAAAGGTATGTATTTATTAATTCTATGATTTTATTTATCTAATTTGCATTTTATTACAATTTATTTAACTCTAGCATTGTGTGTTGTTATGTTATTTTTTTGAAGAATCATCCCATGTTACACCTACATGACATGTGATGAGATTAGAGTGGGGATTATGTATACACATACTATTTTAAAACATTATCAATTTCTGATGCTTTCTCTCTTTAAAGAACCCATCGAATCCCCATCTCTCTGAATGTATGCCTTAAAGGGTGCACTAAAAAAGGTTGGGTAGACAATTCACAAGATTATTTTCCCTTTCACTGCCATTTGCAATCAACACAAATATATCTTATATACTTCCATAAGATTTGACACCTCCCTATACACTCCTAGAAATTCACTACCTTAAACAATCCCTATCTAAGTTAAAAAAAACTTTTTGACATTTAATGAACAATGTGAGCTTAGGCCAACCCTATACTTAAATTATATTAGCACGTTAAAGGACTCTATCAACCTTTGTCAACCCAGTCTAGGAGCTAACTTAATTTTATCAATTAATGATACAGGGTTGATTGCGTTGACACTATTGGCTAAACTTTTGGAAGGATTTAAGGTTATATTCAACTATATATACATATCCTTTTTACCATTTCTAGAGATAAAATAAGAAGAACATAATATATTATGCATCTAATTATCCAAAATTCTACTTGAGAAGCATTGATTAGGGTTTCAATACTACACTTGGAGATGTAGATATTGTTTTGTGGAGAAGTATTTTAGATCCATAGAGAAATCATAACCTAGAGCTGATCTATCTTTTTTATCCTTACATACCACAATAACCTATTATGAAGTACCTTGTCTAAGGGAGAGATTTAGGCTGGGTAGGTTCTTCTTCAAGATAAGTATTACTAAACTCTTTCTCCTCCTTTTTAAATTAGATAGATTTTCATTTTTTTATCTTATATGCTTATCTCTCTATGCATTAGTATTTCCTATACATATGATTAAGTATAGATCTTCTATGAATATTTACTTATATGTTTATTACCCCCATTTTATGCCATAATCTTTGGTGATCACTAAGTTAGATTTTAATTTACTTTGTCATTTACTTTATGAATAATAAAAAATAGGACCTAGCTAGGGTTATCTCATGGTGTTACTTGACTAGAGATTTTATAACCCTCTCTAGTGATAAATTTGTGGTAAGGGACCCCTTGATTAGGTCTACTAGATCCATCTTGCTCATGAACTTGATTTTCTAAATTTACTAACAAGATAAAGGGTAAATGTGATTTATCTTCTTCGATATAGGATTCATTTATAGATCAACTTCACAATCCCTTGTATAAAGTGGATTCTTTATATAGTGAAATAGGTTCCATTATTGTCTACTTTGAAGACCTTTCCCTCACCAATATTTGCCAATAAAATACCATTTTAACACTTGACCTCACATATCCATCATTAATAAAGTGGGACTAACGTGAAACACCTATACTTGATCATTTCCAAAATGATGAGGTAATTTCAAAATTATTTATTAATGGGAAAATGTTCCATCAGGGGATCATAAGAAGGTATTTTATATTTAGTTAGATAAATTTGCATACTTTTGGGAACAAAAAGTATATAAACAAATCAATTCGACATCAACATACAATCAATGAGATCTAGAGGAGGAATTTAATCTTCATACACCACCCCCAAAATTTTAAGAAGTTTCAACTCTCCTAATTGAGCATATTATTCCTATGAACATTAGAATATAGGAAGATCCCAAAAAATTTCAAGCTTGGATTTTTACTCACTCAAGAATAAAGATAAATACTCTATTTTACTTTGAGAATTTTTTTATGTATTCATATGGTCTTATGTGGCTATTCTAGGGATTGATTCATCACTAGTAGTACACCATCTCACTACACATCCAGATGCAAACCCCATCAAATAAAAACTTTCAAAGATGTATGATCCCAAGATAGAACTATTTGTGAATGTAGATTTGAATAATTAATTAGAAGTTGGTTTCATATTCCCTATTTACTATTTATATTAGATATCTAATATAGTACATGTGTCAAAAAATATAGAAATAATCAGAGTCTATGCAAATTTTCATGATATCAATAACATGTCTAGAAATATTATTTCCCATTACTAAATATCAACATGATCATGGATTCTAATCTAGATCATAATATGTTATATTTTATGGATAATTTTTTAGGGTACCACCAAATCAGAATATCTCCCAAAGGCAAACATAAAACAACATTTACAACACCATGGGGGACCTTTTTATATTAAGTGATGCCTTATGTATAAAGAATGACATAGCTATATACCAAAGAGAAATGACTATCATGTTTCATGATATTCTTCACAATATTATAGAGGAATATGTTGATGACATACTTGTAAAATCAAAATCTAGAGAAGAGCATCCCAAATTACTTTATCACATCTTCTAAATAATGAGAGAATATAAGATCATATTAAGTACAAATGTGTTTGGAGTGACATCAAGAATGTTTTTAGGCTTCATTATTTCATGATGGGGTATAGAGGTCAATCCTTCTAAAGTTTTAGCTATCATGGATATGCCACTACCAAAAATTCCCAAATAGATTTGAAGTTTGCAAAGTAAAATCTAATAAATTAGGTGTTTTATATCCCATCTTACATATGTTTATCACCCTTTTACATTTATGTTAAATAAATATACTCTTTTTAATTAGAATAAGAATTATACTACAACATTTGATCACTTTAAATAATACCTTTCCAATCTACTAGTATGAATTCCACTTTTTATTGGTATGCCTTTTATTTTATATATCTCAACTACTTAGTTTGAATTGGGGGTATTATTATCACAACATGATGATAGTGGGTCAAAAAGGTTAGTTTATTATCTACGCAGGACCTTGGTGTTTTACAATCTTAATTATTCTCATATGGAAAAGGCATATCTTGTAGTTATTTTTGCTTCACAAAAACTCTATCATTACATGCTCAACATTAAAACCAAAATCATTTCAAAATTTGACCCTCTCAAGTATATTCTATCCAAAATCACTTTAACATGAAAGATGGATAAATGGGTTATGATTCTTAGTGAGTTTTATCTTGAGTATGTTAATTATAAATAAATTAAGGGACAAGTCTTAGTAGATGATTAGTAGAGGCACCTCTCAAAAATAAAGCAACATTTGTTACAAAATTCTTAGATGAATCGATAATGTCTATCAAATAATCTATAGTTTGGAAATTATTATTTAATGGTTCTTTCAAAAACCATGGATCATGGGTAGATGTTTTGATAGTCACACTAGATGGGGATTGTATTCCCAAATAATTCATCATCAAGTTTCCTTATACCAATAACATTGTGGAATATGAAGCTCTTATAGCTAGTCTCAAACTTCTTATTTAATGGGGTATCCAACATCATATCATATTTGGTGATTCCAAACTTATCATAAATCAATTAACTAATGAATTCCAAGCTCTTGATGATAAGTTAATCCCATATAAATAGATGGTGAATAGTTTAAAGTCATCTTTTACATTTATCTAACTTGAACACATACCACATATCAATAATAAGGCAATATATTCCATGCTAACCAATGGATTGTTAATTTATTTTAACATAAAACACAAAAAATCCCTTATAAAGTACATAATGATTCTATTTTATGACACACTTCATTATTAAATGGTTTTCAAGGTGGCTAGTCCCACTTCACCTTAGTATTCTAATATTTATGTATATCTTCATGATAACACTCTTGCACCTAAATTGTTCCACAACCAACGTAAATATTTAGATAATGTAAATATCATTACACAATCATTTAAAATACTTTATATCAAATAGGCTATGACATAAAACTTCTATTCTATTTAAATTCTAAATAATTTACCTTGGCCATTAGGGAAGTTCATGAGGGAATACGTGCTGCACATTATTGTGGTATAGTCCTAACCAAAAATATTTTTTTTCTAGGTTATTATTTGCCTATAATGGAATATAACTCATGTTATTCTATTATAAAATTTTTACCTTGTCAAAATCATGGTGACCTTATACACAACCCTACACAAGATTTACAGCCTATTACCACACCTTGTCCATTTTTCACATGGTGGTTTGATCTCATTGGAAAAAATCAATCCTAATTCATCCAATGGTTACAAAAACATTATTACCACCACAAAGTACATTAAAAGTATTTTTGAGACAATTATATTTAAATATGTTACTTCAAATCAAATATATAATTTCATTCTAAATCACATTGTTTGTCACTTCTATATCCCTTCAACTATTCTTTTTGATAGCATAACATCATTCAAAAAAATAAGTCAAAAATATTTTCCAAATCTATCACATAAATCATAAATTTTACAATCCATACTACCAAAAATGAAATGTTCAAGTTAAGGTAACAAATAAAAACATTATCTATATACTTAAATGAATTTTTTAATGAATTTGTTCATGACTGGCACACACAAATTTATCCTACCCTTTAGGCATACCTTACTAGCATTCACACACCCATAGGGGAAGAAGCATTCAATTTTATATGGTATAAATTATATTCTACCCATATAAGTTGAGATTTCATCTTTGTGCATATCCATACGATAAGTCATTGATGAAGAATCCTAGTATAGAATGTCATATCTTTTGTTTTGTCTTCTAAGTGTTGATTACTTTTGTGTTTTTTTCATATATGTTTTATTGAAATATTTTTTATATTTTAATTTATCCATATTTAGTTATTTTATCTCAAATATTTTTTTCCTAACCATTTATAGTTATCTTCTTACCTTAACCATTTCAATTATTTTCCTTAAACCCTCTTATCCTTAGCCATTTTTGGTTAGTTCTCTTACTTCCTTGCCTTAACCATTTTTTGGGTTACTTTGCTTAAATATTTTTACCTTAACCATTCTTGGTTATCTTACTTACATATTATTACTTTAATTAATTTAATTTATTTTGTTTAATCTTGTTTACCTTAAGTCATTTTGTGTTATCTTGTTTAATCTCATTTGTCTTAGGTTATTTTTTGATATTTTATTTTGTTTTGTTTGACTTCAATAATTTATCTTTGTTTTATTTTATTTTTTATATATAGTTTGTGCTCATTTTGATAATTTTGTTATCAAAATAATTTTTTATAGTGTTATTATGACTTCATATCTCATGAAGAACTATATACTATACATCTTGAACTTTGACTTGTTTTTAGATTGTGTGTTAAGATTATTTTGTGTATTATGATATAGTGTGGTTACAATTTATCCATATCATTTTGAACTATATTTTTCATTAATTATTATTTTAAATTCATTATTTCTAAAACATAAACATTCAACATGATTATTTTATATCATTGGAGATATTGTTTTATGCTACATTAAAATTTAGGTTGCTCAAAACTTATTCATATATTTTATAACTCCAATGCAAAGAAAAACTCAAATCAAGGTAACTAGTGAAACATGCATACATTTTATCAATTTTATTTTTATAGCATTATAAAATATTGAAAAAAGGATTAGCATATGCTATTGTAAATAAGAAAGCATGAAATATAATTATCGTACATGCCAGAACTATTCATCTAAATCATAACTTATGTATAAAAGACTAATGATAAGAGTACCATGTCTATCCAACTATCCCATAATCCATACATAAAAAATAATAAATAGTCCATAATGTCCATATTGTCCATCAAATCACAATAATACAAGTTTGATAGACAAAATGAATCATTAATATGGTCCTCATATAATATGTTATTATGTGTGTCCTACTATATATCCCACATCTCTCTATTTCAAGTATCCAACTATATTTTCCCTACTAGTAATACCATAACCTCTATAAACTATGTCTATAAAGTATCCCTCTCTTATCTATAATAGTATGTAAAACATGTATCATCTGGTGTCTAAGACTTTAAGTCTCTTCATCATGTCTCACTAGCCAAATTGATAATGACATGCCATCCCTCTCTAAACTTTTCACATAATCTTATAAATTATCTACCTCACTCCCTATCTATATGATATATACTAATCTCAATTCTAATGGACTAGCATTGTTATCCACCTCTCCCAATAGTCTAATAACCTATCCATGTAACCCCACAATCTTAACATCTTGATTGTGTAACTCCTCATGTAATGTATTAATCAATGTCTGATCCTCCTTTGATATCCCTAACCCTAATGGTCAATCCCTATCTCCTCTCTCTACATGAGTATCTATATCTTTTCTTCTCTCTTCATCCTTCTCAGATTATTATCCATCAATATAAATAATAATTAGAGGATTATCTCCTCCCCCAATAGGATCCTTGTAAGATATCTCATCTCTATATACACACTTACCTCCCATAATATATATGTATCATCAAATTATGTAGTTTTTACCACCTCTAGATGGATTTCCTCTATCCTCTATCCTCTCCCTCATCTTTCTATCCCTCCCCTTTAGCCTATCACTACCCTCCTAATTTAGGTTCATAGTCCTATCCCTCATAGATCTCTTCTCAAGATCACCACAAATCTTTATCTCCAATTTTAAGTCTCATAAGCCACTATTTATCCCACCAATATACAAATCTATCTACCATTCCTCCATAAATAATGTCTCTCCTATCCACACACATCACTATCTAAATGTGTGTCTAGTTATGCTCTACTAATCTAGGATCAATAATAATCCCCTATTGTGATTTCTCTCTTACTAAATATACAAATACATGTGGTCATAATAGAATGTGTTTTCATACTCGAAACTAACTCATAACCCTATCAGAGTAATCTATCTCAATAGTTTAGTCATGAACACCCATGATGTAACATTATGTCATCATATAATCCATATTTAAACCATCTTGGGTCCACTATAATAATATATCCCTATATGGTCTCTAGGTTATTTTATCATCCCCTATATCATCTATATATATCCTATATAACTTCATGTCTCCTAAGTTTGGAATCTATGTATGTAGAATCATATACCACCCATATGGAATAGGATCATCATCCATTCATGTGTTCATGTTCCTAATTGGATGCTCCACAATAATATGCTCTGAACACTATACCTATAATAAGGTGAAAGGACCAATATCCTTCTCATATATATAAACCAAATGATTTAAATACTTTTAAATATGTGTTAGTACACACAACCCCCATGAAAACCTCTCCCCCATATCCATCATACCGCTAATCACATTGTTAGTATAGATATTATTTGGATATTCATGTGTTATGTATGAAATTATTGACTATATGTATTTTTTCATATCTTCCATGAATTGTAAAAGGATATAAGATGAATATTCCCCTCTTTTTGGCATCAATTTATGAGAAGAATGTGAATATTCAAAAGCTACAAATGACTATAAATATGTATGCTTATATGAAGAAGATGATGAACCTTTGTTAAGATTAATATAGACTTTCTGGTTATGGTTACCTATTGTATTTCTTATTTTATTATTTGTATGAATTAATATGTTTAATGTTTGGTTTAATAATATTTAAATTAATATAAATGCTCTAAAAACCCTAAAAAAACTTTGGTTAATTTGAACTCTTATCTATCACACAATAATTCCTCTTTGACATGCTTCTATTAAATATGAATTCTCTGCACTATCATATGCAATATAATAAAACTTATCTATCCTCATCCTTAGCATGTTATATTTTATTAGTAACCTATGCTAAAAATGGTATGGTGAGCATGAAAACACTTATTCTAGAGGAAACTATGCTAAAATGGTTACTGGGGTAGCGATACATTGAAACATGGTCAGACCAAAAAGTATGGAACTTCGTAGAAGAAGAAACTAAGAGGACTGGTCTTACCACAAGTGAAATTTATCAAGAACATATGTACAAAGAAATATATGAAATTTTATGGTGAAAACTACATGAATTGATAAATAACTAGTTGATAAGATTGGAATACTATTGTTTCAATCCTAGAATGAAAGAAATAATCACTTAGAATGAAGATAAAATAGACCAGTTGTTGAAACTAAAAACTAATTAGAGGAGGGTGATAGACTATTGGGTCACCACCACCATAGATAGATACATCATTGATTTTATAGTATAAGGATATATAGTGTTTGAATTTACATAAAACCATTTTGTTAGAGGAATCATAAGAAACTTTTTGTAGTGACTACCTCTCTTGTTAAAGATGTTCCATGTGGAAAGGCCATGATACTTACTCTAGCCAATATAGAGTAGTCATTTCAGGCATATGGGGATGTGTGTCCATGATTATGAATAATGGGTACATAAGTAAGTGAAGCTTTAAATTAAATCTTGAATGGAAACATGAGGGTAGAAGAGTTAGAAGAAATTTCTAGAGTTAGAATGGGAACTATGATAATAAAACAAATGGAATAGGTAGAAGGATACCCAGGTGGTTATGAATAGTGGTAAAATTAGTATTAGAATAAATGATGAATGAATGAGAGGAATTAAAGAGAAATATGATGAATGAAGGATGAAGGATGAAGATATAGGATGATCAATGTAGGTAGATGGAGAAAAGTGATGGAGGATGAGATGAGATGTTCAAATAAGAAGATGAGAGTAGTTTAGAAGTAGAATAGATAGAAGATAGAAGTAGTGCATAGCTACAACAAAGTGTATTATCATAAGAATAATAATTAATCAAATAAATAGAGAAAATACATAGGTTAATCATAAATTCAATTGTATAAAAATAAGAAGTTATTAGAAATAACTATATACCGAAATGTACACATCCCCATAGCCTAAATTTTATATTCTAGTAGAAGTTTTCAACCAAGAAAGTAAGAGGATAATAGTTGGGAAAGACCATTTTTAGATCATGTGAAATTTTAAGGTACAAAAATTCATACAAGATTAGTTAGGAAGGATTTTAAAGCCATAGTATTAGTTAGAACTGAACAACAACATGAAGTACAAACAAACAAAGTATGCATGATAATTCTTCTAGTATGTAAAGTAGTACGTAATTAGGATTACTAAAAATATATATTCCTCTGATAATAGATGTGCTAAAGAATCCATCCACACTAGTCAATATGATGACTCATCTAGAATGATTCCTAAACTTATCCATCTATGATGGGTCCATAGATCTTAAATAGTACCTACTAATTTGCAAAATGAAATGGAAAGCTAAGGGAATCACTGATTAAACTTTTCAAAAGTGGAAATTAGTAGGGACCCTAGCTAGGGGAGCATTGGATTTCATATATAAAAGAGATCTTTAGTAAACAAGTCTAAAATAAATTAAATATTAGCTCATCATAAAATTTAAAACTAAGAAATGCACCAGTCAGACTATACAAGACCTGAAGGAGATAATGAAAAAGTATAGATAATCGATCTATTAATATTAATATAGATTCATTGATGTAATGAATAAGGTATAATTTGATTTAATAGATAAAGACAAAGCAACATGGTTAATTGAAGGACTATGAACTAAGATTTAGTTTTACACTATGTAGACTCAATAGGATACAAAAGCAAATGCTAGAATTATTTCATTATGCATAAAATATATTTAATATTAAGGAGAAGCCTTTGTCACTAATTTAAAAATTGGAAATACACAATATGCTTTCATGAAAAAAATAGAGACATATCATGAGGCAGATAATCTTAAATTTAATCTATGGTCTATAGAGTGCAAAAATGAAGGATACCACTAAAATTATTATCCAAAAGTTAAGATATAATTCTCCAAACCCTACTAATTAGTAGGGCATGCTGAAACATAATGCCATGTTCTACAATAATATATCAAAAATCCATAGAATTTGTATTGCAATTTTTTCAAGTCACCTAACCATGATGAGAAGAAATATAAGTATCTACAAGATATTAAAGAGGTCATCTCTAAAATGTATTCTCCATCATATCATATCAAATCTCCTTGGTGAACTAAAAAATCCTAAGCTCAGAGGTAGATAAAGTTTGTGTAACCCAAACTAGTCCACAATGGATTCTTAGTTCACTATAGTATCAACCTCATGGTTTAGCTAGATGAACCCCTACTTCACTAAGTTGGACACCTTTGTATACTCAATATTATTATGAATCACTCTATAGATCACCTATAATGCATCAACAAGAAATGAGTTAGACAACACTAACTACATAACAACAATTCAAAATTGGAGATAATAGTTAGCAACACCAGTAGTAGAACACTATACAACAACAAAGAGGATATCAAGGTCAATATCAATCTAACACAGGAGGAGGCCATGATGGTTACATAGGAGGATACTAAGGTAGTAGAAGAAATAAATACTAATGGCCTCCCCTACAATGTTATCTATGTGGATAATACAATCATGTCCAATAGAATTGCCTAATGAACCCACAAAGATATTCATATTACACATGCTATAAAATATTTGACCATCATGACACAGAATATTTACCTCCTCTAGAGAAGTATAGAAAGGACAAATCCATGATAAATATGAATATGGTAAGTGTAAGAAAATGCATTTTTGAATGTTATTATGTAACAATAGCACATGGAACAAGGGTTTCCTCCACTTGAGATACCTCAAGATCAGGGCATCAAAAAAGTTAACTAGTATACATATCTAGACCTAACCATAGAAAAGAGTCTCATTACAAAGCTATGTAGATGTTAAAAAACATTAAACATTAGAATACTACTGATGGTGATTTTATACTTATAGATGTGAAAATTTATGATCAAATCATGCATATTATACACCAAGATGGAGTTATCACTATGCTTATAGATCTCTTGAATCTTTTGAGTAATCTACACAGCAAAGATATATCACAAAACATCATGAATCTAATATATAATCTTTTGGAATGTGTGCAACATGTCTAATAAAAGATAGAAAAATTGGTTTAGTATGTCAAGGTGAAGAATCCCTATGATGTTGATGCAAAAATTGATATTGAGGTTGCTAGTTAAGATATCCTAAATTTTGTCTTTGATTTTGTTATCATAGTTAATATGATTCCTCACTCTACATAGGAAGCTATTGGATGATTGGATCTAAGCTAAAACCTAGTAACCTTAAGCCTAGATGATTATGGAAAAGTTGAGCCCATTGATAGATTATAATATGTTGAGATCAAAGATGTAGACTTATCTCTATGAGGTGACTTTTAATTCATTAAAATGAAGACCATAGCAATGCACTACCCTGCACTGATAGGTAAAAAGTGAGCATATGATGGTAAAATGACTATCAATACAATGCACAATCAGATCAAGGCACATCAAGGGGATATAGTTATTATCATCCCTCTCAATAAGGCACACAAGCCTTACATAATTCTAGTTGAACCAGATTTTCCATATGTTCCACATGAAACTAGTTAGATTAAGGTGAATTTAGAGGAAAACCCAAAATCATTGTGCACATCTAAATGTAACTTCATGTAACATAATACCAAACCTTAGGGACAATCACTACTCATTGAGAAATTCAAGACATTTAAATAATGGTGCCCAAACTAGTAGCTACATAGCTAGTGGTAAATTAGTTTGTCATTAAAAAATGTGCACCTATGTCCTCAAAATCTCTTACTCAATCTAAAGTTAATTTCCTATTTCAAACCAATGATCACATGTAGGACTACATAGAGCTGAAAACAAAAGGCACTTTTCCATGGGAAACAACTTCATCTATTAGTGGTAACTTATATGACCACCTCCTCAATTGGGCCTGAGGGGATCATGAACTCTAACCAATGTGAATGGTATTTGTGTATAAGTGATAATTACCTATGTACTATGTAATTGAGGACATCAATAATTTCATTTTACACTTGTAATTGCATAATCCAACCATCTTTTAGTAGGTTAGTGCTTTAAATTATGCTCTAAAGGGAGTTGTTGCAACATGGTGGGTAATGCTTTGGGATAACCACATAAAATGGGATGTTGCCTGCAAGCTCATGATCAATAAATTATATCTACCATAGTGTATCCACAGTAATTATCCATTCTTTCAAGAAGTCTAGTTTCCTAAAATTTATATACATAAATGTGTTTACATTTGGAATGAGGAATGTGTCACACTAAAATACTGGGTTCACATTTTCCACTATATTCTCACTCCACTAGTGACAACATGATACATGCACTAGGAATGCAGAATGGAGACCAAACATTGGGATTAAGTGTAAAGTTATTTAATATATACCTTTATGTTTAAAGATGAAAATACTTTGGTCCATAATACACTATAGAAACTCAAGTAATTTTTATGCCATAGGTTCACAAAAGACTTGAGCACTAGAACAGAATCCACTGTACAAAAAATTATAGCCTATGATCTTACCTTGAGATTATAAAGGTATAAGGCTGATAAGAATAAATAATAATATCTAATTTATCCATGTTATTAGATCTAAGATAATGGTGATTTATATTTGAATGATTTATTCGAGTTAAAATGACCTATTGAATCACTTAAAGACACTAACATAACACTAACTGAAGAAGACAAGATGCGTAACATTTGAATTCCTAAATAGGAAGGGTAAAGGAGGATACATGAATATTTCAATAAATAAAAACATAATATTTATTAGTAGCCTACCAAGATGTATGTCATTATCGGCTGAACAAAAGAGGTTCCAAAACTAGCAATCATAGGTGACCATTGGATGGAGGAAATTTTAGAAGCTCTACAAATTCTAAGGGAATAACAAGATGTCTTTCCCACTAAATTATCAAAGGTTCAAGTAATTAACCCATCTCTTATAGAGATGCACATTTAAATAAAGTAGTGTGTATGGTTGATCAAGAAGCAGACATATTATCTCAATCTGAATATGAAGCTAAAAGTAAAGGTTGAATTGGATAGAATTCATGATGTAGGAATAATATATCCAATGGAAAAAGTAGATTTGGTAATCCCCATGGTTGTTGAGCCAAATAAATTAGGATAAATCCACATTTATGGGGATTATCACATTATGAATGATGCCTTTGTAAATGATCCATTTCCAATACCATTCGTAGATGAAGTTTTGGAGTATATCACATGATATGAAGTATATTCCTTTATACATGGTTTCAGTGGATATCATCAGATCCTGATCATAGAGGAAGATCAAGCCAAAATTTATTTTGAAATATAATGGGCTTATTTTTCATATAAGGTCATGGGTTTTGTCTTTAATGATGCACCTATGGTGTTCTCTCATGTAGTGGTTACAACATTCAAGGATTTTATTCATGACTCCCTAGAAGTTTGTCTAGATGATTAGGCCATCTTTTCCTTATTTAATGAACACTTTTATAAGTTATTTCTAATGTTGTAATGATGCCAAGATATACGTATCACTTTGAATTTGAATAAATTTTTACTTTTCACAACTTTTGGTCTTTTTCCTGGACATCTAGTATGAAATGAATTTATTTTAGTAGATCAAGATAAAATCATAGTAATATTGAGTATGTCTCCACCTATTAATTCCAATGAAGTTCACTCTTTTTTGAAGCATACATGCTACTATTTTAATTTTATCAAAGGTTACACATCCATTTCATATCCATTATAATATTTACTTCAAAAGAATAAAAAATTTGTTTGGACTTCAGAATGCCAATTAACTTTCATCGACCTAAAGTAGAGACTAGTTATTATGCCTATACTTATTTGTATAGACTAGAGAAAGCCTTTTCATGTACATGTGGATGCTTTGGAATCATAATTGATGTTATGCTTTCACAACCTAGATATGGTGTACTAGACCATCCTATTCATTTTACTAGCAGGAAATTGTCTAACATAGAGAAAAACCATACAACTATGGAATAGGAAGGATTGGCCGTGGTATTCCTACTTCAAAAATTATAGTACTATATATTGGTGGAACTATTCGATGTCTTCAATGATCATTAACCCCTATGATATATGGGTAATAAACTGATGTGATGAGGATGCATATCTTGATGGTTAATGTTGTTTCAATAGTTTCAATTCTATATAAATGTCAAAACAAGAAGATAGAACATGGGACTAGACCATCATAATAATATTCCTAATGGTGAAGAGCCAAAATATTTACAGGAAGAGTCTCTTGATGTTCACCTTTTCTATGTCTCTATGATTCTAAATTTTTTGAAGCCATTGCCAAATTCCTCAAGTAAGGGGTCTTCTCTGCACATTATTAAGAGCATGATAAGAAGCAATTTTTTAATAGAGAATTGCCATATACCATCATTAATAGGATTCTATATCACTTAGGGAAGGATAAAGTCTTATGCAGGGTTGTCCTAAAATAGGAACGACCTCTACTCTTATAGGAAACATGTAAAGGAGTCATAAGAGGATATTTCATAGGAGAGGTTATGCTAGAAATATTTTATAGAGTGGATTATGGTGGCTAAATCTATTCCAGGATACAGACAAAGTTGCAAAGCATTGTAATGTCTACCAACACATGGGTAAATTGCTATATAAAGATGACATGCCTTTGCATCCTCTGTTAGCTGAGCAACCTTTTGAATAATGGCATATTGAATTTATCAGACCTATCAACCCATCAATCAAACACAAAAAAATCTAGGTACATCATTACTACAACAAATTATTTTACTACGTGGGTTGAAGTTACTGTAATATAAAAGATGTATCAAAGTTTCTATATGAAAACATCATTTTAAGGTTTGCATGAACTATAAAGTTAAAAAATGATATAAGAACACACTTTATAAATAATAACATTAGGGTTATGATAGAATAATTTATGATCTCTCATCAAAAAGTTACTGCACATCATCTATAGTCCAATGGCCAAGCAAAGCTTCCAATAAAGTATTGGGAAAAATGCTTACAAAGATCTATGATGTTAAGTGAGATGACTAAGATGATCACATTCCTATGATTTTTTGGTTATATCACACAAATTAGAAAAATTATACAAGATTTACACAATTCCAATTGGTGTATGGTCTTGATGTAGTTATATCGATGTAATACTTAGTACCCAACTTGTGCATTGCCATAGTCATGCAACTCAGAGATTATGAATCTCTTACTAACTAACTCCTAGAACTAAATTAGATGGATGAGCTTATATGGAAAATAGCATGGATGCAAGAAATTAACAAGTATAGTTAGGAAGTGTAGCATGATAGGAACTTGTGACAACGAGAATTTCATAAGGATCAATTAGTTTTATTATATTACAGTCAATTCATAGCATTCTTGGTTAAGCTATAGATGGGATATAAAGTGCCCTACATTATACATGACCTAGCATAGTAAGGAACCATGTTTTTAAGATGTATTAAGGGAATCATGTTACTAGGGTGGGTAAATGGCTATAGTCTTAAGCCCTATTGCCAATAGTTGATTGATCTCATTTTACAATCTGAGTAGGTGCTGAGTAGCAACATGTAGATTAGTATTTTCATATTTTTCATGATCTTTGTGTGTGTTTATTTATTTATTTTGTAGATGATCTTAGAATTAACATTTGTAAATTATAAGGACCAAGCATCACATTCACCAGACATGTACAAGAGGATCCATGTGTGCTATAAGAAAATTCAAAGAGAAGCGACTAAAAAATATTAAGTTTGGGAAAAACATGGAAACATCACATCATCAAGATATCCATCAAATAGTGTCCATCCACCAAAATTAAATTCTATATCCAAGGCTCAATGGATGTGATATTTAATAAATCAGTGGCTCATCAATGTTAACTACTCATACCCCTCATATAGATACTAAAGAGTATAATGGTGTAACTCCACACATACACCAATGAATAATTATAAAATATAGATAAAATATATATTTTACACATCTAAGAGTGCATTCAAGATGAGTGGATAGCTCATCATGGCATGGACATAGAAGCTAAGAGGTGTCAAATCTATAAATGCTAAGTTGAACACCAAGTCAACATTTCATCTTTGAGTATATTTTTCATCTGTTTCACCTATCAAGAGCCAATCTATCTCCTTTTTATAGAGCATTAAAATTTCCTATTTTTACATAATTATGGATACTTCATATCTAATTAAGGATCTCATAGATTCACAAAAATAGGCTAAGGGTGTTGACATGCCACTACGACAAACAAAGTACAATGATCAAGAGTTGTTAAACTATCTTTGTTAAGCTAAAAATAATCTCTTCTGCTTTGACCTTATTGATGCTACATAACCCCTTTCCCTTACATCTCCTCACTAATTCAAAAACATAGATGTTGAGTGCCTATTAAGATTGCCCACACTTGGTGACTTAGGAGAAATTATTCAATTTTTTCTTTGGGTGACACAATGAGGGCACAATCTATTTATGTTCGAAGGAGACTGTGATAATCAACACATAATCCATGGCTTGATATTTGGACATGCCTACATGAGGAGATTTTATGCTACCATATAAGATGAAAATTCCTCCCATTTTGCAAAAAATACAAGATTTGTATATGTGGTAAAATAAAGGGATTACCATTAATGAAATCTTAGATAATCTAGTGTCCATACTTGTGGAGTGCATAACCAAATTATTTTGGTAGATGACCAAGTCCACCAAGTAAATTCCCAAGGGCATCATATACATTGCTCATAAGATGATCCACTATAATGAATAGTTTAACTAGACATAGTACTTCATCCAGGAGTTACTCACAAATATTAATAAATTCCACACTTCCCTTAAGCAAACATTCTAGTATCAGTTCTTGATCTTCCTCTTTTGTTTCACATAGTGGAATTCATCAAAGTGATAAGTACACCTAGATACATACTATTTGTTGGTACAATAATTCCCTAATCTTATCTAGATATAGGATTATGAAGATCTCGCACATGAGGGAAAGTTCAAATCATAGTGGGAGGAGTGATTTAACCTCATCATCACACATATTAAAGTACCACCTAATGTCATGTAGTAAATAGGTCATCATGCAACCATCACTTTACTACTGAGGGGTATCTTTATCATAATCTATGATCTTCCACACTTACTGTTTAAGGCACAACCCTTATTCATCATAATGGATATGGTACAAGTTGAAGTGGCCCAGTAAAAAGAGTTTTCATCTAGGTATACAACCCCCTTACAATTTATACCACCTAGCATAGATATCCCTACCACTCAATAAATAGAACTAGAACCCAACTCATATTACTAGAAGGGGAAATGTAATATAGATCCTCATTCAATGTCCCCTCCCCTGAAGCAAACAACACATATCACTATGACATGGAATGATGATTCAAAGGTGATATAGATATCCATTTCCTATGATCTACTTTCAATGGGAATAGATGAGCATGAAGCCTATGAGGTCATGGTAATAGATATGGATAGAGACTACTATGAGAAGGAGGAAGTAAAATAATTTGTCTTTTGGAATGTGGTGTGCATAGCATAAGTCTAAAAGTAGGTTTCCCTAGAGCTCTGGGTGGACCTCCCATCCTACTTTCCTTCCATCATTATGGACATAGTTTGAAAAGAAGTAGAGTAGCTCTAGTGTAGAATGGAATTCATCCAACCACACCCTGTACCAACCTTCAAGCTAAAGACATTTTTACACTTCTTTCAAATATCCCACGTAAACAACTTATGCACAAGCCCTAAATATGGTAGGAATCAAGGGTCTCACCTACCTTGGAAGATAACATGTTTTATTAACCACTTGTTACACATAAAACATAACCTACTCCTAAAACTTCTACGCCACTACCCAAATGCAAATTGGTCATGATCAAGAGGAGGAAAGTGTAGGTTATAATTATAGAGGTATGACCAATTTATTCACCACCATCATCACATTTTTAATAGGTTGGGGATATTGCATTATAGAATCCAATAATATAGGAGCAACATGCCACCAAGGAAGAAGATGCTCATATGGTTGAATGTCAAATGAGAAAGGAAGAAAAGAAGATAAATAAAGAAGAAGCACATCAACATCATGAAACAAGTGATCCCAAGAAAATGAGACCACACAATAGGCTAAGGATATAGAGGTAGACATACATAAGTCCATGGAGAGGGCCAAATAGGCTCAAAAAGTAGCTAACATAAAAAATCAAGCACATGAGAGAGATAAGAAGGAAAAGGAAGAAGAAGAATAAAAGATGAAATAAGATACATTTGTCTAGACATAGTAACATGCATCAAAAGTTAGCAAGAAGAAGAAGGGAGGGGATGATGAATCCCTACAAAAATAAAAATTGTAGGCATAAGCATAAGAATAGGCCCATGCCCAAGATGTGCAAGAATAAACCAAGGCTACAACTCTAGTAGTAGAACACAAAATAGAGAAGAAGAAGAGTAGAGGAAGAAAGAAGAATAAGATAAAAATAAGAAAGAGGAAGAAGATGAGATAAGGAAGAAAGATAAAGAGGAAGAAAAAGAGAAGAGGAAGAGAAAAAGAAGAAAGAGGAAGAGGAAGAGAAAAATAAGAGGGAGGAAAAGGACAAAAAAATTAGAAGAAGAGGCCAAATGGAAGATGGTTGATGCTGTTGCGTAGTAAAGAAAGCTGGAAAAAGAGGCCATAACACAATAACAAACACCTCTTATGATGTAGTCAAGATCATATTTACCATATCTTCTACTAGGAGGTGTCTGGCTTTAGAACATCCCCTCAGTCACCACTTGGTACACTACCTTTTTTCTCCCACTAGCCACCATGCCATGATCAAATCCTATAACATTCACTAACACATTTTCCATACTCTTATTTAATTAGGGGCCTTCACTTGATGTCTCTTAGTTTCCTTTGAAGAAATAGTTGGATGGTGATATAGATTTTCATGAGTCCATTGCACAAAATGTTGTTTCTCTAGAGTAATAATGGGATCACTCAAAGGCATAAAATGTAGATCTCTAGGGTCACTTTCATGGAGCAGTAAAGATTATTGAAGATACTTGCCCATAATTTACCTCTCGAGTAATTGGGGACCAAGTGATGTTTGACTATAGTGGGCTCAAGACATTAGTCTCAGAGCTCATAAAGGAATGGTGCATATCATAAAAACTTCATGTAGTTAGCATATTGGGAAAAGTTATGAATGTTGAGGTTGTTGTTTTGATTACTCTACTAGAGGAGTATCAAATCATGATTGACATTGATCCCTCCAAGCTCATCAAGTTACATGTAATTTATTGGACTAGAATAAATAACTCAATAATTCTATCATAAGTTCCAATGCGTAATTTACCATAGATGCAATGGCTAAGACAACCATGCATATTTAGAATACATCAGTGTATGAAACTAAACTTACTCTCTACAAATCTCTCAATGTTAAGGATAATGTATGTGATTGACTCATCAACAGGTAATAGGACATATGCCATAATGCATCTATAGGTCTCCAAGTATAATGCCACATATAAAGGTTAGATCAGTTGAGCATCAAAATCTATATAAAGGTTAGCACTAAAAAGGTAGACATGAGTACCACTAAGGATTTGAACTTGAAGGAGCTCATTAGATGTTATGTACCAATGCACATCATGATTCACATGGTCCAATAAGTGATTCTCAACTAGTATACATTTAAAACTAACATGGCTCTATCTTGTAGCAAGGTGTCCTAGATTCTTAATGTTCCTATTTATAATACACAATCTAAGATCCAACAAAAAATTTTGAAGTGCATGACTACTCATTCTGGAGCCAAAGATACTATTGTCAAGTATTTTCCTTAGCAATGCCACCCACTTTAAGTTAAGTAATGTGAAATGTGGATTTTTTTAAAAAATTTCAAATACATTTTTTTATATTGGCTAATTAGTAAGAAAAATAGAGCTAGGATGGCTGAAAACCCATAAAGGGTGGCAACCTAGTTATGTTAGCCTATTGAAAACCTAAAAGGGTGGTACTTTGGTATGATAATTATTTGAAAAACCCTTAAGTGTGGCTAAGTAGTGCATAAGAGTAAAAACTGGAAATGGTGCCTTGAATGATTATTGTGACTCTTACTAGTCAACCTAATTTTTCATTTTATGCCCTCAATGCATAATTAAATGAACTTATGATGTTATCTCTAGAGGAGACAAAATTTTAAATCCAATAAATTGTTGGAAGAATAAAATGGTTAAGTAAAGATGCACATGATATTCTTTGGATATTCATGCATTATGTATGAAATTATTGGCCCTATGTATTTTATCTTATCCTCCATGACTTTTAAAGGGATAGAAGATGAAAACTCCCCTCTTTTTGGAACTAGTGTATGAGAATAATTTGAATAGTTAGGAACTACAAATTATTATAAATAAGTATTGTTGTATGAAGAAGATGGTGAACCTTTAGTGAGATCAATATAGATTTATAGTTATGGTTACCTATTGTATTTATTAATTTATTCCTTATATGTGTTAATATTTTTAATGTTTGGTTTAATCTTATTTAAATAATATAAATGCTCTGTAAACCCTAAGAAAACTTTGGTTAATATTAATTCTTATCTATCACATAATAATTCCTCCCTGACATGCTTCTATTAAATATTAATTCTCTATACTATCTTGTGCAATATAATAAAACTTAGCTATCCTAATCCTTATCATGTTTTATTACATCAAGAACCTCTTCTAACACACATATATTAATCTAATAAGACACAACCTCTTACTCTTGTCAAGTATCATGATGCCACTACCAATATACTTGAGTACAATAGTTAATGCATTTGTTCTTGACTACATACAAGTACTTATCTTAAATCCCCTAACAATTGGGATCAAAAAATCACAAAAAATACTATAGAGCATAGTCTCCTATGAGACCTAATCCTAGTACACCTATCTCCCTCATATTAGGATCCCTAGGATACACCATATACCTTCTAATGTCACAGTCATATCATGTGTAGGTTGGTGGAATGTTCTAGTCTTATTATGCCATCTCATCCATCACAATCAATAGATCCCTATATGATCAAATCTCTAACATCTGAGTGATTATGATAAACCTATATCCTCCATCACCCCAAAGTCATACTTGATAAACTACACTATTTTTTCTACAGCCCTTAGCCTCCATTCCTATGTCACTAATATTATAAATACCTCATACAAAAATATAAAAAATTAGCAAAATTTTAATCCTACATATCAATGTAAAATACATATACATTAATAAAAAAAATCATTTCATTTTCTTACTATTCTACCATCAATCCATGTCTATTTGTTTTTTAAATTTAACCCTTTTATTAAAACTCTACAGAATTCACTACCCATTTTAATAATTTTGTAACCCATTTTGACATTTTTGTTATCCATTTCATCAATTTCATAGTTAAATTCTTCAATTTTTTAATTATCATATCCTTGTTAACCTAAACAATTTCACTCTTCTATTTGAAAAAATTGTTTTAGATTAAGGTAAAAACAGGTTTTGAAGGGGCTCTGAAACCCTTTAACAGAATTAAAAAAGATAGAGAAATTACAAGCACCAGGATAAGCAATCCTAAAACCTACTAAAAAGTAGAAACAACATCAGGTAATACAAGGATAACATCAATATCCATTTTATATTCAGCCCCCTAATAATCCAAATAAAGAATTAATATCTATTTTTTAGGGGTAAAATCTAGAATAGTTGCCTACCTACCATCAGCAATATTTTGCATACTTTCTAGCTCTCTATTTTTCTTAGTGGATCTTCTTCTAGGTCTATCTGGAGAGCCAACATCCGGTTTCACCTTAAAATGCTGTTCATCTCTTTTTCTAGATTTATCCAGAGTACAAGCAAGATGTTTCACCTTCGTTTGTTGGTCTTTTTTGCTGCTTCTAGTTTCTACCCCCTTAGTAATGGTCTTTTTTTCATCCCTTTTTCTTTGGTTTAGAATATGCTTTAAGTTTTCTCCATTATCATTTATAGGAAGGTCATTCGAAGGGAGATCATTCTCAACCTGAATTTCCCTAGACTGAGAACAAAGAGAATCTCCCTCCTCTAATTTATTTCCAACTTCAGCCAAGAATTTTCCTTCCTCTAGCTCAGTTTTGTCATCTACATCTCTCCATCAGTCTTCTATCTTTTGATAGACAATGATTTGTTTTGATAAATCTATTAAATCATCTATTCTTTGTATAGGTATTATGGTATTCGATTGCATCCCATATCCTTCTTTCTCAGAATTTTCTTTCTCAATAGCAAGCTCTTTATCCACCTCAATATGTGGAGCTTTGGGATCTTCAATAGAAAGCTCTTTATCCACCTCAGCATGTTGAGCTTTAGAATCTTCTTTATTCTTTTGTTCTTGTCGATTATCTTCTTTGGGTTTCCATATTTTCTTTTGCTGGACCTTGATCTTTCTCTCATCCAAAACACTACTAGGATAATTTTTACTTTTGTAAGGACAATTTTTGACCCAATGCCCCTGTTTCTTACAAGCATAGCAAGATTTGGGCAAATCTTTGAAAAAAATCCCTTGAGTTTTTTTGCCATGCTTAGAAATTAGATCCACTTTTTCTAGGAGATGATTCAGATCTACCACTTTAACATAAAGTCTGGCACTTTAAAGTTTGGATCTAGTAGCCATTGCATTATCCAATGCCACAAGTTCACCAAAAGAACTGGTAATACCTTTAAAAATGTCCTCATGCCAAAACTCTAAAGGGAGGCCAGGAAGTCTAACCCAAATAGGAGTGGTTAAGAAAAAAGAATCTGAAAGATCCATGTTAGGCTCCCATTTTTTAATAGTAAGAGAACATTTACCAAAATACCATGGTCCTCCACACAAAACCATATTCATGTCCTCCTTATAGTTGAAGCTAAACAAGAAGAAACCATTCAACATTGGTGCCACTTCTATCTCTCCTCGAATAACCCATTTCCTTTTAACCATTTTTGTGAGAGATTCTAGATCTGGTCTTGCCCCTAAAAATTTACCCACTAGGGTGAATTCCATAGAAGACATAGAAAAATCTATTAAAGGATCTAGAATAAAAACTTGAAACTCACCTTTCTCCCAACAAGATTTAGTAATCATCGATGGGAAAAGAGATTTTCCATTGGGTTTTTTACCAAATAGAGATGACCACTTCTTTTGTTTTGAATACTCTGCCTTCAACACTTCTGAGGATTTTTCCTTATTAAAATGCACATTATCTTTCTCCTTTTCAGGCTCCTACCCCAACACAGCAAGAGGAGAATCCAATTGGGAGACACTAATCCCACAAAAAGGATCAGATCCACTTGAAAGTTTTCCATTATTTACATCAACCAAAAATTTTGACCCAACATTTTTTCCTACACCTCCTGCTATCCCTCCAGGGTTTGTACCTCCTGCTTGGTTCTCCACAACTAGTTTTTCACTTGCCTTCAAACCTACGCTTTCTACATCTGAAAGGGCACCTTCTATCTACCACCCAATAAATTCAAATTCTGGGTGCGCTTCCAGTGCACCCAGCTCGTCCCTTCTATACATCAGCGTGTCACAATTTGAATATTCATTTGGATGTTAATACTATGTTTATTAAGTGTTATTGTGAAATGTTATTGAATCTTATTTATTTGAAAAATTTGTTACTTGATTTATTATTTTGTAATTATGAATTATGAATTTAAAATTCCCGACCCATTTTCTATCTGACTATTTCACTACCCTAAGTAATGGTTTTGATTTCATGTTTAATGATTTCTTGATTACCCCCAATGAATTCATAAGTTTTGCTAACAAATTTGTAAATCAAATAATCAATGCAGGAAAGTAGACAAATGATCAAAATTCTCTACTTATTCTACTATTATTTGTTATCAATCATGAATGCTCTACTTATTCTACTATTCTTTAAATTAGTATTGATTCACAACACCTTTTTAAAGAGGGGAAAATGTAGACATCTAAATTTCATTTAGTGTCAAAATGCGCTTATTAACATTAATTATTCTTCCACAGATTTTAATTCAAATTCATGTCATTTCCATCATTATTAAAATAATTTAATAATTTAAAGTTTATAAATTATGCACATTTTTAATCCAAGTTTAATTAATAAAGCTATATTCTCCACCTCACCCAAACATCCTTCACCTTTATCTCCTTCACATGTTTACTCACCCAACTAATCCTATAACTTATTCAACTACTTTTGAGTCACCTCTTGACTTGTTAAATAACTTGACCCATTATTGGTGACTCAACTAACCAATTCCTTATTTCTCTCAACTAGTTAAACTAGCCATCATCCTCATGGATGAGGACTCATTATCCACCATATATTATTTGGATAACTTGAAATATTCAAATAATCCTCCACCATCTAATCTCTCTTCCAAAAATTTATAAATAAGAATGCAATACATCACTTTCATCCATCCACCTTTATGCAAATGAAGTGATAATGAAATTTCAATCGAATCTTAAGTAAATCAAATCCATAAAGAGTTAATTTTATTATCAAAACATTTCCTATTACCCATTTGCATTAGATTAAGGATTGAGCATCCACATTCCGCACAAAGTGAAAATATACCATTTATTTCACAATGGGGAAGGTGACAAACTTTGCATGTGTTTGTAAGTAGTTTTTTTACTAGTTTAATTTCTTCATTTTTTATTGTTTCTCTATCTTGATATTTTTTGAGATTAGATTGGTATTAATATAATTTGGTTTCTTAGTTTAGTTTCAGCTATATTTAATTCATACACATAGTCAAGGCATGCTACATAAAATGTTTGAAGATGTTGTGCAAGATCACCCTTACCATAATCAAATGTGACCTTAGGTGCAACAAATCCAGTTGGAAAAAGGTGCAAAGATATCTCAACTATAAGAGGGTTATGAAACATGTATTTTGAATATATAACATGAAGGAATTTTAGATCTTCTTTAAAATGTTTGTAATTTTATCCTCCATGGTGTTTATAACTTGAAAGAATGATTGAACTATAGTCTAGTGGGTTTTAGATTGGAAAAATGATTAGTCACCAAAGGGGATGAAAACATGTTTCTAGTAGTAATGGCCACTGACAAAAGTATTTATATTGAATTAATTGGTAATTACATAATATATGTATCAATAATAGTTTCATGGAATAAAGGTTTAAACACCTATTTCTCTCCACTACTAGATGTATTCATTTGTAATGTGTTCGAGAGAAGGGATGTTTCCACTATAGTTTGGGATTTTGTCACTATGAGTATAGTTTTTAAGATCTCATCAAGACCTTCAAGGGTTTTTCAAATTCAATCATGAAATAATACAATGGCATGCACTTGATCATGGTTTATTTGCTCATTTTCATATGTTTCATTATTTTCATTATTAAAATCTTCATCTATGATAACCCTAACAATATTTTTTTCATTATCAACATGGGTATCATCATGATCTAAGGTATGAGATCCCTCATTGGTTTGATACATCTTAGATAGATGAAAGGGAAGTTAAATATGTTTAACAGGAACACCTCATAATTTAGGGCTATGCTTAGGTTGCATGCAAAATAGTAAAATTAGGAAAATAAAAAGTAGAACAATATGAAACCATATATGGTTTAAAATCTTAGGAATAATATAAAATTACATTCAAATGAATTTGGCTCACCAAATTTTAACCATAAAATGGAATCTAAGTGGTTGGATTTATATTTAGATTACTATTAGAGGGGTATATATAAATTAAATAACATAAAGGTGATAATTAAATATATATTAGGCTAATTGGATATTAAACTCATATATGAAAATACTTTGAATTTATTATGTAGAGATAGTACAAATATGGAAATTAAAACTATGATAGATATATAAATTATAAATAACTGATGTAATTAACTCATTGTGATGCTAATGCAATTTTAGATCTAGAACGTGAAGAAAGAATGTGGGAAGGAGATTCTAAAATAGTCATTAGATTCTAGATCTAATATTTTTATATCTTTGGATAGTAGCATCAACTGGAGATGATTGCATTAACACTAATATTTGGTTTTGATGGTAGTGTATTATATGGAATACCTACTAGAAAAGGATGCAACAACCTATATGTTTCTAGGTTTTATTTCCCCTTTACTCTGGTACATTCAAATTTGGGTCATGGATAATCACTTCTTATGAAATGGAAAAAACCTAAATTTTCATCTTTATAGTGACCTTTGTTGGATAATTATCAATGATATAATGGATGTCTCCAACTGAGTAGACGAAGTGTCTTGGCAATCTAAGTGTTAATGAGAAAGTGTGTAGTGTGCTTGTCTTAGAATGCTTGAAGTAGGCTTCATTGATACTTAGTTTTGGCATGATTAGGGATTTATATGAAGTATTTATAGTATGTGAGGGGTTATATCAAAGGTTAAGGATGATTGGATAACTTGTGGAAGTACATGGTATTCATCTGCTTCTTCATTATGTTGATTTTGGCATAGTTAGTTATGTGATAAAAAAATATGAGTAGGCATATTGATGAAGTTATATTTCACATGTTTGAAGGTTCCAAGAAAATATTTATATATGGGTGGATTTAACTATAAGATGAGATAATATGGTTCAAATTTTATGTCATGAGGTTGAGCATAGATAAACATATGTGGGTACAAATTTGGCCTCTCAAATAGAATTTCACTAAGTTTATATACATAGTCATACCATCATTACATGTCATGCATACATGTATGATCTATTAAATTTGTGAAATAATGTAGGTACTAAAAATTTCAATAATAGTCAAAGGTTTACATGGAGATGTCTATAGTGCCAAGAAGTTATCCTAAAAATTTGGAGTCTTGAAGTGATTTTTAGATCAAGTTATAAAGCTTCAAAGTTACTCTAGTAGATTGTGATGGGCCAGAGATCATCAATTTTAACCATGTTGAAGTTTGAGGACATTGGTATATAAAATCCAAAGGTGAGAACTTAATCATAAAAATTAATATTAATGGTGTATATGAAGCCAACATGTTAAAGGTTACATGCACTGATGATAAGTGTCACAAGTTTGCTAATGTAATAGAAGATCAATAGTGAGTGGCAGTTCTTACTTATGAAGATCAACAATGAAAAACAAGTCAAAGAGTCAATAAAGCATACAATACTACCAAGTGCCACATGAACATGGACTAAAAATAAATTGTTTAAAATGCATGTGAGTGTGCCAAGTCTCATAATCATGGGAGTTCTGATCAATATATAATGATGAACATTGCTTGATAAATTCTTGGCTGATTTATAAAGATCAACAGAGTATATTTCTCCATTATTTCAAGGAAGTATGAGATAAGGATAAAGTGATATATGCTTAACAATAAAGCAAAGGAAAATATAAAGATAATTTCAAAGGATATCAATGGTGCATATTTGACTAAAATATACAAGGGCACGAGATGATGGAAATGTGTTTGAATTTGAATAGTCGCTTAGTGACCGTTGGAATGCAAATATTTCAATCTGTGAGGGAAGACCAATCTACATTTTTTATGCTATAACTTTTGATAAATGTAGAATTTGATCATTGTGTAGAAGGAAAAGTTATATAAGAATTCATGGATCTTCTCTAGAACCTAGTTACAAAGTCTAATTATATTTACAATCAGATATATGGAGCTTCAATGTTGATTGTGTATGTGATCATGCTTTGCAAGTAACTTGAGAAGGGTAATTATGTTTTTATTGATGGTATTTTGATGTCTTAAGATAAAATAATTGTTGGAGTGTGTTTTAGACTTAATTAGGACCATTTTTGTGGATTATGGAGGTGTTACCAATCCATATTTTATATGATCGAAGGCTTAGAAGTTGATTGTGTGTTTGTTCTTGGTGATACTATGTATAAAATGATGTTTGGGATAATTATGTTGTATCAAAAGGGTGTTGTGATGGACATTGTAACTTAATATTGACATATCTATCATTTTTCATGGGTCTATGCACTGTTAAGTGTTTTTGTGTTCTAATTTAACTCGGATAAGTGTCAAAGAGGTGAACAGGTCTCCATAGTACCTAAAAGGACACTTAGGCCTATTTAAAAGAGGGTAATACTTAAATGTGACCCATGTAGATGTCTTAAGATTGAAGGCAAGGGTTTTGGTAGATAAGGAAGGTTGTGAACATGATATTCATGAAGACTCTATAAAAGGTGAAACCAAAGATGATGATTTCTAAACTTGGGAGACTAGAGAGAAGATGTTTGTGTAAGAATTGTAGAGCTAAGGAAAGAAGAAAGGGTGTGTGCCCAATGGATGGGTTGTAGATAAAAGTAGGTTTATGAATATTCATATGACTTATAGGTCATATTTTTGATGTTATAATAGTGATATTGTAATTTTTAAAAATGAGGATGAGTGAAGGGGTCTAAAGTGATCTAAAAGTATGTTTTAGATGTCTTGAGTGTGAGCAAAGAATAGATGATGTTTGTGTGAGTTTGGTGGTTTTTTTGAGAAATATATTAGAGTTTGGACTATGTGTATGGTAATTTGGTCATGTTTATATTAATGTTTTTTTTTTGCTTAATCATCTAGGGGATTGTATCCTCCTTACTAGTTAGTGCTAGCTAAAGGTCAAGTGGGTGCTTGACTAAATTGAAGGGTGGGTACTCCTTGATCAATTGGTGTTGATTTGAATTGAAGAAATATCTTTATGGGATAGTATTCCAAATATTATTTCAAGTGTATTTTCTCCCCTATGATGGTTTCCTACACTAATATTGTGTTGTGTGTGTAATTATGCATTATTTATTTGTTCATTGCTATAAACATCTTGAATGCTTCATGAACGGTTGTATCGAATGCTTAAGTTTTTGAAGGGTTTAGAAATTGAAATAGATTTTTCTAACAATATTTATTTAAACCTTACTTAGTGGTATTTTTCTCTAACAATTGGCATCAGAGCAAGTATTTTGGTAAAGTCTTGATAGCTTGAAGGAGATCCAAGGCACAATATGGGTAGCCATCAAATGAAAGGAGGTTTTTCCATTAAGCAAGCACTGACACTCAATAGATCTAATTATAATTTTTGGAGTGTCAGGATGAGGACCTACATCATGTCCCTGGGGTTTGGCACTTGAAAATAAATTGTGGATGGTTATTCTTCATCTATTATTCCTCCATCCAGTGCTATAGATAAGAATTTGTTTGAGAATTATTCTAAGGAAATAAATTCTATCACTTGTGGTTTTTCAAAGATTAAATACACCAAGGTAAACTATTTCATATCTACTTAGGAAATGTGGGATAAGTTAAAGACTATTTATGAAGGAGATTTAAAGTTTAAGTTGGCAAAGTTTTAGACTCGCCAAAGAAAATTTGAGTCTCAAGATGAAAGAAGAAGATTCTATGGCATCCTTTCTGTAGAGAGTTGATGAGATTATGAACATCATTAAATGTATTGCAGAGAATCTTAAAGAAGCTACTATAGTTAAAAAGGTATTAAGGTTTATCTCTGTCAAGTTTGATTCTAAAGTATCTAATACAAAAGAAAGTCATGATCATACTTAGTTGAAGATGCATGATTTACATGGCATCTTGACTACCTATGAGATGAGAATAAATGATTATATACCAGTAAAGAAGGAAGCAACATTCAAGACATAAATGAAGCCAAAGAAGAAGTTCCAAGGTAAGAAACTCAAGGAGAATGACATATCTTATATTTATGAAGATGAAATAATTGTAATATTTACAAGGAAATTGAAAACAAAGTCAAGTAAGTATAAGGGTAAACTACCCTTCAAATTCCTCAATTGTGGAGATATAAGACATTTTGATAACAAGTTCCCTCATAAGCATAATAATGATGATGATGAAGAACATGTTCAAGGTCATGCTGATGGAAAGAGATCATTTAGGTCTGATAAAATCAAAAAGAGATTCAGAAGGTTTGACAACAAGAAGAATAACTTCAAGGATAAGAAGATTTTATACACCAAAGAAGATTGTAGCTCATCAGATGAGAGTGGAGATAGTGACTTAGAGTATGATCTTGAAGATGATAGTCTTATTGAATATGAATACCTATGCATGGTTGAGGAAGGAAGTTGATCATATCAAAAGGAGTCTACTTGGAGTGATTTAGATGATGATAAAGATGAGGTGGACTATGAGACTAAATTTATGAATGATCTTGAAGAATCAAAGATTGAGAAGAAGATTAACAAGAAGATGAAGTATCAAATCAAAGAGTATGCAGAGAAATTTAGTGTGTTTGAGGAAATAATGAATGAAGACACCAAGGAGGATGAAGATATAGTCAATCATCTTACTTGTCAATTGGAAAACCTATCTGCAAGCCTAAAAGCTAAAGAAGATGAATGTTCAAGGTATGTAATTGAAAATGAGTCAATAAAAGGTGAATTAGAGAAGAAACCTAGTAAGATGAAGTAATTTTTGATATTAGAAAAGAGTTAAAGTGATATAAACAATATTCTAAATGATAAAAAGTATGAAAGTGATAGAACTAGTCTTGGATACAAATAAGAACCAAAAAATGCAACTCAAGACAAGATGAAGACTAATGTAAATCAGATCTTAAAGGTCAAAAATCAATCAAAGAATGAATATTTTGGCATAATGAAGAAAAATCAGATCAAGCAACCAAATTCCATGAGGTATGGATGTTTCAATGGTTACTATTACACATGTAATCAATCTGGTCATATAGCTAGAAAATTCAAGAGACTTGTTAGAAATGAGTTTGCATTGAACTATGATGGGGTTCATTAGTCAAAAGATGAGTCTTCTTCAAAAGTATTATTTTGTTTCAATTTTAAAAATAATGGACATATTACAAGATTATTTTATAATAAATAAAGGTAAGATAAGCTTCTTACAAAAGGTATAGTGTGCTTCAATAGTCAAGAGAGAGGTCACATTGCTATATTTTTCAAGAAAAAACATACAAGATAGAATAGGTTTAATTAGGATCTTAGAGTGAAAAAAAGAAGGAAAGTTAACTCATAGAAACCAAAGGTGTTAATTATAAGTCATGATGAATTTGTAGGTTCAAGTAATCTGATTGTTATGGTGGAGAATGATGCATAAGTTAGAGAGTGCCAAGAGCTCTCATTGTTTGCTCATGTTATGAATGAAGAGACCAACCTAAAGGAGAAGACAAAGGTAACGATTGAGGATATTTATGAGGTATGTTTGATTTCAAGTGAACATTGTGCTATTGCTGAGCAAGCTTCATGAAAATAACATTAGTTGTTAATACTTAGTGATGAGGTTCTGAACTACAAGGAATATTCTTCAACTGAATAGGTATGTCATGAATCTATGTTACCCCCATGTGTAGTTAATATAATATTATATGAGAAGGATAATATTGTAGTGGATGATAAAATTGTTTCTCTTAAGCATAATAATAATAAGAAGAAAAATTATTAGTATCAGATGACCAAGGAGGAAACAAAATATGAGGAGTTGTGGGCAACTCCTAGTTTCACATTATTATAAGGAACCATGTGAAGTAGGAGGTCTTTGTATATGCTTATTATGAGAATAATTTTAGTGGAGAAGCAAGTGTTTATATAGTTTTATTCAAAATATCTTAGAAGGTAAGAGAAGAGTGTTTCAAATTGGAGTTAGTGTGTTAAGATGGAAGAAGTTATTTAATGAAGTCAGATGATGTCATAAGGTGTTTTGTAGTGTATGTAAGATCAAAATGGGTGTTTTTAGGTGGTATAATCAGATTTATGTAATGAAAATAAAATTTTGGTGATCATAAAGGCTTATATACTTATTTTTATTTGTCCAAGGTGGTTTTGTATCTTGATAATCTTTTTTTTACTTTTAAAAGTTTTTGTGTGTTCCTAGGTTTATCTTTCTTATTGTAGATCAAAGCCATGGTATAGTAAGTCAAGGTTTTCAAAGGTTTTAAGTCTCAAATATTGTTCCAAAAGTGTGTGGTGGTTGTATTTATGTGTGAAAGAAGTTTTAGATGTGGGCATTAACCAAATAGAGATTTGTTGACCCTGATTGTTTTGAGATTCTAGAGTTTTGGGCAATGCTAGAAACATGGTTTGCATTATGAGTTAAGGTATGAGTATTATTAATAAGTTTATTGGGAAAAATTAGTTGTCAAATAAATATTCATATAGATTTGAAAGTTTGTTTTTTTTAAATTATTCTAGTTTTTGTCAAAATAGAGGCCTAATTAACTAGTAGATTTGTGAAGGAAGTATGTTGCATAAGAAGATCTAGGTGATGAAACTTGGTTTTCATAATGGGACATATGAGAGTGGGATAGATATTAATTTTTATGTCTTGAAAGTATGTCTTATAAAATATGTGGGCTCTACAAGTTTTAAGTAGGACTACAAGGAGTCTAAACCGGCCTAGTGTGAAGATTTGATATTTTTCTCTTAGTTTTTAAAAAATAACATTGAATGAGTGTTTAAAGGTGAGTTATAAAGTTTTTAAAGATAATATCTAGTATTTTTTGAGTGTCATGATGTTTTTTTGGTGGTCTTTGAGGTGGCTTGAGAGAGAAGGCGAGTAAGCCTCTATGGTGGTTCTTCATGGTATGTGGAGATCTAAAGATTCTCAAGAGGTGTAATGGCTCAAAAATCTCAGGGGTAATCCCTCTCAAATGTTTATTGGTAATTTACATCATATTTTAGTGATTTTGTGTGTTCTTTCTTCATTGGTGGAAATGTTTGGTTGAATAAGAGTGTTGGTATGTAGCAAAAGGAAGTTATCAAGACAAGAAAAGGTAGGATCAAGGTAAGGGGGAGTTTGTATCATATTTATAAGGTGGAACTATACTATTCTTGGAATTTTTAGGTCCTTAGGATTATTTTTTGCCCACTTTGTTATTACGTTAAAAGGGGAGAAGGTTCCTACTGTGAGAGTGTTTAATGAGAGTGAAGGAAGGTGAGTTATATGATTGGTGTTAACATCTATGACAAAGGGCGAGATTGTTAAAGAATTATAAATTATGTCATGGAGGTGTCCAAATGATTGGAAGAAGTATTTTGATAAGCTAAGTATCAATGACAAAGTGTGTAGTGTACTTATCCTAGTATGCTTAAAGTAGCTTGGTTGATCTTTAGTTTTGGTATGATTAGGGATTGGTATGAAGTATTGAACATGTGATAGGGGTCTTATCAGATGTCAAGTATGATATGAAAGCCTATATAATTGAATGGTATTCATCTATTTCTTCATTATGTTGATCTTGGCATAGTTATTTCTATGACAAAAAAATTGAAGAATGCATATTGATGATGTTATATTTCACACATGTGAAGGTTTCAGGTGTATCTTAATATATGGTTGTATTACCATGTATGAGGAGATCATATGGTTAAATTTTTAGGTCATAAGGTTGAATGTAGATAGAGATATTTGGGTGAAAAGTTTGCCTCTCAAACATAGGTTCACTAAGTTTCTATACTTAGCCATACCAACATTGCACATCATGTAGACATGTATGATCCAAAAAAGTTTGTGTATTTAATGTAGATAATCAAAAAATCAATAATGGTCAAAGGTTTATATTTATATTTTATATATAGTTCCAAGAATATACCCTAAAAATTTGGAGTCTTGAAGTGATTTCTAGGTCAAGTTATAAAGCTTCAGAGTTTCTCTAGCAAACTATGATGGGCTAGAGACCATCAAGTTTATTCATGTTGAAGTTTGAGGTCATTGGTCTAGAAGATCTAAAGGTGAGCACTTAATATACATATTGAGATCAATGGTTCATACTAATTCAACATGTAAAAGGTTACATGCATTGATGACAAGTGTCACAAGCTTACTAATATTATAGATGATCAATAATGAGCAATGATTCATACTTCTCAAGATCAATGATATGGGACAAGTCCAAGAGTTAACAAAGCATGCAAGACTACCAAGTAGAATAAGTGAATGGATTTATAGTAAAATATTTAAAATCAATGTGAGGTTTCTAAGTTTCCTAATCATGGGATTTATGATCAAGATCTAATAGTGAATGTTTCTTTATAAAGGCTTGACTACTCCATAGAAATCAATGCAATGCATCCACTTTTTCAAGAAGCAAGAGATGAGGATAAAGTAATTGATGTTTAATAGTAAAGAAAATGAAAAGATAAAGATAATTTCAAAGGAGATAAATGGTGTGTATTTGATCAAAATATATAAGGACATGAGATGATGACAAATTATTTGAAGTTTAACAGTTTCTTAGTAACCATTAGAATTCAAATATTTAAATTTACAAGGGAAGACTAATCTACAGTTTTTATGCTATAAGTTATGATATATGTAGAATTTGATCATGGTGTAAAACGAAAAGTTATTTAGGACTTTACGGGAATATATAGAGAACCTAGTTCAAATGTCAAATTATTTATATAATTAAATATATATGGAGCTCTAAAGTTGATTGTGTATGTGATGATGCTCTACAAGTAACCCAAGAAGGGTAATTGAGTTATTTTTGATGGTATTTTAATATTTTAAGATGAACTAAGTATTGAAACATGTTTTAGACTTCATTAGGACCATCTATGTGGATTATGGAGGTTTGAACAATCCATATTTTGTATTTTCAAAGGCTTAGAAGTTGATTATGTGTTCATTCTTAGTGATTGTATGTACAAAATGAAGTTTAGGATAATTGTGTTGTAGCATAAGGGTGTTGTGATGGATGTTTTCACTTAAGGTTGACATATAGATCATGTAACATGGGTCTATGTATTGTTAAAGTGTTATTATGTTCTAAGTTTGCTCAGAGAAGTGTCAAAGAGGTGAATGGGTTTATATAGTACCTAAAAGGACACTTAGTCCTATTCGAAAGAGGGTATTGCTTAAACGTGACCTGTGTAGATGCCTTAAAAGTGAATTCATGTGTTATGGCTGCTAATTAAGGTTATGAACCTGATATTCATGAAGACTCTATAAAAGTTGAAACCAAAGATGGTGATTTTTAGACTTGAGAGACTTAAGAGAAGAGATTTGTGTAAGAGTTGTAGAGAAAAGGAAAGAAGAAAGGATGTGTGCCTAGTGGATGGGTTTTAGACTAGAGAAATATACTATCTATATGACCTATAGGTCATATTTTTCATGTTATAATAGTGATCTTATAAGTGTGAATATTGAGAATGATCAAAGAGATATATAATGATCTAAAAGGATGTTTTGGATGCCTTAAGTGTGAGTGAAGAATAGATGATGTTTGTGTGATATTGGAGGTTCTTTTAAGAGGCATACTAGAGTATGAACTTTGTGTATGACCTTTTGGTCATGTTACTATGGAGTTTATTGATTTAGTGTTTGATCATCTAGGGGGTTGTAGCCTGCTTTCTAGTTGGTTCTAGATAAAGTTACAGTGGGTGCTTGACTAAATTGAGGGGTGGGTGATCCTTGATTAGTTGTTTTTGATCTAAATTCAAGTAATATCTTTATAGGATAGTAGTAAAAATCTTGTTTCAATTCAATTTTTCCCCCCCATGAGGGTTTCCCACACAGATATGATATTTTGTGTGTAATCTTGCATTATTTATTTATTCATTGCTATAAACATCTTGAGTGCTTCAAGAATGGTTGTATTGAATGCTTAAATTTTTTAATGGTTTGTAAATTGAATTGGATTGTTTGACAACACTAATTCACCCCCTTCTTATCAATTTTTTGTACCTCTAACAACCTTAGGTAAAATTGGGTTAGTGGGCACATGGTGTCGAGATGAAACCAAAGACCCTATTTTTAGAGGGAATTTCCACATATCCAATACTTAGAAGAGGGCCTAAGACTCATTTAGTTCTCTCTTACATGTTATATTTTGTTTGAATTATATAATATGTGTAAAGTAAGTACAATAGTGACCTTACTTGTTACTTTAAAAAATAGGCTATTAGAATCCTCCTTCAGTACATCCAACCTATAGATGTGTTGTGCCTATGACTAGTACTAAAATAGGGAAACCATGTTTAGTTTAAGTATTTATATAATGCTTTTGATAAGTTTCCTTGGTCTCTTTGGTATTTTTTTAGGTTGTTAGGTTGTTAGGTGAAAAATGAATGAGGTTTGATCTTGTATTTATATAAATATCTTTGGAGAAATATCTTGTAGTAAGGAAATTAGGATAAACATTAAGATGAATTTAATTTATTAATTATATAAATTTAGGGCACATTGGACACTTGCATCAGGATAGGATAGTAATGTCTATGTTACTATCTATCATAGACACTAGTGTCCATAGAGCAAGAAAGTATGTATAGGTTAAAAAATTGTGGAGATATAATATAAGTAAATTTCAAGAATTTTGGACAAGATATAAGACTTAGATCATCAACATAATACTGTTCAAACTAGGATATATAGGCCAAAGGGCATAAATATAGAGCAAATGTGAAACTTACAAAAGTAAGAAAGCTAAAAAACTAAGAGGAACAACCAAGGTCTAAGTTTTCCAAGTGTAAAATATTTAGGTGTTATATAATCATAAAATATCATCTTCAAATTTTTTTATATAAATTAAAAATAATATCTCTCAAGTTAAAATCTTTAAAGTTTATTTTACTCAAAAAAAATGATAGGAATAGAGATAGAGTTTTAAGTACATTGAATTACACATGATCAAACTCAAGTTTTAATTGGAATTTTCCACAAAGGTATTTGTGGTGTAAATTAAACTAAAATGCAATATAATATGAATTTTTGTGTGCTATATACTATTGACCAACTCTTTTTAAATACTTATGCTACCTAGTTAGATCATGTTTGACCTACCAATTTTTTATGGGAAGAGACATATTACATTCAATGACATAAAACCTTATTATTATTTATAAAACATTAAATAAATTATGCATGTAATTCATGTCTAATATATTTCCTTTATCATTAGTTGTTAATATATACAATTATATCATAATTTATTATTTTACAAAATGGCCCAAACTTGTAGCTTTCAATATTTTTGTCACATCATAAGTCATTTATTTCTTTCAAAACTAACTACTTTCATGTTTTAGAATCAAATTTTAAATCATTTCAAATAATGGTCCTCCATTCACCTCAAATTAATACTTATAATTATTATGACAATAATCTATTAGATCTATTCATTCATCTACATATTATCCTCAAGGAAATGGACATGATGAATTGATTAACAAAAATTCAATTACAATCATGAAAAAAATTATATGTGAAAAAATGGCATATTAAAATATTTGAATCCTTATGGTATGATCATAATTTAGTCAAATATGAAATAGTCTATTCTCCTTCTATGTTTTATTTTTGTTTTGAAGATACTATGTTAATTGAACTAAAAATTGCATTATAAAGAATAACTCTCTGATACGCTTCTAAATATATTGATATAGTGTAAAAAATATTAGATAATATCCTAATATTAGATGTAATAAAATTTACTATGATACACATTTTTTAAAAAACTAAATAAAATAATAATAAGTTATTTGATAATAAATTTTGTTAAGAAATTATTTAAAGTTGGTGAATTAGTCTCATATTTGGATAAATCTCATGAAAAACTTGGAAAACATCATATATTTGGTTATTTATGGCAAGGACCATATAAAATAATTGTTATTTTTGGATGGAATGATTTTCAGTTTCAATACAAAGATGGAAATTAGCTACATCATATAGTTAATAGCCATTCTTTTAAACCTATTAATGATTGATCTCTTCACTTTTTTATTTTTGGTTTTCTTTTTTTCTTGTTTTATTTGTCCCTTTTTGTATGTGCACTTTATCTTTACTATCATTTATGTCTAAGAAAAATGATTATCTCAATTGAATTTTTAGAGAATTATTCATTAATAAAAATTTAGATAATATCAATATGTTTATAAGTATTTTTCATGTATCAATGATCAAATTATTAGTCTATTTGGATTAAAGAACTCATAATTAACTTTAGAAATATTAATATTTAAAGTGTCACTTTCTTTCATATTTTTTGTTTTAGGCTAATGTAATAATTCTCCTCTTCTCCCTTCCACACTAATTAAAAAACCCATCCCTTTTTGAAAATGGAATCTATTAGGGATTTGTGCTTAGCTACTTAGGAAATAATTTACCTAAAATACACTCCTATGTTTGTAAAAAAATACTTTTTCATTACAACATAGTCTCATTTACAAAAATAACTATCAAGGTCGATAATTTTATCATAAATTTTATACCATAGTTAAAATATTTAAATGATACAAACATATGTTGTTATTTAACCATAAAATTTTAGATATGTGGGATCTAGGTTTAAGAGTATAGATATAGTTCTAACACAATGGTGATAAACTAATCTATATCAGGCCAATTAATATAAAACTTAGATAAACAATATTTTAAATTTACATAGTTGGGATTTTAACAATTATAAATTACAACTATTGAAAGATAATTCAATAAATAGGAAACATTAATACTTAACTAGTTTACTATTCATAAATAGATATAATATAGAAATATCTATAAATTATGAAGGATCACTATTCTATATCATTTATTAGATTATAAAAATTATAATTATGTGGATATAGACACTATCATTAGATCTAGAAACTATTATTGATGCTACTATTTGACTTTGATGTAGATGTCTAGTAAAAAATAATGACTAGATCTGGATGGGACCAACTTCTTTATTCTAAAAAAAATTTAACATTTCTGTTGATGTATTTAGATTTGAGATAAATTATTTCTCTCTTAATTTATTGATCAAACCATAAATCTCCACCATTGGATTGATTTTTCTAATAAAATAGGTTAATGGACTCATGGTGTCAAGCTGCCCCAAAGAACCCTCTATTAATGGGTGTTGCCTACATAGTCAATAATTAAAGGAGGGCCTCAGAATTATGTACCTTTCCCATGTGTGGGAAAGTTTGTGAATAAGGTTGAAATATACTATATTGAGGTGCATGCATTGATCTATATTTTAATTTAGAAAATATCACTCATGGGTTACTCTTTGAATACCTCAGACTTATAATATGGTTGTTCACATGCTTGATATGAAAATAGGGATAACAAGGTAGAATAGAGTGATTTTTAAATTGATTTATTTATATTTAGTATTTTCATTCTTGATATTTTCTATATGAATAATGATAAGTCTTAGACTTATATTTATACCATACCATTTGAAAATATCTCATGGTAGGGTCTATATACACATAAAAGTTTCAAACTTTACCACTTACTAACACTTTCAATCCTAAAGTAACCCATCAAGAGTCAATATTTATAAGTTCATGCCCTAAGGAGTACACTAGGAAAGGGATGGGAAAACCATTGGTGCTTTGTAGGATTGTTATCCTTTTTTTCCATTTACTATCTACACACTTCTATCCTAAAACCTATTCCCTTAAGATTTACCTTCTATTTATACCCTCCTCTAGTCATTTACCACCTTCATTATCCCTTTCCCTAACCTAAACCCATTTTTGGTAGTTTAAATAACTATGTCAGCCACATCGACCTTTTATTAATATTTATAAAAGCTTATTAAGAACTAGGTTGACCATGGCTAACATAGTTCATAACCTAATTAGTTTTTTCTAATTTTAATACTAGGTCAATGGGTTGACCTTATCAACCTAAACATTTGTCAGTTTTTAGGGTTAGATCCACTTATATAAACACATTCATTTTCACCATTTCTAAGAGAAGAGATGAAAAAGTAAGATATATTGTGCATATGCTTATCCACCATTCTATTTGAAGAGTGGGCTTAAGGTTTCATACTTTCTTTAGAGATACAAGTCTTATATTATGGAGAAGTATTTTAGATGCATTGATAGGTTGTGTATCCCAGAACTGATATATCCTTGTCATCCTTACATGTGAGAATAACCTATTTCAAAGCACATTAGCCAAGGGAGAGATTGAGGCTCGACGGGTTCATCTTTGAAGGTAAGTATTCCTAACTTTGTTCCTAATTTGTAAGAGTAGATAGATATGTATTTTCACTTATCTTCCATGTATTGGGATTAAATTTACATGGATTTTAGTATATGTCTTATATTCATGTTTATTACCCCTACTTTGTGCCACAAGCTTTAGTGAGTGATTTAACTTTTTTGGGAATAATATAGTTTTTTTCCTATTTTAGTTAAAGGTCTAGATTAATAAATTTGTAAATAATATTATAGTAATTATAATCCTAATTTTTATAATTTATTTGCCTTATTTTACCTTTCTAAAAATAGTAATCAATTAGGAGAAATATAACTTAACTTAAGATAATTTGAAATAGCTATTATAGAGTCTAAAATTGGTTATGTAGGACTGGGAAGTGTTGTAAATCTAAATATGGATTTTTTTCAGTGAAAGGACAAGACTACCAAAAACAAAACACTTTAGGGTCTAGTGTTATTTTTCTCTTCTACCATTGTTATCCAAACTACTCATAGAGACCTATTTTTTTTGGGTTCTTTATGTTATTATTTTATGAGCCTGCCTATGAAATTTGAAGTGTTGAATGTTGATGGAGCTTCTTGTAGATATATTGTAATCTTTAAACCCTAACCCTCAAACATGATTGATAAATGGGATTTGAATCAATTGAAAAGGGGCGGTTAGTGTGTGTAATATGTACTAAACATGTGATCCAAACCCCTTATATGGGTAAGTTTCTTACATAACAATACTTTGAAGAAGGATCAAGCCATATGTAGTTCTCACACTTGATGTGATTTGTCTAATAGTGTAATGTTGAAGCAAAAATAACATGTTAAGAGTGCTTAAGGTGGCTAGGGACTGGTGTGAGAGTTTGATGTGTTTTTAGATGTGTTGGGTAATTGTGTGTAGATAATATGAAAGTTTTCCTTAGTTTTTTGTTTGTATTCTTGTTTTCTTTGTAAGATTTATCACTTCCCTTGTAAATTAACTTTGGATGGGATTTTATAAGAAACTATTGAACATGGGTCAAATGTATTCATGTTAGTCCAACATGATGAAGGATATGAATCAAATGAAATTGACCATTTGGGCTCAAAGTGTGATTGGATAGGAATGTCAAAAATAGGACACACTAGGGTCTTACATTCTAGTCTAAGTATGAAACTCCTATCCTATAGGCTTGGAACCTAGTGAGATAGAATTAGCCTAAGAAATAGAGTCTGGCTAAGCTATAGTCAAGGTTTAAAAGTCTATAAATTACTGATAATGAGAAAAAAATATGTTTATAAGGGTCACAAGAGCATGAAAGGACCTATAGATAAGGTGTCATAAACCATACTCAAACTACCAATTTGGACATTTTATATGACTAAATTTGCTTAATTATAATGATATAATAAAGTAAAATACTAAGATAAAGGAATAATAGAAAGTGTACCTAAAATTACCTACAAGGGTGAAGCCCATGAAGAGTTGTGATGCTAAGTGTGCATAAAGAGATCACATTTTGAAGTGTAAATATGCAAAAGAAAACAAAGAGTAGATTAGTTCTTACTAGACATGTTATGTCTAAGATAATAATGTATAATGTTGGGTAAAAGAGAGAGGAATATATAAGAATGAATATACCTCATCGGGTATGTGAACCAATATGAAACCTATTGTAATTTTGAGTGATGTATGAGTGGTTTTGGATATGTATTGTACCAATAGTAATATTGTGAATGAAGGTGAGTGATCAATTCCCCAATAATGGATCAATAATATAAATGATGGCCCTTTGGATCCACTATCACCCACTAAGTGAAGATATGTGATAATAGATGTCTTAGTTAATGTTTAGATCATATGATTAATCCATCTAAGTAGGTGGATCAAGAATACAAAGGTTAGCTAGTCCTTTGGTTCCATCATTATTCCTAAAGTGAGGAAATATGAACTGATATTGATATGAATGTGTGTCATATGTGATGACACTTTAATACCATGAATGTTTTGTAATCTAACAATGTGGCATGGATAGTATAATGTGTACTAAGAACTAGGCCAATCTTGGCCACTCTAAAAAATGGAGATTAGGCTTGTATGAAAGCCACTCTAAAAATAAGAACTAGGATTATATGAAAGCTACTCTAAAATGATGCCAACCACTTGTAGATGGAATAAAGCATGAAACTAATGACAATACCTAGGTAATGAAATGAACTAAAAATAAAATAAAATGAATGTTCATGCAAATTTTCCCTAATCACTCATGTATATAACATGGATTCTAATCTAGAAGTTATAACAACTACCCAATCTAAAATTGGAAGTGAGAGACATCATGTCAAACATGATGCCCCCTATATATATATATATATATATATATATATATATATATATATATATATTCTCTAAGAAAAAATATATTGAAACTAATGATTCTAAACTATAATGTAGCTAACAAAACTATAACTAAATTTACCTTTCTATCTATTTTTAGAAAAACTTAACTTTTTGCTATTTGGACAGGAGTGATGAAAATAAGACACTTTGTTATCTAGCATTGTAGTCTAAGTATGGCATTCTTGTCCTTTTCTATTTCTGATCACTAATCTATATTTTTCATTGTCTTTCTACTCTATTCTACTTGGTTTGGTTATAGTTGCTATTTTGAGTGTCTATAAAATTGATTTTTTGATTGGCAGAAGGCTTTAATCTCTATGACAAAACCCCTATTTGTTGCCCCCTCTTTTGAGGGTAGGAATGAAGACCCTGAAATGACTACCATTATAATAAAGAGCCTTTCAAGTGTGTTATGCTATGAAATAACTAATATAGAAATGATAATCAAAAATATGTCTCAAGATATAACATAACTTTTATCAGATATTGTTAGATCAATAAGGGTATGCCTAGATAGATGTAACAGTGTAATAACATGTGTAGTATATTGAATTGAAACCAAAAATCTAGTTAATTGTTAGTTATTAGTTTTCAAGGAGGGATGGAGCAATATGTCCATCATGACATCCAATAAATAAAAATAATGCATGATGTAGATCATGGCATTACAAATAACTAAGAATCAAACAAGCAAATAAGCACGCAAGGCAAGAAGCACACAAAAGTGGCCAAGGGGAAGAGAAAACAAGGGACATGGGCACATGTCACTCAAACTAGGAAATCAAGCATACAAGGTAGGTTCAAATGCCCACATATATATACAATTTAAAATAAGGAAGATTAGAATGAGGGCCATAAGCACATAAAAGAGTACAAGAAAAGGACATTGGAAAATGTCCTAAGACACACATAAGAGACAAAAAAGGAACTGATAAATACAATCACATCTAGATATGAAAATAAAGAAAGGAAAGCATATAAATTATAGAAATATAATCATGTCTAACTAATCAAATCAAGAAGTGAAAGTATGTAAAACATGGAGTATAAGACTAGGTAGATGCTAAGAAATACACAAGTGCTATATAATAGTGAGTGTCGATAGAGTAATCTATGTAAGCTAGTAAGTAATGTACATCATCATGATAACTAGAGTGTGTGGTGTAGGAATGACATAACCTAGATGGTTTAGTCATGTAGAAAATGCTCCTGGTGGGTAGATATGATGATGTATGTCTTGAATGTAGAATTAATATGCCCCCTCAGTGGGCAGAGTGAAGCAATCAAGGATCTAGATGTAACTATACACACTTAGAGAACATCAAGTGAGTCATGTTAATGTAGATAATTGACAAAAATAGCATAAAATAGAAAAATATATGTCTAGCATGGTAATAAAAGTATAAATCATGGATGATACATACAATTGAAATATTTTAGGTGTTTTTAATTTATTTGAATTTTTTTTGATATTTTGAGTTATTTGATTGATTTTGTATTTTGAAATGTTATATTGTTTCTCATATCTTTTAAATAGGTTATGTATAATAAATCATAAAGAAACTATGTACAAGAAATTGAAAAGAAGTTATGGACAAGAAATACTAAGAAGAAATGATACTAACCAATGAGTCTCATAAGAGACTCCCTATCATGATGTCTTATATTAAGGTGAGGGATCATTTATGATCATGAATCATAATGAAAGGGTTGAGATTGTGAAGCTAAAAGTTGTGTTTTCTATAAGTGCTCTAAAATCTCTATAATGGAAATTTATTGTGGGGTCTTCTTATAACTCTAAGAATTAGATGCAACTATGGGGATATTAGGGACGTATCTAATTGTAGGATAATATCTCTAAAAGTGTTCTCTATGTGTAGAGGCATGAGACCTCAATTATATTACTTTGGGTGTGAATACTATAATTGAAAACTATCTAGAGTCCTAAAATTGTCACTAGTGTAGTTATTAGTAGAAGTGGGTGTATGATATCACTTTATGCATATCAGCCCCATTGACCATTTTGGCCCTACAGGCCAAAATCAGTCCCCTTCTTCCCTTGCTATTCAAAGCCAATAAATTTTAGGTTACACAATTTCATTGATCTTCAGTTCATCACTTTAATTCAATGGCAAGTTCAATGGTGAGGTTCAACAGAGAAATAAGTTCAACGATGAGGCTCAACAGAGAAACAATTCAACAACAAAGCTAAATAATGACATAAACGCAAATGTCAAATTTCACAATAGTGGAATCATCAAAGGGAAGGAATAAGTGGAAGAGACCATGTGTCAAATTCTGCATGATTCTCAAAGGACCCTAAAAGTAAGCAGATACTACCATGTGTCCTTGCCCATCTCAGCAGAGTGTGACAAGTGTCTACATCTTAGGCTTCAAGTTTCTTTTAAGCTTCAAAGATAAGCCTCTCTCAAAGTGCAACAGAAGCTACCAAGTGTCAACATACATGGTTTTCTCATATTGGATTCAAAGAAGACTATGGTGGGCTTGAATGAGTTACTAAAGACTATATAGAGCATGCCAAGTGTCTCTATCTACAAGAATCAAATGAGTCCTAAAGGTTTCCAAAGGTAGCTAAAGGTTCTGTGGAAGCAGCCACATGTCACCTTCTGTAGAAATCTCAAAATGCTCTGTGTGACCCTCAAGGGACCCTCAAAGGTGAGCAAATGCCATCACGTGTCCTCTCCCATCTCAGCAGAGTGCAACAAGTGCCTGCATCTAAAGGCTTGGGTCTCTCTTAAGCTTCAATGGTAGGTTTCTCCCAAAAGTAAGTAGAAGTGGCCATGTGTCAACTTCTGCCTGACTTTCAAAGGACCCTCTAAGTTAAGCAGATGCTAACACATATCCCATTATCAGCTCAATAGAATCCATCATGTGTCAATGTCCACATTTCAAAGTGTCTTCTAAATGCCCAAGTAGCGGACTATGACACGTGTGAAAAGTAGATGCACTCTCAGCTAAGAGCCAAAAGAGTAGCAAAAGGAGCCAGAATAGGCAAAGTAGCCAAGCGTAGAAATAGACAAAGTGATCCAAGTGGTGTGGGAAAGTGTCAATTCAAGGAGTTATTTTGGTGGTTAATATAGTACCTACCATGTGATCATCAAGAGGTGTAAATAGTGAACAATGCGACCCATTTTTCTTCATTTTGCATTGATGAGCAAACAAATGGTGCAGCCCATAATTTCGAATCATGACAGGGGCTGACACAACATTATCTTCAAGTGGCTTCCTCTTTCCAATGCTCAGAAGGCACATGGGTCACTTGTAAAAGGGTGCTAAAATGCCCTCCTCCTTCTTCTATAAATTATAAACTTCTCATTCTGAGAAAGGATCCACTCTTAGCCTTAAGGCAAAACTCTACCCCAAAAATCTCTCAAGTTTATAAGGCAGAGCTCTTCTACATTTTACCTTCAATCGAGACTTAGCATTTTTACTTCCATCTACAATTGCACTCATGCATATTTCTATGTTTTATTTTGTGTTAAGTCATTGTCTTTGATGCTTTTCACATAATGACTCTAGCATGTCTAGTGCATTGTGAAGTCTCCTTTCTATAGGTCTACCAAAAGTGTCTACAGAAAGAATATAGGTGCCTATGAATAGGCAATCAAAGTGTGTCCCAGAACACCTTTACTAGTTCCTTCCTCCCTATACTTCTACAGACCCCTAGCTGACTATTGCAGAAAAAATTTCAACTTTAGATGAAGTGTATGGGCGCTTCTTTTTGGTGAAAAGTGTATATTCAGGTTGGGTGGGTCAACCTTTTCTGGTGTATCACCTTTTCATTTTTTAGGCTTAGGTTTTGTTTTTAGCATCTATCTCTCCATTTTCATCCCCCTCCTTATTTTATTTTATTTATTAGCAGTAGGAAAAACTAGGGCCTAAAAGATACATCAGAGGGAGATAGCCCTCATCTAGAGACTCTCCCCTCTAGGTTCGCCAGTCCCATAGGCAAGAGGGGAGTTTCCATTGATGCTTGTGGAAAGGTAGGAGCTCAGCCTCCTACCTCAAGTGCAATCCATTGCATCAATAGTTTTTGGCATGCTTGATGGGACCAACTAGGATAAGTTGTGTCTAAAGAGTTGAAGAATTTTTGGTGTGTTCTTCAACTAACTAGCCTTTATAGGCTTTTGCCACCAATGGTGACTCTGAGTTAAATCAACTAGTTAAACAGCCTGGTGCCATCAAAAATCACATTTTTATATGTATAATTCCTTTGCATAGAATCATGGGCCTTGTATTCCTTCATATTACCATGATCAAGCTCAAAACATTCATGCAATCCCCTCAAGCAGCCCTCTTAGTCACCCTTCAACCAAAAGGGAAAATTCCAATTTTGAGATCTTTTGTCATGATGGCAACCTCCTAACTTGGGGGGAAATAGTGGAATCATGGGGCAAGAAAGAGGAGAAGAAAGGTTTTGCTCAAAACCTTAAAAAAGATAAAGGTGCTCCTACCCATGATTCCTATGATCTCCAAGAAAGGCTCTTCCAAGAAGACATAGCCAGGAGAACTGTAAAACTAGAATCTAGAGAGAGATTCCTTAGACAATATGTGATGGACCTATCTAAACATAGCTCATCCACACACCTCCAAGAGAGCTATCAAGCCACACCTGATATAAATGAAGTGCTGACCAAGTGGAAAGAGGAGAATCATTTGGTTCTAGCTCAAGGACTACCTCCTCTTCCACACAAGTTCAATCATCAACTTCCCACTTCATCCCTTCTCAAGGAGAAACCTATTGTATAGGAGATGAGTGAGGAGTAGAATATCCAATCTGCATTTTCCCAAGAGGCTGTCACGAGTGACAATGAAGAAGAAATAATAATCAATGATCCTTGTGAAGACCTCATCAATAATGGAGAAGACCTAGGGCATACATACATGCAAATGTTTAAGTAGTATGAGGAGGAACATAAGCATGGTGAGCTCTCTTCCCCTCTATTGGATGAACTTCCTTGCTATTTTTATGAGGAAGACTACTATGCCAAGGAGCCTAAGTTAGAGGAGGATCAGGAGAATATCTTTGAACATCTAGAGATCTTGATCTTTGAGGAGGAAAAGGAGAGGTCTATCTTCCTTGAGGAAAGCCTTGAAGAAGAAAGCTTTGAACAAAGAGGTGATGTTCTATGGGATGAACAATCAATTTGTGATTCCATTTCAGACATCACCACAGTCACCCTTCTTCAAGAAGGATAAAAAGGAGTAGAGAATGAGTTTGATAGGGTTTTCAATGAATCAGAAGGGAATGGGTCAAACCATGATGCATTACAAAGGGACCATACATATCAAAGGGCTTATAGAGATGAGCCAATAGCCATAGATTTCTTGGTGAAATACACCAACATGAAGGACTCGCTTCAATAAGCTTCCAAGGAAAAGTAGAGTACATATATGTTAGAAGCATGTTTGATTCTGATCCACTCAGATACAAGCCAAGCAAGGTGACAAGCAAGAGGAGTAGGTCACCAAAGCCTTTTCTCATTCAGCTGCTTGTCTGGCACCATAAGTTCCCTAGCTAGGAAGGGGACTTAAGAAATTTTCCCTTTGATTTGGGAGGGAGGTGAGAATACCTAGTTAGTTGTATATAGTAGTTTTCTTTCTATTTTCTTTCCTATTTTCCCTAAGTGTAGTTTGCACAAGTAGCATTTTTAGCATTGTGTGTGTTTTTCCCTTTTATGTTGGGGGTAAAAGTTTCATGTTTGATTCTTTGATCTATCGAGGCTATTACTAATATTTTCAAGCTGCATCTTAACTCTATACCTAATGGATTTTAAGGCAACTGGTCCTTAAGCATAGCAAGCATGCTTCCCCTGGGAGCCACCAATTTGTTGACCGTTTTGGCCCTACAGGCCAAAATTAGTCCCCTTCTTCCCTTGCTACTTGAAGCCAGTCAATTTTAGGTTGCACGAGTTCATTGAGCTTTAGTTTAATGACAAGTTCAATAGCAAAGTTCAATAGAGAAACAAGTTCAAAGGCAAGTTTCAATGGAGAAACAGTTCAATGGCAAAGCTAAATAATGACAGGCATGCAAACATCAAATTTCATAGCAGAGGAATCATCAAAGGGAAGGAATAAGTCGAAACAACCACGTGCCAACTTCTGTGTGATTCTTAAAGGACCCTAAAAGTAAGCGGATGTTACCATGTGTCCTCACCCATCTTAGTGGAGTGCATTAAGTGTCTACATCCAAGGATTTGGGTTTCTTTTAAGCTTCAAAGATAAGCCTCTCTCAAAGTGTAGTGAAAGCTGCCAAGTGTCAACATATGCAATTTTCTCTTATTGGCTTCAAAGAAGACTATGGTGGGCCTGAATGAGTTACTAAAGACTATGTGAATCATCATAAGTGTTGTTTTCCACAAGAATCAAATGAGTCCCAAAGGTTTCCAAAGGTAGCTAAAGGCTCTATGGAAGTGGCCACGTGTTGCCTTCTGTAGATATCTCAAAATGCTCTACATGACCCTGAAAGGACCCTCAAAGGTGATTAGATACCACCATGTGTCCTCAACCATCTCATCAAAGTGTGATAAGTGCCTGCATCTAAGGCCTTGGGTCTCTCTTAAGCTTGAATAGTAGGTTTCTTTCAAAAGTAAGCAGAAGTAGCCACATGTCAACTTCTACCTGACTCTCAAAGGACCCTCTAAGTTAAGTGGATGCTACCATGTATCCCATTATCAACTTGGTGGAAGCCACCACATGTTAACATCCATGTTTCAAAGTGTCTTTTAAGTGCCCAAGTAGTGGACTATGACACATGTCAAAAGTAGATTCACTCTCAGCTAAGAGCTAAAGGAGTAACAAAAGGAGCTAGAGGAGGTAAAGTAGCCAAGAACAAAAATAGAAAAAGTGATCCAAGTGGTGTGGAAAAGTGTCAATTCAAGGATTTATTCTAGTGGTTGACATAGTACCTACCATATGATCATCAAGAGGTGAAAATAATGAATGATGCAAACCATTTTTCTTCATTTTCCATTGATGAGTAGACAAACAACGTGCCCATAATTTCAAATCATGATAGGGGCTGACAAAACATTATCTTCAAGTGGCTTCCTCTTCCAAATGCTCAAAAGGCACATGGGTCACTTGTGAAAGGGTACCATAATGGCCTCCTTCTTCTTATATAAATTATAAACTTCTCATTCTAAGAAAGGATCCACTCTCTTAGCCTTAAGGCAAAAATCTGCCCCAAAAATCTCTCAGGCTTGTAAGGCAGAGCTCTACTAAATTTTTCCTTCAATCAAGACTTAGTATTTTTACCTCCATCTAGACATGCACTCACACATATGTCTATGTTTTATTTTGTGTTAAGTCATTGTCTTTTATGATTTTCATAGAATGACTCCAGCATGTCTAGTGCATTGTGAAGTCTCCTTTCTGCAGGTTTGCCAGAAGTGTCTACAAAAAGAATATAGGTGCCTATGAATGGCTGTTAAAGTGTGTCCCAAAACAAATTTGCTAGTTCCTTCTTCCCTATACTTCCACGGACCCCTAGCTGACTATTTCAAAAGAACTTTTGACTTCAGATGAAGTGTATGGGTGCTTCTTTTTGGTGAAAAGTTTATATTTGAGTTGGGTGGGTAAACCTTTTCTAGTGTATCACCTTTTCATTTTTTAGGCTTAGGTTCTATTTTTAGCATATTTCTCTCCCTTTTCATCCCCCCTTTTTATTTTATTTGTTAGTAGTAGGAGAAACCAGGGCCTAAAGTATACATCAGAGGGAGCTAGCCCTCATCTAGAGACTCTCCCCTCCAGCTTCACTTGTCCCACAAGCAAGAGGGGAGTTTCCATTGTTGCATGTGGAAGGGTGGTAGTTAGGCATCTTTCCCTCGAGTGCAATCCACTGCATCAACAAGCCCCATGGCTAATGTATCACTATTTGAACTTTGATGGATAACTAATCAAGTGTTTGTACTCCTCATCTTGTGTAGGAACATTCCATGTATCTAATGTTGCCTATGGTACACTAACTGTAGCTATATGTGGAGACTCTATAAGATGTAACCTCAATGGATGTGCAACAAAAATATTGTGCTATAAAGGAGGCACATCTATACATAATCATAGTGGATTCCTACATGAAATAATACCCTGTGTATTTTGATGTGATGTGTATGACTAAGCAATAGACTGAGATAAAACTCTAGCCTATGATGGGGGCTCAACTAATCTCAATCATAGTGGATTGTTATGTCAAATAGGTCCCTAAAAACTTAGATATAGTGAATATCTATTTGGAGCAATACTCTATGATGTGGTTTCATCTAATATTAACCATAGTAGGATGTTATATGAGATAGGACCCTAAAAACTTTATTATAGTGAATATCTCTTTGGGTTAGTACTATGTGATGTGGGTTAATCTAATCTTAACTATAGTAGGTTGGTATGTGAGGTAAGACCATAAAAAATCTAGTGTAATGCCTATGAATATGCTAAATTTGTATATGGAACTACACTATGTACTCCACAAACTACACTACAATATGTAGGTTGCCTTTATTATACTAGTCTCTAAACCATTTGATTAGGTGGTATAGTAGATATCTTATGATGAGTAACTAATGATTCCTAGAAACCACATTACTTTTACGATATGTAACCAATGATTCCTATGAAGGAATGTCTTAGGAGGACTTAGTCATGGAGGAATGAGGTTCATGGATCCATGATGGAGGAGATTTTGGTACCCTTGATGTGAATGATATGATGTCATTATCAACACATCTATTAATATAGTCCTTGAGTCCATAACAATCATTTTCTATGTGTCCATGGATACGATGATAGTTATAAATGGGTTGATGTGGCTACCTATGTAGGATATGTGGATTTTGATGATGAGTAGAAGGCAATGTGATTAACCTCATATCTAGTAATGTTGATAATATGACATATGGGTTATCACATTTTGAATCAAACTATAGTGGTACCCTACTATTGTTCTCTATAGTGTATACTATAGGTGGTGCTCTAAAAATAAGCTATTTATTCATAACTAGTTGATTTTATTATTGTGATCTCCTACCTTGTTTTGGACATGGTGTATGTTGTATGGTAGGAGTTGTAGATGGAGGTAATGCCATGAAATCTAGAGTAAGCTGATCAATATAATCTAACTCAATCAATCCCATTTTTTTCTCCAAAGCTAGAACTATATAACATAAGTACCTAAAATAGGACTCTATTCGATATAATATATGCTCTATGAGGGGTTGGTGAATCCCATTAATAAATATATGTTGAATCTCTAAATCTACTAGTTTATATATTAATCTTAACATGTGCATCTTGAATTTTAAGATATAATCACTCACTCTCTCTAAAGTATTTTGATGCAATGTGTCAAGTTTCTCATATTTAACATAAGGTCCCATGTTTAGTATATATTATCTAATAAATTCCTCCTCTAAATCATCATACATATGTAAGGAACCAACAAAGATTAGATGAAAGAACCAATTATGTGCATTACCCACTAATGTCTACTGGAACAACTTAAGTAGAATCAAATGACTCACATGATATAGAAAAGCCTTCCAAAATGCTTTAAGGTGTATGAATGGATCTCTAGTTCCATCAAATTGATGTAATGATGGTATCTGCAAATGCTTAGGAAGTGATGCTTTTAAAAATGTCTTCAAAAGAGGGTTCCCATGTAAGTCATTAGTATCCATCCAAGACTTATAAGCCTTATTTTCCAAAGTAAGGAGATGTACTTGGTGTTGTAATTCACCAACTACATGCATTAAATAATTAATTTCTTGGGATGGTATATTAGTATCTTGAACTGGTTCATTTAAATGTTGAATTTGATTATTTATTTTAGCCATGGGATGCTACATTTCCAAATTGTATCAATGAGAGGAGGTATGCTCACTTGAACCTTTGGTGGAATGGTAACTTAGACCTTAGTAGAGGGATGTGGGCTACCAATTCTCTTTGGGAGAAGAGTGAGAAATACGTCATACTATAATAGGGGGTGACATGGGAGATTCATTGGTATCTTTAGTATTTAGTGAATCACATTCTAATTGAATAGAAGATGTGATGTTATCATTAACATGTGCATAATTTAAAATATAATCATGCATATAAATATAATTAACATTTTGTAATTCATTATATTTGAGAAGAGTGAGAGAAGATTTAGTAGCATGAGATGCAGGTTCTTCTTCACTATATGTATAGTGGTCATCATTATTCCATGTATTATCACAATCAGAGTTTTGTTCATATTCACTCTCATTTTCATATTCATTTGTATTTTCTTAAGAGAGTTATCATTTAAACATTCTTTTCCCATTGTTTGAGATGACAAAATAGAGTTAAGAACATGAGATTGATCATTTGAACTATGCATTGGCAAATTGATTCTATTACATTTATAATGTTGTAATTTGAACATAAAAGTAGAGAGAGAGAGAGAGAGAGAGAGAGAGAGAGAGAGAGAGAGAGAGAGAGAGAGAGAGAGAGAGAGAGAGAGAGAGAGAGAGAGAGAGAGAGAGAGTAGGTTCAAATGGAAGCAAGTTATCACCAATGAGATATTCACTTGGAACTACATGAATAATTTATACATTTGATGTATTGTGTATAGGATAATGAGGTGAAAATTACCTTTCCCATTTATCAAAATTATTTTCTTTGGAAGAGGAAGAAAAGAGATAGGTTTGAGAGAAGAAGATTCATCTAGTTTTTCTTCACTATCATTTTCATATGCATTATCATATTTCTCATTAAAACAATAGTAATTGTATTCATTTTAAATTAAATTATTTTCCACATTTTTGGATAATGTGAAATTTTGTCCATTCTTTGTCATAATTATGATAAAAGTTTATAAATTTATCTATATGATGAGAAGGAAGTACCTCAGTGGCCATTTTATTGCTTTTTCCAAAGAGAATATGTAAAAGTAATATTAAGCAAATTAATTCAATAATGACTATGAACATATGGATTTCGAAAATATTTTTGACACTCTAAATAATTTGCAAATATTCCAAAACTTTTATCCAAAAGTTGTAAGGGAGGAAGGCTTGGGGTTTGATGACCTAGTTTAGAAATCTAGGGTTTTAGGTTAGAGTTTTAGAAATTTGAAATTATGGAAATAATTTGAGTTCTAAAATAAATTTGAATAAAACAAATGTATAAATATTTATACAAATATCAAAATTTTAATTTTGAAACTCTAGGCTGGGGTTTTAAAATACCAGGACCTAGTATAGGCAACTAGGGTTTGAAAGAAAATGATTTTTAAAATTACTAAGGTAAATTTTAAAAACTAAATGTAAATTATAATTTTTATATGTATGAAAAATTATAAAATACTATAAAAATTAGTAGGAAAATTTTCCCTATGGTTTCTAGGGTTTTTATGTGGAAATGAAGTAAGTCAGGTTCACTAAATGATTTAAATTTTTAGGGAATAATGGAGTTTTATTCCTATTTTAGTTAAGGGTCTAGATTAATAAATCAATAAATAATATTATATTAATTACAGTCCTAATTTGTATAATTTATTTATCTTATTTTACCTTTCTACAAATAGTAAAAAATTAGGAGAAATATAACTTAGCTTAAAACACGATGAAATAGTTATTGTAGGGTCTAAAACTAGCTATGAAAGACTATGATAGTGTCACAAATTTGAATCTACATTTCATTCAGTGAAAGGATAGGACCATTGAAAAAAGGACACTTTAGGGTCTAATGTTATCCTCCTCTTCTACCTCTGTTGTCCAAACTATTCATAGAGACCTAATTTTTTGGGGTTTTTTTATGTTGTTATTATATGAGCTTGCTTATAAATTTTCAAGTGTTAAATTTTGATGGAGCTCATTATATAGTTGTTTTAATATTCAAACCCTAACCCTCCATCATTATTGATAAATGGGATTTAAATCACTTGAAAAGGAGTGGGGTTAGTGTGTGTAGGATGAGTTGAATGTGTGATCCACATCCATTGTGTGGGAACATTACCTACATACCGATAATTCAAAGAGGGATCAATCCATATGTAGTTATCCCACTTTATGTGCTTTCACAATAGTATAATGTAAGTGAAAAATGCTAAATTAAGAGTATTTAAGGTGGATAGGGACTAGTGTGAGAGTTTGAATGTGCTTGCAGCTGTGTTGGGTGAATGTATGTAGTGAATAAGAATTTTTTCCTTAGTGGTTTGTTTGTATTCTTAATTTCTTTGTAATATTTGTCACTTCCATTTTAAATGAATTTTGTATGGGTTTTTATAAGAAATTATTGGTCATGGGTCAAATGTATTCATGTTAAGCTAACATGATGAAGGATAGGAATCAAATGAAATAGGCCATTTGGGTTCAAAGTGTGATTGTATAGGAGCACCAAAAACAAAATACCCTAGAGTATAGTATTATAGTCCAGGTATGGTCCTCTTTTCCTACAGACTCAAGACCTAGAAAGATAGAATTGGCCTAGGAAATAGAGTCTAGTTGAGCTAAAATCAAGGTTTAGAATTCTATGGATGACTGATAATGAACAAAAAGTTGTTTAGAAGAGTCCCAATAGCATGATAGAAGGACTTATGGATAGGGTGTCATAAGCCACACTCAAACTACCAATTTGGACATGTTATATGACTATAATGAGCACCAGATTAGATTTTGATTTAATTTTTATTAGTTTAGTGAATATGAAAGCATAGGACCTAGTTAGGGTTATTCCATACGTTTGATTTACTGGAGGCTTTAGAACCCTCTCTAGTGATATTATTATGGTAAAAGATCCATTGGTTAGGTATAACAGATCCATATTGGTCATGACCCTAATTATCTAATGTATCCTTAATTAGATGTGTAATTATGATTTATCTTCTTTGATCTAGGATTGATTTGTAGATCTACTACATTTCCCATTGCACATAGGGTCCAATAAGATAATTACACCAAACCAAGGTTTTGATCTTTTTGTAATTTGGATGAATTTTTTCTACTAGGAACTAGATAAAGATCTGTACAATACGATTGATGATAGTGTCCATATATGATTGGTAGTGTCCATAAGGATAGAAAATAGGTACAAATCTAAAACTAGCATTGAAGGATGTTTATCAAATTTTAATATTTTTGTGTAGTATAAGAGACTTGAGTCATCATAACGATATGGATCAGATTAAGAGATAACTATTTAGGCATTTTGAGATGGTGAATGTGATCCTTTTAGTATGAGGTAAGTCTAAAACTAAATGGTAGTCCTAATTGATATTTGTGAAATGTACAAGACTGAGATGCTATAAATATTTAGTTTTAGTATCTACTAGTTTATCAATCTAGATCATTATGTACAACAAGGTCCAAATTGTTTTATAGCACTTGATTGTCATTCTATTTTTTTTAAATTAATGGTAAAGGTGATTTTATGAAAGGTCTCAAAGCCTTATTATATAAATATAAATGATATGTGATAATGAAAAAAAAATGAAAAAAAATGGCAGGGCTACAAAATAGTTTGAATAAAAGATAATTGTCAAAAAAATAACTAAAATGTAAATAATTTTAAAAATACATCAAAATTTTTCAATGAGATGTAGATAGATTGGTGAAGTGGTTTCATTGTGCCTATCCCCACCCAAGTTCAAATATTAGAGGCCATTTATAGGTTGTATGTGGTTGTTTACTCAATCATTTCAATGTGATCAAAGTATTGGCCATTTATAATGGTTTAATAGTTTTCTCGGGGACTATGCCCCTAGTTTGTGCCATAGAACTAGTTATAGCTCTAGTTAAAATCTAGCACCAAGAAAAAATACATCAAAATAGGAAATATCAAAAAATATTACACTTTATATTTCTTATTTTTGGCTTTATTATTTTATGGAACTTATATTCTTTGAGAAATGAAATATTATAAAAAACATTTTTACAATTGAAGCTTCTAAGATATTATCTTGGAATTTAAATATTTTTTGATTGCTCATATGATAAACTTGTATTGTCTCCAATATTATTGTAATTAAATAAAATCTATTGATAGGGAAAAGTTAGGGAGACTAATCCCTTCTTGGGAGGGATCCTCAATGAATCCTCTATATAATAAATGATACTCTATTGACCAGATGGGTAATCAAGTTTTAGTTCTACCATTTTTTTACATTAGTTGTTCACTTAGAACTATAAGAACACCCACTATGTTTATCCACTCATTTTTTATTTTTTATTTTAAATCTCTATTGAATTTGCCATTTTAGAATTTTATCTTTAAGTGAATCATTTAATAACATCAATAACATCATATATTGAGATTCTCAGAATAAATCATTTGAATCCATTTTCCTTCACTTGAATGAAGAGTTATACCTTTTGGACTTGGGAGTATCACATTACTAAATACTTATATTATATGTTTACTAGTATTTAATTTATGTTTAAAATTATCATTTGTTTGCACATCCATGCACATGTATTTTCCAATGGCATCCCATAATTTTTTGAATATACATTCTACCCAAAATCTATAGGAAGATCATATAAATTGACCCAAACAAGGACCTTGTATGTGTTTTTCAATATGGGTTTTAAATACATTTAGTTAAGGTTTATTTAATAAAAACCTTTATCCCATGAAATAGCTATGTGTTAAATCTATTACATAGTTTATAAATAAAAAACAAGAAAATATTACAAAAATTAAGTTATTGGGTAAGAATATAATTTGGAAATATTTATCAGTTTGTAGCACCCTAACTTATTTTCTTACCTCCTCTATATTTTTATTCTTCACATGACCATACATATAATTGTTCAGTCCTCAAAATCATCTAGATCTAACTCAAAATCATCATCTACAATTTTAATTATTGTTATTGTTGTAGAAGTGGCCTTATTCTCTTTGAAGATTACATATTCAACCTCCATGGTGGCTATTCCACCATTGAGAATGGCGTAAATTGGTTTTTCCATGTTTTATCCTAAGGTGGAAGTTATGGTTTCCTTGGACACTTTATACAATTTTCAATCAAAAAATGTTGTAGAAAAAATGACCTTTACTATAGATGTTCCATTTGTTGTTCCACCATTTTAATTGTTTGATTATGAATTTATTTTTGTATTTGATTATATATAGATTAATAAAGAATATAATATATTACATTTATTTATCAAGAAGATAATATAGAATTTTATTTCATTCAGTATAATGTTATTTAGTTTATATAGTTTTCTTATTTATATAATGATTTATTGAAAACAATACAAAAGTATTAGATTTATGAAAACCATGTTTGCTTAAAAATTCAATAAATTTTATATTATGGTGAAAACTTGACATCTTGAATGAGCATTTTAGGTATTCTTAAATGAATTATCAAACTCTAAAATAGTTTTTTTAGTCCACATAATGTTAACTTTGACACTTTATTTTGTCACATTTACTTTCAATGCATAGTTGAAGCATACATTGCTTAGGTTCTTCCATGGTTTAGATTATTTTAGTATCCTCTAACACTTAAGTTACTGAATTACTAAACACTATTGACACCCTTAGAGCCTAAATCTTACCTAAAATCATAATCTAACTAGCTCTTTATTAGAAACATATCATATTGAGAATATTTTTTATATCTATATCTATTAGAATAACCAATGCTTAAGAAGTGATATTTACCCTTAGTATTATTTTATAGTTTATATATATATATATATATATATATATATATATATATATATATATATATATATATATATATATATATATATATATATATATATATATATATATATATATATATATATAATTTTCTAATATGATGCAATCTTGTGTAAATAAATTAAACATATTTTACCACTGATTCTTTGGGGAGAGGTTAGAACCATTAATTACAATGGTCTACGTCCACTCCTCAATATTAACCGATAATAATATTTTCATGTGGAAATATTGTTCAATGAAGAGTTTTGTGAAGGTTTGTCAAAGGAGTGAGAGGAATATGAATTGTGTATTGGGATGTTTCTCATTAATGAATATCAACTGTGGTTTTTTCACTTCCATTAGAGGTTTTCCCACCTACATCTGTGTCACTATATTCCTTGATTATTAACTCTCATCTATATCTTATATGATATATTATGTGCATTGCATATATTAATACATGTATTTAAATATGGTATCAGAGCTTGAGGGATGTGTATTTGATTAGAAAAAAAATTATTGAAGATTTAGACCCTTGTGAATCCATTTTATCAATCTTATTCAGCCTCTAGAGTATTTTTATAGCCATGTACACCTTGAACAAATGATTTTTTTATTTTATTTTTTTAAATTTTAGTGCTTCTATAGGATATTTTATATGTTTTATAGTGTTAGATATTCATTTTTAGCTTATCTTACACTCCTACAAAGCCTCTAAAGAAAAAAATTCAAGTTTATAATTTTTCATCTATATAATGATGGTATAAATCATTAAATTTGTATAGAATTTTTAAAAAATAGAAAAAACAAGTTAAAAACATTTTCATCATGTTGATCTGTTATAAAGTGGAGATGTTGAGTGTTTTTATCTCCCAATACCTCCTCCATGGCCTCTAATGTAGTTGAATCATTTCAATTTTTTTCATACACCTATGGAATTCATGATACAGTTTATATAATAGAACATTTTTGTAAATTCTATGTTTTGGCATTAAAATTCATTTTTCAAGGTTCTATGTGATTCAAAAACTTGTTTAAATGTGATCTAAAAGATTACAAGCTCTGATTTGGCCTCTTAAAACTTACATTAGCTCTTTTGTGTCCCCCAATGCACCATATTTGTACAAGTAACTTAAAATGGTAAGTATATAGTCTGTTAACAATATTTACTAAATTATTGATTTATTTAAATTTCTAAAATTACAAAAAAACAAGAGGTACCCACCTTGGATTTAATACTTTTTAACTAAAAATTTTAAAAACAAATAGTTTTTACTTTTATTTTTTACATGCACTGAATATATCTATTTATATGTATTTTTTAATTTAAAAAATTAGATAAAAGGTTTAAAATATCATTTAATGCATATAAATTTTTAAAAATATCCTAAGAGGGTAGGTGGTTCATATTTTAGTAAAATCTTGTAAGTAGGGTGGTCCAATGTTCAAAAACCCTAAGCAAATTTATTTTGATCAATTTTGACTTAGTCAAGTTATTTTTTTAAATTTAATTAATTTTAAATTATGTTTTTTGGTTTGTGTGATAATATTCTCACATGAAAAACCCTAGACATGTTTACCTTGTTGTGACATTTGACCTAGTGAATATTTTGTCAAGCATAATCACTTGACCAGTCATTTTCTAGGTTTTATCACATTCCAAATGCATTGGTTGTATTATAGGTACAAACCACTAAGAGGGGGGTGAATCAATGGTGGAAAATAATCAAATTCAATTTATAAACCATTCAAATACTTAATAATGTAATACAACCATTCATGAAGCATTAAATATGTTTATAGAAATGAACAAATAGATAATGCAAGATTACACACACACAACACAAGATATATGTGGGAAACCTTGTTGGGGGATAAAACCCATTAAACCCTACAAGATGGACTATAGTAATAGAAATACAATATTCAACATTTAGACCAACACCAACTGATTAAGGATCACCCACTTGACCTTTAACTAGTTCCAACTAGCATGGAGGCTACAACTCCCTAGGAAACCAAACACCAACTCAGCTACCTCTTATCTGATCTCCACCTTTGATTTGATATTAAATACACCTGATTATGGATTCCTCTTATTTTATCTCTTTCCCCTTTACACTCTCACAAACTTGCACACACAAGAATGCATCTAAAACCACCTTTTAAATCACTCTACACTTTTCAGTAATAACTCCATCACAATATAAAAAACATGAACAAATAGTCATACTCATAGATGAAACTTTGATCCACATCTCAAATCAACCACCAATCTTACACAAACATTATCTTTCCTTCACTCACACTCAAGGCATCCAAAACATCCTTTTGGATCACTCTAGACCTCTTCGCTCATCCTTAATATTCAAACTTGTAAGAGCACTATTATGAAATAATAAATATGACCTATAGAAAATAATCATAGTCATAAATCTAATCTTATATACAAACCATCCATTAGGCACCCACCCTTTCTTCTTTCCTTTGATCTACAACTCTCACACATACCACTTCTCCCATGTCTAGAAACCACCACCTTTGATTTCACCTTTTATAGAGCCATCATTATTATTATCTTATATGTTAGACATAATACTTGCCTTAACCCTTAAGGAAAATTTATAAATTAATTAAATCTTCATAGGTTTGCCATAGCATCCATGGTTCACACTTAAGTAGCTATGCCTTTCTATTAGGCCTTAGTAGCCCTTATAGGTCTCATGGAGACCAATCCATCTCTTTGACACTTCTCCAAGAAAATTAGAAACAAAATGAAAATTTAGCATACATATACCCATAAAAAATAGTCTATAGGTCCTCCTTAAGTTACAACATCCACCGTAACACCCTTCTACTATAGTATAACTATATCAAACATCATTCAGTATATATGATCACCAAGAATGAAGACATAGTCAATTTATGATTATTTGGTCATATATAATATGGATGGTTAAAACCTATATAATCTACATATATATTATTCATGAATTTTAAGACATGATCTAACACTTATTTCATCTTACAACATTTAAATACCATCAATAATAACTCAACTACCCTTCTCGGGTTACTTGTAGAGCATGAGTACACACAGTCAACTTTGAATCTCCATATCATTGACTATACAAATAATTATTCCTTATAAATAGGTTGCATTTATGTAACATGAATTCCTATACAACTTTTCCTTTTACACCATGATCAAATTTTTCATATATCAATGTTATAACACAATAACTATAGACTAGTCTTCCCTCACAAATTTGAATATTTGAATTCCAACAGTCACTGAGCAGCTGTTAAACTTCAAAAAAATTGTCATCATTTCATGCCCTCTCATATATTTAATGAATATATTTTACATATCCCTCAAAATTATCTCAATCTTTTCCTTTACTAACTCTTAAAAATGGAGAATTTGTCATCATCTCGTTACTTCTTGCCAATTTGAAATAAACATGCTTCATCGATCTTTGTGGATTAACTAGGCCTTTATCTTGTAGTGATCACCATTGATCTAAGCTCCAAGATCTTAATATTTTACCACTTGGTATCTCTTCATACCTTTTTCACATTTTACTCTTTGACTTTGACTCACACTATCAATATTATGATAGTACAAACATAAACTTGTCGTTGATCTTTTATCTAAGCTCCATGAATGTGACACATGTCACTAGCACATTCAATCATTTACATATATAATTTCACATGTAAATTTAGATAAATATATGAAATTTAACATGTACCATTATATATATTTAATAGAATACCTTAGACTTGAATGCATTTTTTCTTGATGTTCTCTAGCCCATCACAATCTACAAGTGCAACTATTAAGATTTATATCTTGAGCTAGAAAACACTTAAGGACTCCAAATATTTAGGGTACAATCTTGGCACTATATACATCACCATGAAAAAAAAATTTGATGATTAAATTTATAAGTACCATAAATAAATTGAAAAACTATTTGGATCATACATGTCTACATGACATGCAATGATAGTCTAGATAAGTGCAGAAACTTACTAAACTCCAATCTAAAAGGCCAACTTTGTACCCACATATCTTTAACTACATTCAACCTCATGACATAGAATTTAAACCACAATATATCCTCACATAGGTGAATCTATCCATATATCAATATTATCCTATAACCTTTATGCTTGTGAAATATGATGTCATCAATATTCTCACTTAGTTTGATTTACCACAAGACTAACTGGGCTTGGATGACCACAAGTAAGAACCTATTAAACACCATGCATTTTCATAAGCACTTCAAGCACTATTTACACCCCATAAGACCTCTAAAACATTATCTCATCATCCATTACATTCATAAAATTCCTATCCAATCATTTATGGAACATCCATGCTTACATACTAGGATACCAAGTCTATGCAAACACATTGTTCACATGCTTATATTCTCTCTTTGACCTAAAACCACATCAACATGATATATATAATATGATAAACCTCAAAAAATACATACCTTAGCTCATATGCATCTAAATCCTTCCTTGCACAAATTTAATCTCAAAGTCATCATTATCATGACATCACCACTTTGTCATTACCTTTGACATCAATGCACACATGAAATAAATATTTGACATAAATGCACACATGAAATCAATCTTTGAAATCAATTAAAACACTTTCAAACAATCACCCCCTTTGTCATTGATGACAAACTCTTCTTTTCATTCTCCCCCTTTGCCATTAGTGAAAAAGTGGACTAAACATCCATCAATCTCCTCTTAACATAATAAATGTATTCAAATACACTTATAAATTCTCAAGTTACTTACATACATCATATGAAATAATTTTTCCCCATTTGGCATACATGAATTTGAACTTGGACATCTCTGATCTTGTGACCTAACAAACTACTCACAGAAATTATAAAGTTCCACCTAACATCATGATTCATCTCATGTTATCTATTATTTGACATAAATCAATATAAACTTGGGTTATTCTGATCCTTGGAACTATTTACCTACAAGCCTCACAAGCTCCCTTTATTTATCCATGTAGATTCAACATATTTTCATAATTATGACTAGGTTTGATCAAATCATCATATCAACTTTCTTGAAATTTCATCTATAAAATATATCACCACATATTAAATATAACTAAATTAACTCACACATGCTTCTAATCACATCATGCATATCTCCTCAGGCCACTCAAACTATCTAAGTTAGATCTACCTAACTCTGTGCATACTACCTTGTACTTCCCAACCATGCACCATGACTATATTATTATTTTATCATACTCTGATATATGAATATAAATACACATAAAATCAATAAAATATGATTAAGCTCACCAAAAAAAATCCCATTGGATCACCATTAAGATATTTGATCCAATGCACCTATTGAACATCTTTATATCTTCACACACCATGAAGAACCACCATATAGGCTTACTAGCCTTCTCTCTCAAGCCACCTCAAAGACCACCAATAGAAATTCATACTACTCACCAAATAAGAAACATGATCTAAACCAACTTGAGAACTCACCTTGAAACACTCATGCCTTGCTCTTTTGGAAAAAATGAGCAAAAATATCAAATCTTCACACTAGGCCTGTCTAGACTCCTTGTAACCCTACCTAGAACTTATAGAGCCCAAAAATTTTAGTAGAAAAACTTTCAAGACCTATATATATATATATATATATATATATATATATATTTCAATTTAATATTCCCTCTTAAGTACATTAATTTTTAGAATATATCTCCTCTTCTACAACATACTTCCTTCACAAGCCTACTAACCAATTAGGCCTCCATCTTGACAAAATCATGAATAATTTTAAAAATACAAACCTTAAAATATATGTGAATATTTATTTGATAACCCATTTGGCCAATTCAACCTATTAATAAGCCTTATACCTCAAACCATAAGGAAAACCATGTTTCTAACATAGCCTAAAACTCTAGAATCTCAAAACAAACATGGTCAACAAACCTCCTTCTAGTCACTACCCACCTCTAAAACTTATTGCACACCTGGAGACAACATCACACATTTATAAACCAATATATGATCCTCCACACTTTTGGTAACTCATACATCCTATAACCCATTTTAGGTTTGCTTACCCTTAAGCAAAAAATTGAGAAAACCTAGAACACTCTAAAATATCCAATTTGACTTCAACATAACTTCAGACCACAAAAACACATGGAGCATGCTAGAATAAGGTCAACAAACCTTTCTATTCAAAAACATCATCTTGAAAACTCACAAATTGTCCTTTTACACCTTGAAACTTCCAATATAACCTTTCAAACTAAAAACACCCTTGCAAGACCACATGCTTCTTCAAACTAAGAAATGTGTTCATGAATCACAACAAAGACATCTCTACTTCATAAGGACCTAGAACAAAGGAGCATACCAATCCTCATCATAAGACTGAAGAAACTTCTTCTTCTTCTTCTTAGTTTTCTTTATTGAAACAACTTATTTGGCATCCATCTCTTCAACTAAAACCTTTTCCTCTTTGAAAGCAAAGAATAAGAACTCTTGGAAATCATGAAACTCCTTACCTAAAAACTCTTCAACTATAGACAATAAACCATTACATTAAATCCTTCTTTCAGATTCTCCTTGGCCTTCAATGATATAAATAACTTTATTCTTGTATCATCCACCTTCTTCTCCATTTGGATTAATATCAAGCTTCCTTTTCACTCTTAAGACATCTCTAAAATTGATTCCTTTTTATATAGTATCAAAAGTTTGATCCTTGAATTGAATAGGACTAGCCTTCAGTGCCTTAGGCCTCCACATCATTTTTTTACTTTTATATATTTTTTAGGCATCTCTCCTTTCTTCAGATGACTTGAGGGCTTATGTAATTTACTAGGAAAAAGTCTAGCAATATGAATTTTCTTATCACAAATGAAACAAATAACATAATTTGTACCTTTTTACATATTTTAAATTTGATCAATCTTTAACTAAAGCCTCCTTCTATCATAGATCCATGAATGTCCATACTTGACTAACTTTCTTCTATAGTACTTAGCTCTATGACCATACTTATTACATGTATAACAATGACCATGAAATCAACAATCATACCTTTAAGCATTTAGTTGTATAATAAACCTTCATGCATTTCTTTCAAATCTTGTATTCTTCTTAGATTTCTCAATCTTTACATGTTATTTTTCTAGATTTTATATGAGTTTTTCATTCTCCACTCTCAAAGAATCAAGATTAGTATTCAACTCATCATGATCACCTTGATTTTAACTCACCTTGGTATTTACTTCTTCTAATTTAGTCTTACGATATATACACTCTTCTTTTCTTTATTTTAGGATACCATTTGAAACCTCTAATTAACTTCTAAGATATTTGATGACCTCCCAATCCTTCTTTGCTTCTTTAGCCATGTCATCCTTCAATCTACATGTTTCTCTTCAAGATACTTGATCAAGTCTTGATACTTTTTCTCGTATCTCTTGATCTTGCTTAACAAACTTCCCTCAAGAGAATGGACTTATGCTTTAAAACATTTGATCACATACCTCATTTTGTGATTTATCTTTATGAGTTTAGATCCTAGATCCAATTCTTCTTCCTCAATGCCATATAACACTTCTTCTCCACTATCATGGAAAACTTCATCATACATGATGTCCTTTTATTTTGAATAACTTTTCTTTTTTAAACTCCAACTTGCCTTGGCATCTTCTATCTAAACCTTGAGATCATCAATAACTTTATCATCCTCTTTGGTATCTTTATTCAAATTACATATATGATCTTCAAGTGCTTAAATCACAACATTCCACTATTGATTCTCTTTCTTCAACTACTTATCCATCTTCTGCTAGTTAGGATCTCCTTCTAGTTGTGAATATTCCTCTAAAGGACCCACTCTGATACCAATTGTTAGAGGTACAGTACATTGAGAAGGGGCTAAATCAGTGGTGTAAAATAATCCAATTCAATTTCCTAGCCCTTCAAACACATAAGAATTCAATACAACCATTCATGAAGCATTTATCATGTTTATAACAATGAATCAATAGATAATGTATGATTACACACATAACATAGGATATATGTGGGAAACCCTCTTGGGGGGTAAAACCCATTGAACCCTATAAGATAAACTATAATCCTATAAAGACAAGATTCAGAATTTATACTAACACCAGTTGATCAAGGAGAACCCACCCCTTAATTTAGTCAAGAACCCACTTGACCTTTAGCTAGCTCCAACTAAAATGTAGGATACAACCCCCTAAGCAACCAAGCACCAAATCAGCTACTTCTTATCTAACCTCCACCTCTAATATAACATCAAATACACTTGATGATGGATTCCTCTTACCTTCTATCTTTCCCCTTTACACTATCACAAACTTGGACACACAAGCAATGCATCCAAAACCACTTTTTAGATCACTATAAACTTCTTAGCAAAAACTCTATAATAATCTCAAAAACATGACCAAATGGTCATACACATAGACCACACTTTGATCTACATCTAAAATCAACCACCACTCTTACATATACATTACCTATCCTTGATTCACACTCAAGGTATCCAAAACATCCTTTTGGATCACTCTAGACCTCTTCACTCATCTTCAATATTCAAACATGTAAGAAGACTATTATAACATCAAAAATATGACCTACAGGTCATACACATAATAATAAATTTGATCTTCACTACAAACCATCCATTGGTCACCCACCCTTTCTTATTTCTTTTGTGCTACAACTCTCACACATACCACTTCTCTCAAGTCTAGAAACCACCACCTTTGATTTCACCTTTTATAGATATATCACTATTATTATCTTCTAGGTCAGCCATAATACTTTTATTATCCCTTAAGGAATATATATATCTTCATTATATCTTCACAGGTTGGATATAGCATCCATGGGTCACACTTAAGTAGCTATGCATTTTAATTAAGCCTTAGTAACCCTTATATGTCTCATAGAGACCCATACATCTCTTTGACACTTTTTTGAGAAGATTAGAAACATAATAACACTTTCACATACATAAATCCATATATTATAACCTATATGTCCTCATTAAGTGATAAAATCCATCACAACACCCTTTTTCTAGAACACAATTAGCTCAAACATCACTATGTACATACGATCACCATGAATGAAAACATAGTCAATTTATAATTATTTGATCATATAAAATATGGACTGATCAAACCTCCATAATACATAAAAATGGTTTTAATTAAGTATAAAACATTATATAACACTTAGTTCATCTCAAAAAATAAAAATACCATCAATAATAAATCAATTACCCCTTTCGAGTTACTTGCAAAGCATGAACACATACACAATCAACTTTGGAGATCCATATATTTGACTATTAAAACAATTATACCTTATAACTAGGTTATTTTAATGCAAAATGAAGTATTTTAAAACTTTTCCTTTGACACCATGATCAAATTATTCATATATAAAAAGTTATAGCACAAAAATTGTAGACTACTCTTCCATCATAAATTCAAATATTTGAATTCCAATGGTCACTAAACAACTGTTAAACTTTAAAAAAAAATCATCATTTCATGCCCTATCATAGCTTGAATGAATACACATCATCGATATCCCTCTAAATTATCTCATTATTTACCTTTTATTACTATTAAACATGGATAATTTGTCATCATCTCGCTACTTCCTAATAATTTGGAACAAACATGATCCATCAATCTCTATAGATTAACTAGGTTTTTATCTTGTAGTGATCATAATTGATCTAAGCTCTAAGATTCCATGATTGTGACATTTGGTATCTCTACAAGGATTATTCATATTTGAATCTTTGACTTCAATTTTCACCATCGATCTTCTAACAGTATGAACATATGCTCACTGTTGATCTTCTATTCAAGCTATGTGAATGTGACACATGTCACTAGTGCATTCATTCTTTCACATATTAACTTTCATACACACCATTGGATAAATATATATGATTTAAAATGAAAAATTATATATACTAAATATATTACCTTATCCTTAAATTTATTTTATCTTGATGGTCTATGGCCCATCACAATCTACAAGTATAACTTTGAATATTTATATCTCGAGCTAGAAAACACTTCAGGACTCCAAATCTTCAAGGTACATTCTTGGCACTATAGATAACATCACCATGAAAAAATTTCACCACTATTGAATTTATAAGTTATTAAAATAAATTATATTTTTTTTGTATCACACATGTCTACATGACGTGTAGTGACGGTATGGCTAAGTATAAAAACTTAGTGAACTTCAATCTGAGAGGCCAACTTTGTACCTACATATATTTAGCTACACTTAACCTAATGAACTAAAATTTTAACTATATTATATCATCATATAGGGTAATACATCCATATATAAATATTCTCTTGTAACCTTCACTCATGTTAAATATGATGTCATTAATCTTCTCACTTAATCTCATTTTTCACAAGACCAACTAGGCTTGGATAACCACAAGGAAGAACCTAATGAACACCATGCATTCACATAATCACTTCAAGAAATATTTATATATAATATTACCTATTCAACATGATATAATCATCCATAACATTCATAAAATTCTTATCCAATCATATATTGAAGATCCATGCTTACAAACTACGCTACCAAGCCTATGCCAACACATTGTTAACATGCGTGTCTTCTCTCCATGACCTGAAACCACATCAACATGATAGATCAAATATTACAAGCCTAAAACAATACTTACCTTATCTCATATTCATCCAAATCCTTCCATACACAAATTCATGCTCAAACTCATCATCATCATGACATCATCACTTTGTCATTACCTTGGACATCAATGCACACATGACATCAATATTTGACATCAATGACAACACTTGCAAATAGGTTGTCCCATTTGTTGTTTTGAATCCTCATATTATATTTTTTTATACCTTTTTAAATCATAATGTTTAAATACTTATTCTATTTGTAACCCTTATGACACATAAATTAGTGCATTTTACTTCAATTTTTTCACATTGTTTAACATAAATTTCAACAACCATTACTTGTTTACAATTTTACTTTGATTTACCATCAAATAAAGTTAATATTTAACATTAAAAGGGTATAATTTTAAGCATTATCTAGTGTTATTTTATCATTCTTAAATGTAAGCTATAGCTTTGACCAACTTTGTATTAAATAAATCTCAAATGCTTAATGGATCAAACTATAATATATGTAAAATTAACATTAACTCAAAATTTTTGACTCAAAATCCATGGAGCATTATCATCAGGACTAAAACAAGCTTAATGTGACACTTGATCTTTCAAATGAGTTTCAATAAGCATTGTAAGAAGCCATATCAATTATCTTGTATAGTGTTAAGGATGAATTCCTACCCCATATTCACAATTATGAGTCTCCTTGATATGCTTGGAAACTCCTTGAGTCTATGCATGAGGGAAATCATGTCTCTAAGATTATTAAGTTGATTTTTGAATTACTTACAACTCCTATGAAAGGTGATGATAAGGTTGTTAACTTTATTACTAAAATTAATGAAATTAAACCTTGATTAACAGCTTAAAATTGTGATCTATTTTAAAATCAATATTTATATTTCATTATTGAGATTAATATTCATGAAAAACATGTAATTCTATCTCAACTCTAAATTTAAAGTACCAAATAGATGAAGATATCTCTGACCTCACTACTTTGTCAACATTTTTGATTCAATAAGACCAAGTGTTGTCTAGTTTTAATTACAAAGAGAATACCACTTAGGCAATTATTAATATTAACCCTATTTCTAAGAACCATATAAACTAAAAATATATCCATAATTTTTCTAAAGTCAAAAATGGGAATAAGAAATATGGAAATTAGAATCATAAATATAAGTTTAATGGGAATTATAATATGTGTGGTAAATTTGGTCATAGAAAGGAAAATCATTATTAAAAAAATATAGGATTAAAAATAAATATTATAAAAACAAAAAAAGGAATAAATATAATAAAACCCATCATAAGAATCAAAACCCTAATTGGAACAATAATCAAGAAAAAATTATAATGTTATTTGTTTATATGTTGCATTATTTTCTTCTAATGAGAATGAGTGGTTTTTAGATAGTGGTTCATTGCACCATATGAATTGATTATCTAAAATTTTATTTGATACAAGAGATATTTAGAAAATATTTACTTAGGATATAATTCATTCTTAGAAGCAACTAAGGGAAGGTAAAATTTACAAATGTTATTATTTATGTTTTATATGTACCTTAACTTAAGAATAATTTTTTATGTTTTTATGAAATTATGAATGATAAATTCATTTTACCTTTTCTTAAAGATAACTAGTCCATTATAAATTAATTTGGTTCTCTGATTGTTAAAGGCAATAAAAATAATGGCTTATATAATTTTTCTACGTATTTTGTATATTTTGTTTCATCACATAGTAATAATGAATCTTAATTATGGCATGAAATATTAGGACATGTTAACTTTATAAGTTTACATGATATGACTTATCATAATCTTTTTGGTTAGTCTTCCTTCTATCTCTTCCCATCATGAAAATTTCGAAGGCTACTTATGTGGTAAGTACCATACTAATCTCTTTCATAAGAATCATGATGCAAATTATTTACATCCTCTATAATTAATGCATAGTGATGTCGTATAACCTCTTGAAGTTTTATCTATTAATGTTTCTTTGTATGCTAATACTTTTATAAATGATAATACTATAATGATCTAGTCATATTTCATTAAAAAAAATCTGATGTGATGTTTAAATTCAAAGAATTTAAAGCTATTGTGTAAAATGCTTCTAGTTTTTCTATTAAGAGATTAAAATTTATAATGGTGGTGAATACATTAGTAATTATTTTTATTATTTTTGCACTAGTTGCGGTATTCAAAATTAACTAGCAACTCCCTATTCACCTTAGAAAAATGGTATTGATGAAAGGAAAAAATTGTGCTATTATAGAAAGGGTTAGAACAATATTGCATTCTAAAAGTGTTTTAATGTTTTTATTGACTAAAGTCATGAATATTATTATACATATTATGAATAGAGTCCTATTTATGCCTAAATTTGTACCATATGTGCTCAGAGTGTTTAAAAAACACCTCTCATTTTAGAATTCTAGGAATTCATTGCATGATTTTTAGGTTATGGTAATATTATTAATTATTGGTGGAATAGAGTCAGAACAAGTGACTATTTCACAATATTTATATTAAGTGGTGGTTAGGAGCCACTATGGCCAAATATCATAACTATGTAGAATATTTAGTATGTTAAGAATAGTAGATTATGATGAATAACTAACTTAAGAATCAACCTAGGATGGATATTCACAATGACAATTAAACTAAGGGGATCCAAGTTTAAAAAATAAGAAAAAGGAAGGGTAAGGAAAAAATAAGGATATTTCTAGTCTTTATTATAGACATTATGACAAAGTTCAAATATAATTTGATTATACGTTTAACCAATATATGAAATTAAACATCTTAATCCCAAATCATAGCATACGTCAGGCTAACTTCAAAGGAATGTATGAAATGATGCAAATAGGAACCAGACTCAATTTAGAAATTCACTCCTATAGGCAAAAAACATTAGCCCAAATGAAAAATAAGTGTAGAAAATAAAAAAAGTCTAATAACTTTCAACTAATCTAACATTGGCATAAATTAACAATTATTCATTCAAGATACACTTCCAAAATCCATAGGAATGATACAAATCTAAAAGTGAAACCAAAAAACTGAGAGAGAACCATATAACACTTCACGTAAGCAAATCCTAGACAATTTTTTCATAATTCATTTCTTGTATTAATTGCTCAAATTTTTACAGATTAATTTGGTTCTAAGAACTCCCCCCTTTTATAATTAACAATTCTCCTTTTATAGGATATAAGGAAGCATACCAATCAATTTTATCAAATTATATTCTCATGAGTGTATAGGATAGGGGTCCTTTTGTTCTATTTTAGAAAAAATGATTTTTTCAATGCACTGACTTATAAACAACATGCTCTTATAAATTTCACATGTTCATGTAGAATAATATCCTATTTAAATATTTTATTCAATGCTAGCTACAACAATAATATTCTAATTGTTCCTAACCTTGGGACTTACTAACTACTGCAAGATATTTATGGTTATTTTATGCTCTCGATCTAGCATAAGCATGATCCCATCTTCAAGTTACTTGAGGATAAATAGTGATTCAATGTCATGGTCAATCAGACATTGTGAGCTTAGATCCTAACCTTTTATACTACTAGGTTTTCAAGGTCTTTAGTTTGGCCCATTATACTCATATATAGTTTTATGTGGCAAGTCCATCGTATCCTAGGTCATTTTGTTCATTATTGTCCATTGCCTTTTAAAATTTGGATCCATGTTCACAATTTTAAAATTGACATCCTTATGGCCATCATTTGATGTTCATATAAACATATTTGATGGTTGTATGACCATCAATTTTAACAATGTGATTAAGGCTCAATGCTATGTTAAAATTGACATCCTTATGACTGTCATTTGATGTTCACGAGAATATATTTGATGGTCACATGACCATAAATTTTAACCATATGATCAACATTTTTTACTATCTTAAGATTGACATCTTTATGACCATCATTGTCATGACACTCATGAGAACGTCTTTGATAGTTCTATGACTATCAATTTTAACCACATGGTCAACATTGTTTACGATGTTAATATTGATATCCTTGAGACAATCATTTGAAATCTATGGGAACATCTTCAATGGTTACATGACCTTTAATTTTAACATAGTCATGAGGACTATTTGTAAGCCTACATCTTGTCGTGTTTTAGTTTGATTTGTACTCTACATATGCCACATGCCAACTTCTCAATGCTTTTATTATTTGTATTTAGATTTTTAGTTATGCCAAATGTCAATCTCATAGGCCTTATAAATATTTAATGTGGTATGACTCCATTTGATGTAGGTAGTATGAATTGATGCTAGTCATAGATTTGAAGAAAGGGTTTGATATTTAATTGGGGTCCATCACTTTTGATCATTGATCAAACTCTATTTGATCTAGGTCCTTATCTCAAATGTGTGTAATAGATTTGGATCTAAGTGATTGAATGTGATTGGTCCCTAGATTTTATAAAAGTATTAAGTTAGGCCTCAAAACTATGTATAAAAGACTTAAAATAAAAATAATTAAGCTAAGTTCTATATATATTAATGGGACCCTATGAATTTAAAATGTGCTCAGCATAAATTTGGACCATGGATTTATTTGTATACAAATATTTTAGTCTAAGTTTTGAGATAAGTAATTAAAGTGACCCTACATTTTCACTTGGTAGGGAATTTACCCAAGAGAAAAGTCTCAAAGGGCACTTATCATGGGGGAAAGGGCACTTTCAAAGAATCCAAAAGGGCAAGTCTAATGACAAAGTGTCCCTAATACAAATCCTAAAGGGCATATTAAAAAATCTCAAAGGATAATTTCAAAGAAGCCAAAGGTCATCTTTTGGGGAACTTTGCAAAGGGCATTTCTTTAAAGGAAATTGTATCAGACAAAATCTCCAATACATTTCCCTTGAAGACCACTTTTTACTGGATAAAATATGTAAAGGAAATGAAATGTTGTAAAAAAAGTCTTTAAAGGGTAGATTTTTTAGAAAAAATGTTTGAAATAAATCTTGGATAAATAGCTTTAAGGATAATTGGATTAGACAGAAGGTCTAAAGAACAACTTCCCTGGACATAAAATTCAAAGGATATGTTTCTAGGGATCAAAGGATCCTTTTTAAAAACCCTAAAGGGTATGTTCCCTTCACAAAAATATTGATGGGAAATTTTGTTGGACAAAATGCCCTGATAGAATATGTCCATGGAAAAATTGTTCTGGATAAAATGTTTGAAACAATTATCCTGACATAGATAAGTATGAATGAATAGACCCATAGTAGAAGTCTCAAAATAATTATTGACCAAAAATATTAAATTTCTTAGAAAAAAGATATGAAACAAAAACCTCAAAGGGTAATTCCTTTAGAATAAATTTCTAAAGGAAAAAGACATGCCCAAAAGGTAGAAACATGTGTTAAAAGGACCCTAAAAATAATAGAAATACCAAAAGGGGGACTCGAGACATAAAAGGGATTAATCATAGATGTTATAATAAGGTTTGGTTATGTTGAAATAACATTACCAAGCCTTAGAAAATAAAAACAACCAAAGCTCATAACATTATTCAAAATGTTCCTATGTAAGAAGCTCCCACCAGATTCAAATTTGAATTGAAAGGTCTAGGTAGAAGATTAGGCTAGGGTATCAAAATATTATAGACAATGTCTAGCAAAATATTAGTTAAACATTAAAACAAAAAACCCTAAACATGTTAATTCTTAGAAGGGATTCATTAAACCTTTAGCCTAAAACACAAATATTGAATGTCAATACTTTAAATATGATTAAGCCAAAACCATGAACAAATATGTTAACCAATCTAGGTGTAGTTGATCTTCAAAATAAAAAAGTAATGTGCAAACATTTTAATGAAACTCTAACTAAGTATATTTTAATATTTAATGAAAAAAAAATCATAATTTGACATGTGTCCCCATTTTTCATAAATGGGGGTATGTTGACCTCAACAAGTCCCTACTAAATCTTTGCATTTGTGTACTCCTTTATAAATCTAGTATAAAAATAAACTCAATGTGGCTCATCTTAGGATCTTTTATATCCCTGATTCCATGTTTGTTCCTAAAGTTAAAATAAACAATCTTGATCCTACCTCATATACTTATATTTTTGTAGGTTATGGAGGTAAGACCAAAGGTTTAAGAGTATATGATCCATCTAAAAGATATATCATTAAGAATAGGAATGTTATTATTCTCAAAAAATATTTTTTTGAGACCTCTATGGATCCTCCTCAATGTTCTTATTTTCATGAACATAGCTCATATATTTATTTTTATGAAGAAACAAATGCCCTAGAGGAATTTGATCCATCGTTGGATAACTTAGAGTCTGAGGAACCCCCAAAGTTTCATGTTCAATATAAAAGACCTAACTGGGAAGGATACCTAATTAAATCTTGTAATGTTGACAATATTAATAAATTAACTAGGAATAAACATTATTGTAATCATTTAATGACTATGTATGAGTGAGAACCTCAATATTTTGAATAATTTTTTAAAGATGATAGATGGAAAGTTTTTATACAAGTTGAGTATAATGCCTTAATTAAAAATAAAACTTGGGATCTTGTACCACCTCCATATAAAAGGCATGTTGTTTATTTTAGGTGGATTTATAAAATTGAGTATAATTCAATAGTTAAAATTGAAAAGTTTAAATCAAGATTAGTCTCTTGTGGTTTTATTAACAAACCTAGGATTTAATATGTTGAAACATTTTCTCCTATAGCAAAAATGAGTATTTTTAGATGACTTATTACTTTTACATCCCAAAATGGTCAGATTTTCCACTAAACAGATGTTAAAAATACTTATCTAAATGTTAATTTAGAAGATGAAATCTATATGGCTCAGCCTAAATGTTTCACTAACCCTAACAAAGAACAATATGTGTGTAATTTAAATAAATCACTATATGGCTTAAAATAATCTCCTTGAGCCTAATACTCTAAAATTACTTCTTTATAAAAAACTAGGTTTTTCTAATTGATATTTTGATAATGATCTCTTTGTTCATGTAGAAAATGGTTATATAATTTATATTGTATTATACATTGATGATCTTTTAGTTATTGGTGATATGGTTAATTTAATTCATAAATAAATGGATAAACTAAGTCAAATGTTTGAAATGATTGATTTAGGAATCCTATATTATTTTATGGGGCTTATTATATTTCATGATAATAATTCTATTGTTGTATCATAATATTAATATGCACATAATCTTATTGTCAAGTTTAATATGCTTGATTTTAAATCTACATCTAATCTTATTAAATTTGGTGTTAAACTTGATCCAAAACCTTCATGTGAAAAATTTAACCCTAATCTATATAGATATCTTACTGGTAGTTTGATTTATCTAACTATTACTAGACCATATATTTCATATGATGTTGGTGTTACTTCTAAATTCATGTAGGATCCATATTTGGATAATTGAAAATTATCTAAACATATAATTCATACCAACATGGTCAGCATCACAATAACCATATAATTTACCATTATCAGTGTAAAAATAAAATAACCCAAAATTATTATTTCTTTTGATACTATAGATCATAAATATAATTCTAGATATGTGTTTATGTTTGGTGTAGGTGCTATCACTTTTAGTAGTAAAAATAAATCTACCATATCTATATCTTATACTAAATTAGAGTACAAAAGTGATATGCAAGCTTTTAAATAAGATATGTGGCTACAAAGGTCATTAGAAAAAATTAATTTGGATGTTTACCAAAATAATATCCTCATTTTGATAATGAAAATTATATATCTTGGTGAAAAATCTAACTCAATAACAATGAACTAAAAATATAAGCTCATGTGCATTTTATCCAAGATAACTTCACTAATGATGATATTGATATGTAGTTCTATTATATAGATGAATAAGTTTCAAATATCTTCACAAGACTAAAACAACCCAAACAAATTTAGTATTTTTTAATAGAGTATG
>JARHVA010002335.1:1345000-1365000 GCA_037957365.1 Torreya grandis
ATAGTTTTTTAGTCTTTTTCCTTTTTCTATCCCTCATTTAATTTCTTTGGACCCTTTTTACCTATTCAACATACTAGGTCAACTTGTTTGACCTAGTCTAGTTTGTGGACATTTTAGCTCCTTTGGTTTGTTAGCCTCTCGATCGACCTAACATAAACCTAGTGAGTTAGTCCAAAAATGTTCTAGGCCAACTGGGTTGACCTAGCATAGTTGACATTCTCAAATTATTATAGGGTAAGTTATATCTATATATACAAGGTCCTTTTGGTCATTATTCATATATGCAATCAAGATTTATTATTCGCTCGTAGTTCTTCACAATCTACTCTTCCACCATGCTACTTAAGGAGACTTAGCTTAGGTTTCTTATTTTGGATAAACTAGTCTTGTGGATAGGTCTTGTATGCTTTGGCCTTAAAAATTAATCCTTATGAACCAAAACAACCTATTTTGAAGCCCCTTTGGCTAAGGGAAAGATTAATTCTCTATGGGTTGACATTTAGGTAAGTATATTCTAACTTTGTTCTCCTCTCTTTTAGTAGATAGAAGTAGCAAAGTGTTGACTCGAATAATATTACACTTCATATTCCATGTATTAGGGTGTTACTCATACTTACTTTAATTGAAATTCTTTATACATGTTTTTATTGCTTTTATTTACTAAACCCCACTTTGTGCCACAAGATTTGCTGCACACTAGATTAGATTTACTTTATTTGTTGTTAGATTAATGAAATATTAAATCATAGGACTCTTTTAGGGTTGTTATGTGATTACGTTAGAATAAAGGCTTTGGAATCATATATTACATGGTGTGTTGTGAGAAGTGATCCCCTAATTAGGCCTAGAAAATCATCACTTTAGTCATTATTTTGATTAAGAATTATATGCTCCCCAATTAGAAGTATAGGTTTGTTATATTCCATCCAATCTAGGATTGATTTATGAACATGATGCATTTCTAATTGGATGCATTTTGGTGAACATAATTTGAATCAAATACTTGTATCATTTGTTATACTTATTTCATTTCTATTCATCATTATTTTTATCATATCTTTATTGTGCTAATTCAACCCTCTCAACCCATTTTATTTATCTGTGTATAGGTTTACAAAAATAGGTCATTGGCTTGACTAGCTCAACCCAGTATAGGTTTCAAAACTTGAAAAATTATATTTCGACAACTAGAACAACCAAATTGACCTAATGCAAGTTTTTTTTCTAGTTTTCAAACTTCTAACCTAGCCTACTAGGCTGATTAAGTCAATCTAGTGCATTTTTAACACTTTTTCAACAAGTTCTTGTATTGCTTGATCGACCAACTCAACCCATTTTGTAAGTTTTTGATAGTTTTATCCAAGATTCTTGATAAAAAATCTTCTCCTTTTCATCTCTAAACCACTTAGGTCATTTTATATTCCTTTGTATCTTTTTATTTATATACTTTCCTTTCATAATTTGTAGTCTTCAAAACTACCTCTACACTATCAACTAGGTCAACCATGTGGACCTAGTTCTATGTTTTCTAAAATAACTAGGTCAACTTGATCGACTTAGTTTAATTTCAAAATTTACTTCCATAGTATAGGTTTGACCCTACCAACTCTATTTTATATGATTGTCTATATAGTTTCTCAACTACACCTTGTTTCAAAGTTGGAATAAACCATATATGTTAATCATAACTTTCTTTTTGGTTATTTACATGCTTAGAGTAGCTCACATAGTCTAATTAGGGGATTTTAAATTAATTGTTTAGTTGGACTATTTCTATTCTTTTTTACACACAATCAAAATTCATAAACCTCAACAAGCATTTAAACATTTGACTACCCAGTCTAACCTACTTGGATTTCATCACTAAAGGGGAAGCTGACTTGATGTTTTGGTCAAGTATAAAGCATAGATAATGGTATATTTTTACTAAGCACCTATTACCATTATTGTTATAGTGTGTGAAGTGAGGGGGTAGGTCATAATATCAATCATATATCATTTCCACTATAGTCCCTTTCATCCTAAGCTTACATGAAACTATCCTTAGATTGATATCTAGTACTTTTCTTATAGCCAATCTCCCTTTACACTTAAAATCATTATTATAAATCTAATCAACATTTTAGGTTGATCAAGTATCTATCTTTACTTTCAAGTTATTTTCTTTTTCTTTGATCAATTATGTGTGAAAAATATTGCATTAGCTAGTTTTAGTGCAATATTTTACTTTGTGTGCATCAATTAGATTGGATAGCATCAATTCAATTGATTATGTGTTTATTTTCTACATTACTTTCTTATATTAGCTACAAATTATCTTGTTTTATTTCCAAGCTTATTATCAACATTTTCCTATTCCCTGATCACTATACTAGGTCAACTTGGTTGGCCTTGTACTTTTTTTAGTTTCTATACACTACACTAAATTGTCTTGGTCAACTTATTACAATCTACCAACCTTGTTACCCACACTAGGTCGATCTGGTTGACATAGTTTTATTTCCTATTTTTCTATTTTTCAATCTAAATTCCCATTTCTCTAGTTTTGCATTTTGTTCATCTCTCTTTAGTTAGAATGAGGTATCTAATTAGAATAATTTTGGATAACCTAAATCCATTTAGATACCATATGGGATGTTTATTCCTTCCTCTCTTTTCTTCCCAAGAAAGCCACCACTCCTTGGGAACCTCTTCTCCTCCATCTATGGACTATAACATGGTGCAAATAACACCTCAAGATGAAGTTGATGGATCCAATCCTTTCAATACTTATCAAGATACTTCTCAAAATATCCAAACCAATATATGAATTATTGATATAAATCTATTTAAAAATCCCACTAGTAACCCTCTTTCTAATAATCTACTCCCTAACACTAATTTGGGGAGTGTTCTAACCAGCATTAACTCACCTCCTAATACAACCCAACTCTTATCTCAAATCTTTTAGAAAATTAACATCATACAAAACTCTAATACAAACCAAATGATGGAACTTCAACAACATTTAATCAATGTGACTAATCAACCTCCAACTATTCATCCTCAAGTTAATCCTAATTATATTCCTCCACCTCTTAGGGATGCCTTAGGTAATGTTATTCCTTAAACCATTAAAAATGAGCCTTTATCTCACTTCATTATATCTATTGATTTTGGTAACATAACTCCAATTATAAAATATGATAAGATTAAAGACCTTTTTTCATTCCTTAAATCCTTTGACAACTTTTATAAATAGTGGATCCAAACTAATACATTTGCCACAACTAAACTATTAGTCAAAAATTTCACTAGTAATGTATTAGAATGGTATAATCAACTTCCTCAACATTATATTTTAAAAATTTAAGATTTGGTCAATCCTTTGATTAAAAAGTTTCAGCATAATGATATTCTTAAAAATTGTCGTAGTCAGTTCATAAATGGTAAACAATCTCCTACTGAATCAGCTCATGACTTTATTAAAAGATTGAAATATTTAGTTCATGAAGCCAATCATAATATGATTAATGATAATTTATTCAAACTCTTTATTACTAATCTTACTCCCACTCTTTAATACAAGGTTCAAACTTTTTCTCCTCAAACTTGTAATGAAGCTCTTGACCAAGCTAAGCATCAAGACTTTATTGTGAAGTAATTCAAACCCAATCATAAGCCTCTTAAATGATATTTTCAAACATCTAATGTTATCACTAGAAATAATTCTGAAACTAAATTAGGAGTTTCCAAATATAATGTTCCTTTACCATCTCATAAACCTCTTTTAGTTCAACAAATGTAACAATTTGTATTGCCCTTCAAACCATTCATTTATCCCAATGTTTCTCCTAAGTGGTATGATCCCAATCTATTCTATTGGTTCTATGCCTATATTGGGCATTCTCATGAATCTTGTAGATGGCTCACTAAGTGTGTTATTTCTTAAATTCTTGGTGACTCATTTAACCATGAGGCTATGATCAAACTTTGTCATCAAGAATATGCTATCGTATCTCAAAAATGATAAAAATTTAAAGCGTCTACCTCTAACATTAAAAAATATTTTTAAAACAATAATCAATCAAATGTCAAGGATTAATGTGCCATAAATTCTAATTATGAACTATATTATAACAAATATCAATATGTTAAAAATTCTAAGGTTACTTATCATCATAAACTAACTCACAAAGATCATGTTACCAAGCTTAAGAAATCATATTTAGAAGAACAATTGTTTAAATATGCCACTACCAATCCTTATGATTCATAAGAACTTGAGGAATAAATTTCTCCTTCCAATCCTCCCACCACATCTATACCTCCTAAATCTAATTTTCCCTCTAAACCTCATGCTGGTTCTTCTAAATCACATTGGAATTTTCTGTAAGAACTCAACTCTATGTCTTGTAAGATTCCTCTTATGGAGTTGGTTCACACTTCACCTTATCATTGAAAAATTATTATGAAACAGCTTTAAGAAATTTAAGATCCATATTCCATAGATGAAGAACCACCTTATATTTATTATATACCAACTAATGTGAATACCATTGAGACTATGTGTTTTTCTTCTAATACTTCCATTGAATTTATTATAGAGGACATGATTAATGATGAAATTATTTTTCACATCAATGATCCACCTCTATTTTTCAATGTAGCCATTAATACCACCCTTATCCAATACTTTCTAATTGATGAAGGTTCTTGTATTAATATCACATCCTTATGGCTCATTCAACAACTTGATTATAATAAATATCATCTTAAACAAATCCATCTTTCTTGTCATGACTTTGATAAGACTAATCAAAAGCCACATGGTTATATTTGGATTCTATTGACCATTAGACCTAAGACTATTATAACAAAACTTATTATCCTTGGTCTTTATTTATCCTACAACATTCTTTTTAGTGGTCCATGAACTCATCAAATGAGGGATATTTACTCTTCTAGTAATCAATGTATTAAATTCTTACATAAAGGAAAATGTTACAAATATGAAGTTGATCCTAACCCATGGAGCATCCAACTTATGAATCCTAAGCCTCAATATATAATTCCTATAATTTTTAAGGTCAATAGTTCTCCTTTACATGAGTTTATGAACATGAATCTTGATCTTCAAGTTACTCTTCTAGATTCTGATGATGATGATCCCAATGAGTTGAAACACACTTTCAATACTAAGAAGCTACCTCCATATATTGTGGATTGGCTTCCTATTTATCTCTTACCCGAAGATCATACTATTCTTATCATGGATAAGATTATTAATTTCCCCCCTTTATAAAATTCTCAAGAGCCATCTTTACATGAAGATGCATTCACTTGTAGTGATTTTGGAGTGGATAAATTATTCCAATATCCTCTCATCATGTACCCTCATTCATTTATCAACATTAGGATATCACCTTCTAAAAATCCCCCCAATTCTCAAGAAAGTAATATTTCTCCAACATATGATGATAATTACATCATGGCCTAAGCTCAATCTAGAGATTTGGATGTCTAGCACTATCAAAATATTTTATCCCAAATTCATGCCTTAAATTGGGATGTACATACCATATCTACACATCATGACTTAGATCCTAAGGGTGATGTACCTCCTATCAATTCTCCACTTATCGATACTCCTTGGGTGGTAAAACAACTTACACCTTTCAAACTATAGATGTTCCTACATATTCTCTACCTCTTATGGATCCTATCATTTCTTTAGATTCTTCTCCCATCATTGCATCTATCAAAACTTATGTATCATCAAATCAATCCTCTTTATCTACTTCATATATTACACTAGATGTGAAGGCAACCAATGTCTGTTAGATTCATTTTGAATATGAACATCATGGTAATCAAATTTTTGATCTTGATGTAGATGTCAAATATTATGGTCCTCTTCTTACCTTACCTAGTGATGAAGATATTATTAAGTTAATTCATGCCCATGAACCTCAACTTCCTTGGTAGCATCATAAACATTAAAATTTCAAGAATAAAACTCCTTTCTTTAATAGCTTTATCATAAATATTGATCCTAAAACAAATCCAATTTCAGCCTTGCCTAATGCACCTTACCATTTTCAAGATGAAAATTCAATGCTTATCAAAGAAATAACTCATATCAAATATGGTACCCCATCTTCTCCTTAACCAATAATAATTTCTTGAGAACTCTCACCATTTGAGCATGAAAAATTTAGCTTATTCTTTGATAAATATCAAGAGGAATTCACTTGGTCCTACCAAGACATGCCTGACACTGACCCTAGTATTATGGTTCATAACATTATCAATTATCTTGATGCTAAGCCACTGCATAAAAAACAACCCAAATTCCCACCTGAGGTCAGTAATTTATGTCATAATGAAATCATTAAACTAGTAAATGCTAAATTAATTAAACTATTGGATTATTCTGAATATGTTTCTAACATTGTTCTCATTTAAAATAAGGTCACTATGATCATCCACATTTGTATTGATTTCTACAACCTAAAACTTTCTTGTCCTAAGGACAACCTCCCCTTACCTTCAATAAATGTCATCATCGATTTTATGGTTGGTTGTAAAATTTTATCTCTTATGGATGGATTCTTGGGATACAATCAAATTCATATCACTCCTAAGGACCAACATAGGACTAATTTCACCATAGAATGGGACACCTTTTATTACATCAAAATACCCTTTGGATTTAAAAATATCATAGCTACCTACCAACATGCTATGACTCACATATTTCCTAATCTCATCCATAAAATTGTTGAAACTTATGTGGATGATCTTATTTCTAAATCCAAACATCATAATAACCATCTTTCCAATATTGTTATCATCTTTGACCATATCCTTAAATACAAAGTTAGACTCAATCCTTTCAAATGTGTTTTTGGAGTCACATTCAGTAAATTTTTAAGATTCTTAGTCTCTCCCTGTGGCATCAATGTTGACCTAGCCAAAATTAGTTCTATTTTTAACATACCCAATCCTTTACCTATTATTGATATCCAAACATATTTAGGCAAACTTGGGGAAATTAGAGGATTTGTCCATAAAATGGCTTATCTCATTTATTCTATCAATTCCCTTCTCAAGAAAGGTACAAATTTATAATGGATGGATCCATGTCAAAAAGCCTTTGATAATATGAAAGATTCATTATTTCATCCACCTACACTTAGTGCACCTTCCAATGATAAACCATTAATTCTCTATACTTATTCCACACTTATTTAAGTTGGGGAAATGCTTGCCCTAAAAGATGATATAGGAAGAGAGTATGTTATTTACTACATTAGTTGATGCCTCATTGATTATGAGACATGTTATACCAAATTTAACCATGATTGCCTCACTATTTATTTTATGGTTGAAAATCTTCATCATTATATGCTATACCGAACTACTTATGTCATTGTTTATTTTAACCCACTTCATTATTTCTTGTCTAAAGCCTTTCTTCATAGAGATCAAATTGGTAAATGTATGGTCTAAATTATAAAATTTGATCTACATATCATCACACAAAAATCTATTAAAGGGCAAGTCATAATTGACCAACTTGTTATAGCTCCCATTTTGGCTACTTATTCACTTCAATATGATCTTCCTGATGAGAATATCCATTTAATTGAAGGTAATAATCAATATATATCCCTTAAAGTCTATTTTCATAACTTTATTGGTGATCTTGAAGCTAATAATATTGAATAATCCTCCCCTCCCTTTGGTACTACTAAATCAAAGGTAGTTATCAATGAGCTCCCTAAAATTAATTTTGACTTGCATGAGGATACTTGGAGCCTCAATTTTGATGGTGATAAATGCCTTTAAGGAGCTAGGGTAGGTTTCATTATCACTAGTCCTCTTAGTAAGATTATTCCTTTAGACCTTCATCTCACTTTTGATGTAACCAACAATATGGCCAAATACAAAACTCTTATGTTAGGCATGAGAGTTGATCTTAATCTAGGCATCCAATCTATCCATGCTTTAGGAGATTCTCAGCTCATCTATCATCAAGTTAATGGTGATTATCAATGCAAAATAAATAGCCTTATCACCTATCATCAAATTGCAACCATTATTTCTAAGGATTTTATCTCTTTCACTATTAAGCCTATTCCTTGAGACCAAAATTCCATGACTGATTCTCTTGCCTCTTCATCTTCTCTCTTTCATCCTCATCAAGTTCTTTTTGATACTTCCTTTATTTTACAAATTAAAAAATATCCATAATCTATCAAGCCACATGATTCACTTATCTATCACATTGAGGTTGTGAATATTCAATAAAGCCCTTTGTACCAAGATATCATTCAATTCTTACAAAATCAAACTTATCCTCTTGATCTAGATTCTCATGAAAAGACATGTATTCATAAACATGATTCTAAGTATGTATTTTGAGACAACATCTTTTACTATCACAATTTTGAAGCTACCTTATTCCATTGTGTTATGCAAGTTGAGGTCCCTCATCTTCTTAAGGAAGCACATGAGGGCATTTGTGGTGGTCACTATAGCGGACATGATACAACATGAAAATAAATGATGTAATTTAATATGCTAAAAAATGCAATCCTTATCAGCTTCATAATGATCTTATCCATTCACCTCCTATCAAGTTTCAAACTATTGAATCTCCTTAGCCATTTTCCACATGGGGATTTGATCTCATTGGTAAACTTCCTCATTCCCAATATGGGTGCATTTTTATCATCACCACTATTGATTACTTTACAAAATGGGTATAAGCCGTGCCCCTTATTAATATTAATTGTCCTATCATAGCCAAGTTCATTCCTAAATAAATTATATACTGCTTTAGCATTCCCCATACCATCATTTTAGATAATGGTGGTAATTTCAAAAATAAACATGTTAAACAACTTTGTACCAAATTTGAGATCAATCATAAGTTTTCCATGCCTTATCATCCATAATGTAATGGTCAAGCTAAGGCTACCAATAAAATTATCAACAAAATTATCCAAAACATAATCCACAAAAGCCATATGGATTGGCATATTCATCTTTACCCTATACTTTGGGCCTATTGGACTAACATTCATACTACCACTAGGGAAACTCCATTTTTGTTATTTTATGGTTCTGAGCCGTTCCTTCCATTAGAAGTTAAGCTTCCCTCTCTTTGTGTATCTCTTCATGACATTATTATTGATGAAAAATTACATGAATCTCACCTTCATGCCCTTGATCTTCTTGATGAACATCACCTTTCTACATTACAACATAACCACCAATACAAGGCTCACATCACCAAAACAACATAACAAATGTGTTAAAGTTCACACTTTTAATGTTGGGATCTTGTCCTTAAATTATATTAAACCCATGATAAAGAAGTCAAATATGCCCAAAAATTTTGGATCTCATATTTAGTTAAAGACATTCTTAGTCGAAGAACTTATCACCTTCAAACTAATGAAGGCTATGTTTTTAAAGAGCCCACAAATGCACAATTCCTCAAAAAATACTTTTCCTAAACATTTCCTTCTTATCATGTTTTCTATCTATATCTATCTAACAAAAATTTAGGTTAATTAAGCACAAATATCTCCCTTGCTAGCCATTTCATTCTATTCACAAACCTTTAGTTCTCCCTTTTGGTTTTTTGGTTTCTTGATGTACCATAGTCTTCCTTATCTTCTTGAATTTTCTCTTGTTTTTCTCACCCCATGTGTTTTATTTTTTGAGTTGATTTGTAAGGACATGAATAAGACCTAACATCCCTCACAAAACTACCATATTTTAATCATTTCTCTCTTTTTACTAATTTATAATGTTATTTTGGCATCCTTTAGGTTTTTCTTCATGAGTTGCTTTGTCAAAAGGCTCCCTCACTTTTCTTTTCTTTTTCTTTTCAACACCTTCATGGATATCTCTTTTATGAGTTGATTTGTAAGACTATGTATAAGACCTAGCCCTCCTCATTAAATTACCATTATTTTCATGTTCCTGATCCATATTCTCAACTTTAGATTTTGCTTCTTTTGTTAATTAGATGTGCAAATAAACTATGTTAACATGTTTTCCTCCATTTCCATATTTCTTATGATAAGGAATCACACCTTTCTATCACTGTATCCCTCTTTTTTACCTTTATAACATTTTGTTTTGATTTGAAGCAATTGAAATTGTTCCATGTGTCATTCCTCTTAATTTCCCCTTTCTATTATCTCCTTATTAGATAAAACAAGGTAGAAATCAAGATAACAATCTTATTTCACCTAGATTTATGAGAATTTGAGACCCCATGCTATTTGAAGTTCTCTCTCTTAGCCACCTTATCCCAAGTATTCAAATGAAATTCATCTTTAGCACCCATGTTTGGTCTTCCAAATCTGTGTGGAGGAGGAATTGAAAAATCCATCAAAAGAAAGTTAAAATCCAAATCATTTAAATCAAAAGGCAATTATATATGAAAGGCAACATACGAATCTCAAAAGTCAAATTCACAACAAAATATGTGATTAAAAACACATCTCCTATCTCCAATAAAGGTTCAAACTCCATAGTCAGATTCACATATAGGTGAAATCCATTGGGGTATGGTAGGTCAGTAGATTGGAATAGATGATTTCAAAAAAGTCTATGATGATACCTACTTTCTCATGCAAGTACCCATTCTTTAAAGTAGACAAATGACTCTATAAAGATCCTACATAATGGGGAACATGTCATGGGGAGGTAGGTCCATTTTTATTTTCATGCATATAGCCTTCATGGGATGATATATATACTCCATTTATTTACCCAAGACTTATGTCACTAAGATAAGTTATTCATTATTATTAAGGTCAAAAGTCCTTTTGTTTGATAAACCTAATTTGAGTGTATGGACTTCGATAAAGAGTTCCTCTACCTTGTTATTTCCTTCATTATCCCCTCTACCCATTTCATTCCCCCCCCCCTTAACAACCAAATTTTAATTCTAAACATGTTTTCCCTCTTCTTTAATTCCTTCTTCTTCACCTCTTAGAAACATGGTAGCAGTACTTTGTTTTTGTTTTATCTATCCTTAGAGGGAAAAAACATGTTTGAGAAACTTTGGATCATTTTATTTAATTCACTTTAAATTTAATATAATTAATTTACTTTCCTTTTACCATTTATCATGATTTTGTTGTCTTGCTATTATGGACACGTGAGTTTGTACCTTTTTAAATTATTGAGTTAGATGTGATTTGTTACTGCTCACTTGACAATGTTGATTTCCTTTCTTTCATCCATTTTCCACTGATGATTGAGATGTGGATTGTTACTTCTCACTCATCAATGTTGTTTTACCATTTTGTCTCTTTAATTAGTCTTTTTACCATTTGTTTTGTTTTTATTTTTCTATCATGTTTGACATGTATCCTTATTTTGACTTGGTGAGTTATAATTTCTTACTTTATGATAGCTTGTTTGAGTTTTTTGGTATTTAATAGCCTTGGATTTTTGGTTACTTGATTTACTATTCTTTTTGACTTCATCATTTGGTATAACATATCACCTATCACCCCAACTTTCAAAATTTACCAAGTATGTCCTATCTTTATAACACCAACTATCTTGGCTTTTCTTGTGTTTGTTTATTTTTTATCTTTAGTTTTGTATTCTTGTGTTTGTCAAAATTAGTATTTTCCCCTACACAATCAACACTAACAACACAATAGACAACCATCCCATAATAAAATGTAAGTCAAGGTACACATTGCATTTAATTTTTATATTAGTTTCCCTTTTAGTCATTTAATTTTATTTATTTTATTCCTTTAAAACACTATAACTCTTTTTAGCATCAGCGTTATGTGTTTCCTTATGTTATTTCTCAAATCACGATCCCCTATTACACCTTAATGACACGTGATGAGATTCGAGTTGGGCATATGTATAAACATAATATTTTTACACTTTTATTGATTACTAATGATTTTAATCTTATAGGAACCCACCAAGACTCAATATCTCTAAGTGTAAACCCTAAGGGGTACATTGAATAAGGGGTGGGAAAACATTTGGTGCTTCATAAGATTATTTTCCCTCTTTGCCACATTATTACCAATCTAACTAGTTCCTAAAACCTTTTCCTGAGTCGTTTCTCCTCCCTTCTATAGTCTTCTAATATTTTTATTCTTTATATCATTTATTTCCTTGTTTGGCACCATTTTGACATGTTCAACATACTAGGTTGACCTCGTTGACCTAGTACAATTTGTGAACATTTTAGTTCATTTGGTTTGTTAGCCTCCCAACTGACCTAACACATACCTAGTGAGTTAGCCTAAAAATGTTCTAGGTTGATCGGGTCAACCTAGCACAACCAACATTCCCAAATGATTTTAGGGTAAGTTTTACCTATATATAAGGTCACTATTTTCATTATTCATATATATAATCAAGAGTTATTATTTTCTTGTGCTTCTTCACAATATGATCTTCCACCATTCTACTTGAGGAGACTTAGCTTAGGTTTCTTATTTTAGAGAATCTAGTCTTGTGGAAAGGTCTTGGATGCTTTATCCTAACAAAGTGATCCTTAAAAACCATAACAACCTTTTACAAATCCCCTTTAGCCAATGGAGACATTGAGTCTCGATGTGTTCACATTCAAGTATGTATATTCTAACTTTGTTTTCCTCTCTTTTAGAAGATAGAATTAGCATAAGTGTTACTAATACTTATTTTAATTGAAGTTCCATATAGATGTTTTTATTTATTTTCTTTACTAACTCCCAATTTATGCCACAAGATTTGGTGTACACTAGATTAGATTTACTTTTATTGTGATTAGATTAGTTAAATATTAAATCATAAGACTCTTTTAAGGTTGTTATGTGATTGTATTAGACTATAGTCTTTGTAACCCTATCTTTTATTGTGTATTGTGACAAGTGATTCCATAATCAGGTCTAATGGATCCTCACATTAATCATGTTCTCATTTAACAATTGTGTGCTCCTCAATTAAAAGTGTAGGTGTGCTTTTTCTCATACAATATAGGATTGATTTATGGACATGATGCATTTTTGATTATATAGATTTACTTATCTTTCATCATTTACCATTCATGGGTAAGGGAAGCATCCTACACCAACCACCCCAAACATTGGAGAAGCCACACTAGGTATTCACATATAAACCCAAGGTGTTTTTCATGTTCTCAATAATTTTGTGAGCTTACATGATGGTTATAGGGATTAAAATTCTACCATAACACAACACTTACCTCATGGTAGCATAAAAAAGTACATATAACTAATAAAATTTATCTGATGAAGACTTAACATTGCTCTACCTAAGCATAAAATTAGCACACATGTCAGCCATGCTTAACCAATCAAAAATATCTATATATTTCCAAAAAACAATATCAAGTATATACAACAATACCTTATACATAACAAGATTTCACTCACTAGTGAACACATGTTAGCAAATTTAGAATATTCATACCAAAAAATTCTTTTCAGGTAATTTAACCATTACCTAAAGAATAGCATGCACAATTTTATAAGTCAACACATACTTGTATTTCAACAAATCTATTCTTGTTAATTTTTCATAAAAGTCCAAATTCTAAGACCAATTAGTGATTTTATATGTCTACATAGATAAATTTCAAAAGGTTGTTTATATAACAACATCTAAGAGGTGGTTAAAGTAACACTCAATCCAAGAGGTGACCACTATGCATGAAGATCCCATAGCTATCCTATGGCACTAATGGTGCACAACCCAAATGAGTCAGATAACTACTTCATGAAAAGGGCATAAGTGGGTTTTTATCCTACATGAGACTCCACTCCCTATCTTGAACCTAGTCCAATCATCTCAGATGTAGTGTTATCTTCACCCTAAACCTTTTACTTGCATCAAAACTCAATGCTAGAGTAGTGATGTAGGATCACACTAAATAACAAAATCACTATACCTTGACATATTTTTAGTTAAAGAGGTTCATTCTAGAAGAAGATTACATCATAAGATAGTTCATGATCACATAACAACCTCAAATCATATACATTCACAATACATATCTTCAAGGCAATATGAAGTTTATAAAACAAATACATTTATACAAACTAAGAAGTTATAAGTTCACATGATTAATATAACTATAAAAAATACTTACACATCATAAAACAATATATATGCACTAATGGGAAATACAAAATTTTGGCACACATGTGGGTTAAGAGGTTGGTATATTATGCCAAGGTATTACACATCACAACACATAAACACACTAAAAATTAAAGTACAAGATTCCATGGTCTTCATAGGTCTATTTGATGTCTGAATTTCATCCAAGATGACATTAAATATCAAATAAGTAACATCATTCTCAGTTTTAAGGATCTCAAGTCCATCAACACCATCCTTCAAATAAGGTGTGTTACCAACCAAGTTCACGTCTCATGGCTTAGATGGCTCATGATATTTTCTAAGAACAAGAGATCCCCAAAACCTTTGTACTTGCCCCAAACAACTATACCATATTCACCCACTAGGCCCTCTAAGCTTTAAGCTACATCCTTGGACCTCATTCAAGTATTATAACTTAATAATCATAAGATGGATCACCCAAAAAAGTTACCTATGATCATCGGGTATGGTTTTATGATTCCAATAACAAGCTCTATCACTATCTTTCAAATTGACTCATGCCAAAAAGTTAATAGTTGACTAGCAATGCTTGCTTTATAATAACATAATATTGGGAAAAATATGTACTTAACCAAGGCTTCAAGTGAATATTACATCATCAAAAATGAAATCATAGTTTACAAAACCATAATATAGCTACAATCAAAAAATACATCATCATGGATGTAAAAAATATACATATATACCCATGAATATCATGACATCCTCATGGGTGCCAAAATTCAATCCAAAAATTGGATAATCATCACATAGTCATGAAACATAATTCATGGCATCATATCCTTCATGTGGGATTAATACATACCCATGATCAATAACCATATCATGGAACCAGCGTACATAACTACACACTCAATAACTTCTATCCTCTTGGGTGACAAAAATGCAAGATCCTTCACTCAACTCAAAGGCTAAATATGCATAGCAAACCAAGCCAAAATTCAATAGAATATATATCAAATTTTAATACTTTAGTAATATGATGCATAATTTTTGTTTGCTTCCAGGGTACCATGGTTGTAATTTATCCAAACATAACCAAATTTCTAGCCTAAATCTTGGTCCAAACTTATCTTATTAGTCCATCTCTTGGAAAAAATAATGTTACCAAGCATTAAAACAAAACAGTTAAAAATATTTTTACTTACTAAAACCCAATAGGTGTAGTAACACACAAGCCAAGAAAGAACTTACAATTTCTTGTCTCAGCTATCAATAATTTACAACTACATAAACTGGCAATTTATCCACATTGAATGGCAATAAAATCAACAAAATAAGTAATGAGTAACCTTTTGATGTTACCACCAAACCATAGATAATATTAGCAATGCTTTACAAGGCTATTTATGCTCTCATATCTCTAACCTAACACAAATCAATCAATCAACTAACATAAATACATAGCTATGAACAAAAAGAGTTGTATACACATAATAGTTCAAAATACCTTCACAAGGATTTATCATCACATCTCCCTAAAAGTAAACTTACTTGCAACAACATTTCTCAATGAGGAGTAATACAAATTCATGGAGAGATCCCTACTCCACTTACATCCATACAACTTACAAGGTCATGTTAGTCCTTTAGTTCCAATATCATGTAACTCTTCTCAACAACTCAATTGAATAATCAATATTTTGAATAATAAATTTCATCAACCATAACTATGATGACAGCAATGGTTATCACCACCATCTATGCTTTGAGGATCCATAAAGTCTCAAGATATTCCTCTAATGAGATGAAAATACAAGCTCAATTAATTCATCAATGTAGACCATTTCCCCTTACCCAATCTTGCCCTCTAGGTTAGACTAAAATCTTTGGTCTTCCAAAGTTCATAATGTTCCAAGAATATAGTGATGGGATACCCATAAAACCCATCAAAAGATACTAAGTATTATTCCTCTTTACTATAAGAGTGAAGCCTTTGCCACTTATCTCCCATTGACCTACCCATATAATCCAATGGTCTATAAATGAGGCTTGCTTGAATGCAACCAAAATCAAGATGGGTTAACCCAACCAAGGCAAAGGTAGAGAGAATGATCATCATGAAAAAATCATAATTTCATCAACCAGGTGTCATACAAGCAATCTCAACTCAATAAAATGGTTATCACACCTATTAGGTGGATGTACTCATGTATGCATACCCTTATGCATCAACTATATCATCAAAATTTTACACCTATATCAATAGGTGGATGAAATCTTTTAATTCCATTGACACTTGGTAAAACATAATAACACCCCCACATGTCATCCAGACCATGTGCATAACCTAGATCAAATTAGGCAAAACATTAGGAAACATTTTTGACATTACTCAACACATGTTCTTGTGTTCCCAACCATGCCTTGAATAGCTTCATAGGCTATTACAGATCTAAGGAGGCTTCTCCCCACTTTTCAAGACACTTGAGCCTTGGATTTTCTCAACACAAGCACCATCTGATTTGACTCTATCCTTGATTTGTGAATTATTGGATAACCTATTTAGGCATAATGCCATTTACACTCCTTACTTGGAGTAGTAACTAGTAAAAACCACAAAGTAAATACAACTTAGCTTAGTTACAAAATAAATTTATATTTACCTTAAATTTTGAGAAGAGAGATAAATTTAACATTATATTCGAAAATACTCAAAGCAAAATCTCTAATACCAAATGAAATAACCCAAAAAAAAATTACTATTAATAGAGTATGCAATAGATCTGTATGTAGAACCCACTACACCACTCTACCAAGCATGATGCATTAAATTGGTCTTACACCAGAAGAGTTGGAAACCCATAATATATTAGGCAAATGAGATACCTTTTCCATCATGAGCATCATCAAGGGATTCCATCTAAAAAAGGGTTGCCTAAAGTGTGAAACACCATTCAAGGGGTATTAGTGTGTATCCCATACTAATAAACTTCAAACCATAGAAGGAAATTAGTTTCCCTCTCAAGCCATCTATGGATCCTTAACCTAGTACAAGCATTTGATAACCTTATACATTTATGATATGGCAACTCACTAGGCATGTATATTCACTCAAGCCCATGGGTACCATTCACAAGGATGATGGCACAACATAACAACAATAAATAATACAAGTAAAAAGGAGATAATATAATAGGTACAGATGGGTCCAAAAGGGGGGGAAAAGGTAAAAACAAGCCAATATTTGGCTTAGACAACTCTACAACACTCAAGGGTCTATGAGTAGTTACATCAATCTATCACCAAGGTGACCCATCATAATCTCATGAACCTAAAACCTTATGTTCTCATAAATATGGATTGGTTTAGGTTTCTACCCATAAAACAATGATTCCATGATTCATAAACTTAGGGTTTATTACACCCATGTACCATTACTTCATGAATTCCATTCTATCACATGTGGTCCAATAAGTGGAAGATAATAAATGTGGCATGAGATATTCCAATTACTAAATACCAACGTGGACATTATTCATCCACCCATCCATAGTTCCTATGCATAAAAGGGTCATGGAATCCTTAACAAACCCATGAAGCAAGCATGAACACATCCATGGAAGTTATTACCTAGTATAATATGAACATCCTTTTATTAAAGTATGCTCACATTAATTATGTTATTTGCTCAAAATAAAATTAATGGATTTCCAAATAAGGGTCCTCATACTAATAGAATTAAACTCCTTGACTTAAGGGTAAAAATTATTTAACCAAAATAAGTTAGGATTCATTCAATGATAATTCAGCCATGAGGCTAGTTACAATGTCATAAACTAGACTAGCTTGGGCTAAAGCAATGAATAACCAATTACTAAGAAATAATTACTTGCACATGACCAACTAGGCATATCAAGAGAAATATACCAAATTCTAAATAATAGAGTATTAACTCTCATTCTGGTTAACGATCATTTATTATGGATGACTTCATTAATTTCAAGCTATGAATAACCCAACCAATAAACTTGCTAGTTAGCTATGTTTTCATGTTGGCACTAACCATAAGACATATTCATGATTATTTGTCATGGCTGAATTTACACCCATAAAAAATACTTAGTTTAATATTTTTCCTGATGCCTAAGATTATCATAATTATATTACAATAGGAATACACTTGTGTTATTACTCAAAATTAGCATGATTAGTATTACAATTACAAGGGTAACCATTTATTTTCTTTGAAAGTTAAGGTGAAAAATATAACCTTTTAAAAAATAACATCATAAAAAATTCCACAAGGCCAAACATACTGCACTATAATATAATTTCCAGCACTTAAAAACATGATGTGGCCTTACTATAACTTGCATGTGTTCATATACAAAACTAATCTAGACACTTTCTTTCTTAAGCAATAAGTATTCCCATGATTAGATTTGCTATTATATATATCTAGAATGCTTCAAACACCCCATAATTGACCAATAGGAAAGTAGATAAAACAATCATCTACATACATGATTAAATATCTTAAATAAATAACATTACACATGTATAATCATTCCATCCATGATTATTATAGTCTCATAAGACAAACCAAATGGGTAATTCCTCTCAAAATGAGGGAATGCCAAAAATTGAACTTAACCATTATCATTGTTGAATAAATATAACATATAACCTGTAATACAATGTAATCGATTATTAAGAGGGATATAGTTCATAAGTACACCGTAACATTAAAGAATACAAAGATTGACAACTTAACATAAGAATACAAATACAAGCCTGAAGGAATATGCACATAGAATACATTATGATTTCATACAAGTACAAAGGTTTCAATTAGTCATTTAATGAAACATATTCCAACTACAATGATTTATAAACCTAATAAGATCAACTATAAATTAAATCACTCCCACACCCTCCATGGTTAATAAGGATGAACACTACCTTTAATGGGTAACCAGTTAAGCGGGGAACTAACCCAAGAAAGGGAAAACCAACTAAATGGAAAATCCTACACTGAAAGGGCATAATCATGTGTCAGCATAAAGTTGTAAATGTGATCCTCTTCAAAAGCAATATTCTAATAATAAAATTTATATTTTTTATAAACAATTTATACAAGGGAAAGAACTAAGCTAATTTAGTTTCACCAAAAGAAATTAAGTCACCCAATATTACTTATGGTTATAATTAATCTTTTTGTAAAATATAAATCATGTATGAACCAACATATGAAATTTCTATAAAATAAGGCAAAGCATACGCGAGATAACAACAACCATGCCAATAACATGTAATGATATGATCTTTAATAATGAAAAGTATCTCCACTCTTATCCACTCATAACCATTTAGTTACATCAACTAATTAGTTTCTCAAGTTAGTGTTATCATTCAATATAATAACATAATAGAATACATATGACTACCCATGCACCTATATCTTAAGCATGAATTACCAAGCATTTCCAGCAAATACTAAGGAAAAGGTAACACCATATATATATATATATATATATATATATATATATATATATATATATATATATATATATATATATATATATATATATATATATATATATATATGAATGAGGCTAATAACAATAATACCAATCCTCATGGTAATGAATAACCTTTCAAAAAAATGTTTACCCAATTAAATCTGAATCTAAACATGATAATTAGAAATATAACAATGTAGCTTCAATATTATTCATATAATCACCTCAAAATCATCAAATACAAATTATGATACACAAGCATTTAAGTATTAACCACATAAGCATATATGGATTCATAATGGTAAATCAATCGAATGTTAATTCCTAGAGTTATGCTTTCATAATTTGTCAAATAAA
>JARHVA010002335.1:1370000-1652500 GCA_037957365.1 Torreya grandis
TAGATAATACTGTGAGATCAGCCCAAGAACAATATGATAAAAAAAATTATAAATGCAAGAAACACATCAACTTCGACTAGTTAAAGAATCCTTAGCCTACCATTGATAGGTGGAAAAATAACATTTATCACAATGAATTATTGGAAAAAATAGGGGATTTGGTCACTTTTCTGAGTAGATTTAAGTGGTTACCAACATCCAACATATTTCAAGAGTGGATGTATCATTACATCTAGGTCATCAAGAGGAATAAGCAAAATATCTTTTGGGGGAAGCATATCAATGATGCTATTTTTCACCAACTCTCTGAGGTAACTTATTCCCTCAAGTTATACATGACCTAATATTTGGTATATGATGTCATAAATATGAAATCTTTTTTAGGTCTAACATGCATTGGTGATAGAAGGAAAGTTCTTACTTATGAATATTATCCACAACTAACCCTAAACAAGATCCCAAAACATTATATAAGGGTCAATGATGCCTTCTTATACAAGTAAATTTGTACTTTTGAAAAAAATCTTGAGAATAGAAGAGTTTTAGACACATCATGGGAGTAGGTGAATAAGGTCAGTTGTATATTTTTGAAACTCCCAACCTTGACCTATATCAGGGTAGGAGGGTTCAATGAACAACCCTATATGTTGACAAGGTACCCAAGTGACAAATTGATATTAATGAATATGTGTTGATAGATGATGAGTTTCCATAAGAAACAATTAGAGGCTCACAATCTTGGATTCAATTTTTGAATCAGTATTAGTCGATATATAATATTTACCATTATGAAGGCCAAGACAATGAAAATTGAACTACAATGGATCACTCTCAAGAGGTTTAATAGTCAAGAAGACTTTAACAATAGGAAAATGAAATAAAATATCAAAGGGAACTACACTCATGTTCATAGAATAAATTGGTCAATTTCAAAGGGAACCTAAAACCCTTTCTATCAATTTCCATAATTATGTTGACCACATCGACCTTGTATTGTTATTTACAAATGCATACTAATAACTAGGTCGACCATGACTACCATAGTTCATAATGATTTATACTTATCATATTTACATACAAAAATAACCTCTTGAAAATCACCTAGAACAAGGGAGAGATTGAGGATTGGTGGGTTCATATTTGAAGTAAGTATTCCTAACTTTTTTCCTCCTTTGTAAAGGTATATAGATATGCATTTTCACTTCTCTTCTATGGATTAGGATTACATATACATTTGATGTGAGTATAGTATTATATGCATGTTTAATTTTCATGTTTATTACCCCTACTTTGTGCCACAAGATTTGGTGAGCACTAGATTAGATTTTTCTCTACTTGTTATTAGTATAGTGAATATGAAAACATAAGACCTAGTTAGGTTTATTACATAGTTTCACTTGACTAGAGGCTTTAGAACCCTCCCTAGTGTTATTAATATGGTGAGATATCCCTTGTAATGGTCTATTAGATCCATATTGGTCATGACTTCAATTATCTAATGTATCCCCAATCAGAAGTGTAAATAGGATTTATTTTCTTTGAGCTAGGATAGATTTGTAGATCTACTGCATTTCCCATTGCATACATTATTATGGTGAACCCAATTTGAATCTAACCATTTCAATTTTTATTTCATGAATTCATTTCTATTAGTTTATTATTTTTATATATTTGTGATATTATGTCAACCAATTTGGTATATTTCTAATTTTTGTGTATAGGTTTAGGACATAGTCATATTATAATGACTCTATTTTTTCTATGTAGATATTCATTAGATATAGGTTACTAGATCAGATAGGTTATCACAATACTCTTATTTAGTCATAGATAAAAAACTATGTCAAATAGGTTGATGTAGTCTTTTAGTAAACATCTAGATCAAAAACTAAGTTGGGTAGGTTAACTTAGTCTTTCAATCAACACTAGATCAATAAACTAAGTTGGTTCGGTTGACTTAGTCTTTTAGTTAGCATCTAGATCAATAAAATAAGTTAGGAATGTCGACTTAGTCTTTCATTTAGCATTAAGATAAAAAAACTAAGTTAGGTAGGTCAACTTAATCTTTCATCTAGCATCTAGATCAACAAACTTAGTTAGATAGGTCAACTTAGTCTTTTTATCTTGCTTTAACACATAGAATTTTGTAAAACTAGTTAAAACCATTTGAATTAGTTTATATAACTTGAAAGTAGTATTCAAGGAACTTTAGTATAAAATTTACATTCATCATCATCCTCTAACCCACCTAGGTTCCTCTCTTTCTCTCTATTAATTCAATTTTATACTAAAGTTCCTTGAATACTACTTTCAAGATGAGCTTATACTAAAGTTCCTTGAATACTACTTGTAAAAATAGAAATTTTACAAGTTTACAATATTTAAATCTACAATCCTATAGAAAATTATGTTGACTTGATCAACTTAGTTATATATCCTAATTCAACCTGGTTGAATTTATTCTTAAAAACTTTTTACTTTCACATAATAGTAGCAACCTGGTCGACTCTATTTTGTACTATTTCCATATAGTGTCATCTAAAATAACTCTATACCATTCTTGATTTCATAATTAATAACTATTTTCTATTAATTAATTCACAATTTCATTTTTAGTTGTTTACATGCCTAGAGTAGCTCACATAGTATAATTAGGTGGTTTTTTAAATTACCATTTAGTTACACTATTTTTTTCTTTTTTCACACACTCCCAAATCAAAGAATATTCAAAATGAATTTAACATTTATCTTTCTAAGGACTACCTACTTAGATTTCATCACCAAGTGGGAAGCCAATTTGGTTTTCTAGCCAAGTATAAACACATGGTTAAGGTATATATTGAAAAAACACCTTACACCCTTATCATTGTGATATTGAGAACTAGGGTGGTAGGCCCCAATGCCAAGCCAGTACCATTACCAATATAGATATATTTCAACTTAAATGTCTTAAAATCATCCATAGATTACTTTATAGTTCATTATTTTTAGCCAACTTCCCTATCATACTTAGAATAACACTTTATAATAATCTAACAGCACTCAAGATGACCACTTAGTTATCATTTACTTTTTAGTTCAATACTTGCTCTCTGATCATTATGTGTTTTATTACAAAAACATATATTGGCTACTATTGGTGTAATTTTTTATTCTAGGTGTCCTTATTGGATCATTCTCATTAATCTAATTATTTGTTTGTGTTTTTAGTTCATGTTGTAAATACATTACAATAACTTTCCCTATTTTAACATACTATTATCCTCTTACTGATTGTGTTTTTCATTGTTTGACCCTATACTCTCTTTTACCAATCAAGTTACATTACTAATTCAAATTGTTGGACCCTATTTCCATATGAGACTACGTTTTTCTTTATCTTCATTACTAAGTCGACTTGGTTAATCCTATACCCTCTTTTTCTTGTCAAGTTATGTTAATAAGTCAACCTAGTTGACCTTGTATCCTTATCAAGCTTAGTTTCACACCCTATTTGTATTGCTAAGTTAACATGGTCAACCCTTTTCTATGTTTGGACGATTCTATCTTAATTTTACATCTTTCTATCTAAATAGTATAGAGTTAACCTTCTTGCCTCTATACACCTTGGTTGATACTATTCTATGTTGGTTATCTAGTCTTATTTTGTAATGATGTCATATTTTCAGCCTTTGCTTAGTCAATAACATTTCATATTTAAGTATTTAGATAATAACATCACTTATTTTATTACTTCAGATAAAACTATTCACTTTCTTCCTTCATCTTTTCCTAATCCAAAACCAATCACTACACAATGAAATGTAGTTGAGGTCCTTCATCCTATTCTTCTTCCTAATACCAACATTGAGAATCCTCCACCCAATACCATCCCCTCATAAGAACACTAATACCCCACCTTCAAATATTAATTCACAAATTGACACAAATAAAATTATTGCACAAATAGTTCAACAAATGAACATCATGCAAACAACTAATCATTCCCAAATAATACAAATGAAAAAAAATTATTACACATGAATATCCAACCAATTCAAGTCATCATGTCTCAAACAAATCATAATTTATCCCCCCTCCTCTTAGATATTCCTATGGGAATATCATCCCTCAACCTACATTAAATAAAAAAATGCTTCAACATCTTCAAAATGAACTTTTACCCTCATTCATTACATCCATATATATTGGAAATATTTATCTAACTATCACATATGATGGGACTGAGTACACTACTATATTTATTACGTCTTTTAATAATATCTATAAGGAATGGGTTCAAACTAACACCTTTGCTACCACAAAAATTTTAACTAGAACCTTTTTTGGTGATGCACTTAAATCTTACAACCAACTTCCCAAACATTCCATCTAAAAAATAGAGGATTTAGTCAATGCTCATGTGAATGAATTCCAACATATGCTTATCCATTTTATCAATGCCAAATAACTTCCTAATAAATTTGCTCACACCTTTATCAAATAATGGAAGTCTCTAACTCACAAAGTGGACCATAACATGAGATATTATACTATTTTAAGACCATTTATTATTGATCTTAAAGCTCCCCTTCAATACAAATTTATATCTTTTCCCATAAAAATTTATAAGAATACTTAGACCAATCAAAAAGGCAATACTTTCTTATGACTCAATTTGAAACACCTTAAAAAACTACTAAAGAACCTTTAGAATAATTATATCATAACATTGATTCATCCAAACCTCACCAACCTCAAAATGAAGCATCCAATTCAACACATTTTAACCCAACCCACCCTCCCTTGAGTTTAGAACAACTTAATAATAAATTGCCACCATCTAAACCCATGAGCTTTGATCCTTCCAAACCTCCTCCAAAATGGTACAATCTTGATAAGTTGTGATGGTGGCATGCTACTATATCTCATTATTATGTGTATTTTCATAATCTTCAAAAATTTCCTCTTTCTTCTTTTCTGGGTCCACATTTCAATCTTGATACTCTAACAAAATAATGATATCAAGACTATCTTCAAGCTTTTGAAATTCAATCTAAAGAATCATAATCACTTCAAAATCAATTACCTAATGAACAACAAATATTATGCCATACCTACACTTCATCCACTAATTTTTTTCAAACCATAATTGATCATTCTTCCTATAAAAATAATGAAAGGATAAATAACATGAATAACTTTAAACATATCATTATATCCATTAAAACTCAACCTTTTTGGTCACATGAACCAAAGGAGTACCTAGTTCGAATTCCTACTCTAGAGTATATCATATATTGTCCTCCTTTACCTCACTTACCTCTTCATACCTCTCTTACCTATCTTATGTCACATTCAAAATCCCTAAAATCTAACAAACCAACACATTTACTTATCTCTGAATGCACCTATCAACCCAATGTAAATCATTTCAATGGTTTAATGTTACCTAACTCCACCTCACATGTTGGGTTATTTTCTAGATGCCAATCCACATGTCCCTTTAGACCTTGGGGTATATTGCCATTCCCAATACTACATCCACTTACACATTGGGGCATCTTATGATCCCCACTCTTATTTTAAAATTCATAATAACAAATAAAATCACCTTTAAGAAATATTAAGAGACACAAAGGCTTGTACTTCACATGCTCATCTTTGATATAGATGTTAGCATATATATATTACTTGGTTTTTGTCTCATGTTTGTTTTTGTAAACTTTAATTATTTTAGTTTCACTTTACTATCATCATTATTTCCTTTTGGTTCTTTGGTTCTATTACACATTACATTTGGCATTTGTTTTCATTTTAGTTCTTATATATCTCTTTCTTTTTTGTCTTTTTATATCCTTCTTTGCCTTAATACCTTTAAGATTTTTTTCCCCATTTTTTAGCATTCACCTAATTGGGTTTCACATTTTGAGTTTCAATGTAAGACCATGGATAAGACCAGGATCTCCTCATAAATTACCACATTAAAATATATTTAAATCAATTTTTGGGATGACTACTAATTTCATTGGTATTTTTGTTTGATCCATTATAGGTTAATATGGATTCTGTAGTGACATGATTATCATAGGATAACTCCATCCTTTTCATAGAACTATACTACCTCCTTGTGATTACTTATAATCATATTCATCATTGTATCACTTATTACATATATGGATCTCTTATGATCCCGATATTACCCTTATTTCCTTTCATTTGAGGCTCACATTGATCAATTTTGAGATTGCACACTTACTTGTGGGCAATTCTAGGAGTCCTTAGACACCTTGGTATTTAGGTACTTTTCTCTAGTGAAAAAGTGTAATATATCTTTTATTTTTCACCTATTTCACTCATGTTTCATTCTCTAAATTTGTATGGAGGAGGAATAGAAAAATCCAAAACAAATTAAAAATCCAAATCATAAAATACAAATAAAAGGCAATGATTTAAAGGCAAAAACAAGCTTATAAGTTAGATCACACCAAAAGATGTGATCTATATTTGTCACATCTCCTATCTTATTCAAATCTTAAACTCCACATTTGGCCTCATGATAGAGATGAGGTCCATTAGAGTGTAGTAGACTAGTAACTCGAGTAGGAGGTTTCATTATATCATATATTATTTAGTGACACCTATGTTATCATGCAAGTATCCAATCTTAAAAGTATACTAATGGATCTATAATGGGTCTTAAGGAATGGGGAACACATTATGGGAATATAAGTCCATTTTAATTTTCATGCATATAGCCTTCATGGGTTGATCTATTTACTTCACTTGTTAGCCTAAGCTTTGTGTTCATCAGTCAAAATGTCTTAAGTCCTTGGTGTTGATAGTTATTAGCCTTTCTCACTTGTCTAGTATGTCTTATTATTTATAAGGATGTTCACATCACCCATGTGGTGACTCATGTTCCTTATTGACATCATATTTCCTTGATATTCCCCTTATCAGACACTAATTTTAGCTCATCACATCCTTAATCACCTCTACTTACTTATGCCTATTTGTTTATATTTTTTGATTTGCATTGTAAGACCTTGGATAGTACCAAGACTTCCACATAAAAACCCTTACACCATTTCATTACCACACCATCTCATTTTCATACTATTCATGTCATTAGGTGGTTGTGTTTTCTTACATTGCATCTTAGAACATAGACTAAGTGTGAGTTTTCATCCTTTAGAGCCATTGATTTTCATTTATCCATCATTCTCTTATTCTTTTTGTGGGCTTCACTTATCTTACATATGGAATTTGGCATTCTTATATGTATCTCTTTCTATAAGATTTCTTCATATTATCTTACATCTTGAATTACATTACATTTTTAGTCATTCATGTTTTTATTTATGTTTGATTTGACATGCTTAATGCATATGATGCTAATTTTCACTTGCTTACATATCTTTGTTAAAGTTTTCTTGCATTGATATTTCATTTGTCATTCATGTTTTACATGTTTTCCAACATGATTTAGTGTGTTCCACATTCATTTTACATAATATTTTCATTCATTTTCCATCAATATTTTGGTTCTAAACTTGCCTTGAAAATCTTAATTTTCTAATTTTCCTAAGTAATTCATCACTACTTTAACCATCCCATGCACACACACATTGTTTATATTCTTATTGTTGTATCCATAGGGTTTCTCAAATGTAGGTACTATAAACTCCATGATCAATATTAGGATGTTGCCATATAATCATTTAGTATAAATGTAGGTTAAGGTATGCATATGGTATTTTTAGTTACTCTCTTTTGATTTTAGAATTAATCTTTGTATATCATTTTTAGTTATCTCAATTGTTTATATTTCTATGTTCTTTATTAAAGCACCATTCCCTATTACACTCATGTGAAACATGATGAAATTTGAGTGGGGCCTATGTATACATATAATATTTTCAAACTTTACCACTTACCAACATTTTTTTATCTTTTAGGAACCCATCAAATCTCAATCTAAGTGCATGCCCTAAGCAGTGCACTAGGAAAGGGGTGGGCAAACCATTAGTGATTTGTATTATTGTCCCTTTTTTCCACTTGCTATCTACACACATAAATCCTAAAAACCATTTCCCCAAGCTTTTCATCCTATTTTTCACCCTCCTCTAGTTATTTACCACCTTCATGATCCTTTTCACTAGCCTAAACCCACTTTTGGTAGTTTACATAACCACGTTAGCCACATTGACCTTGTCTTGGTATTTAAAAAAGCTTACTAAGAACTAGGTCAGCCATGGCTGATTTAGTTCATAACGTAGTTAGTTTTTATAATTTCAATACTAAGTCAACCATGTTGACCTTGTTAGCTTAAAATTTTGGAAGGTTTTAGGGTTAGATCTGCCTATATAAACACATTTATATCCATCATTGATTAATAAGAGAAAATGAAATAAGATATATTTCAAATATGTTTATCCACCATTATAATTGAGGTCCAAGCTTAAGGTTTCATACTTTATTTAAAAATATGGATCTTATCTTGTGGAGAAGTGTTTTGGATGAATTGATAGGTTATGTAGCCTATTTTTTATTTATCCTTGTCATCCTTACATACATCAATAACCTATTGTGAATCACCTTGGCCAAGGGTGAGATTGAGGATCAATGGGTTCATCTTCGAAGGCAAGTATTCCTAACTTTTTTCCTCCTTTGTAATAATAGATAGATATGCATTTGTACTTCTCTTCCATGCATTAAGATTCTATATACACTGAAGTGAGTATATGTATTCTATGCATGTTTAATTTAAGTGTTTATTACCACCCTCACCCCCCCCCCCCCCGGACTTTCTTCCATAAGCTTTGGGGAGCACTAGATTACATTTTTCTTTACTTGTTATTAGTTTAGTGAATATGAAAACATAGGACCTAGTTAGGGTTATTATGTAGTTTTGCTTCACTAGAGGCTTTGGAACCCTCCTTAGTGATATTATTTTTTTAATATATCCCTTGGATAGGTATAATAGATCCATATGGGTCATGACCCCAATTATATAATGTATCTCCAATTAGAAGTGTAATTAGGATCTTTCTTCTCTGAGCTAGGATTGATTTATAGATCTGTTATATTTCCCATTACATATAAGATGAATTAATATTTCTTGTGCATAAAAAATATATGTAAATGAATTTTATGAGAATAAAACAAGATTATATAATATAATATTTTTCATACTACATTTTAGATCATTTCAAATAAAGTTTGAAGGTGGCACTGCAATCTTTTTCTTGCATTGGCCTTTGGTGAATGATAGAGGGAAATCATTTGAGGTAATCCTTCAATCCATGGATTAGAAAAGTTCAAATTTCATGTTTATTTGGGGGAAAAAGTATTCTAATACATTCAATATAAATATAAATAAACTGGATTAAGTTATTTATAAAGTGTCCTTTGGAGATGATTTTTCAATTACCAACAAGGTGTTCATTGATTGTAATTCTTGAAATTGTGTTATAAAACAAATTTATAAATGAGTTATGCTATGACAAGTAGATATTGGAAATGAAATTTATAAATATGAAAAGGAATATAGAAACAAAATTATGTCTATCATCACATTCTTGGGAGAAACCAAATAATCTATGACATCAATTGTGAAACATTTTTTAGAATGATGTAATTTCACCATATGATTATTTCATGTGTATTTATTGATTATAAAGAATAATTCTAGTAACATTATCATAAATTTAATATGAATAAAATCCAAATTATTTCAAATGTAATCCATTCTTTTTCAAATTTATGGGTTTTTTATTAGATAAGGTTAATACATGGGTTAAGGGTCATGTGCCTAGTATAAAAGAACTCAAAAGATATAAATGAAAGACAAAAAAACAAAAACCAACAATGTAATAAGACTCAAAAACTAGCCATGACCATAATCCACTAGCAAACCCATACCAAAAGACATGCCAAAAAACAACAAAAAATTATAAACTAGGAAATTATAAATCTGACTCCTCAGACTCTAAGTAGTGTACCAATTTGTTGGTCTCAATATTTTCATTATTCTTCTCCCTTCCTCTAGTGTTTTTGTCACTACCCCATAGGGGTTCAGTGGCTTCCATCTTCCTCTTAAGCCTCTTGAATCTAGTTTTCACCTTTTGTTGGCCTAAATCCCTCCTTTCTTCTTCACCTCCACCACTCTGAATGTTCTTTTTACCATGTGGGGACTGACCCACATTTTCTATTTACTCCTTATATTTATCACCCTTCCCCATTTAAAAATTACTATGTGTCAACAAAGCCTTCAACTTATCAAACCCATCAAATTTTTCCAAGCTTAAAAGTCTATGATAACCACCTTTGTCTGTAATTTTTGCATGAATTATTCTATTTCATCTTTCAAGTTAAAATTGAAATAAAATAAACCCATGATTGAAATAGGTTTAATATATATAAGAACAACTGTGTAGATGTCTCTGGGCTAGAAGTCCCTTAAGGAGTTTTTTTATCAAACCCATCATTCTTCCCCTTTTTGGGTTCCTCTTTGGGTTCTAAGAAACCCTCACTAGACCTATAAGAATCCTCCTATTCATTGTGAATATTTATGGCCTCTAAAATTTATTTTCTCGATAGAGATTTCCACTTTTCACCATTAATAAAATGATACCCAGATGTATTATGTCCATAGAAGGGTTACTCTTGAAATTAGTGATAGATACTTCAAAGGACTTCAACAAGAATAACAAAATACTAATGGGATGGCCCCTAAAATAATTGAAGATGAGGAAATGATGAAAAAATAAACATTATGCTTTCCCTTAAGGGTTACATATTTCATGACCTAGAGGTAGAGGTCTATCCATTTGCTTGGGAATTCAACCCTAAGAAACCCTTTCTGATTAAAAGACTTGGGTTTTTTTCTTTTTTGAGATATAAAAAAATGTTCAACAATTCATATTTCCTTTTCTTGTCTTTAAATGATTTAACTCTTTAAATCCATGCCTATAAGTTTCCTAATTATTTATTTTATTAAAGTGATTTTTAAAGCATGCATATAGACTTCCCTCTCCTTTCATCCTCTTGCAAATTCATGATAAATCACTGTGTCATCACTGACTGTCATATCATGAAGTTTTAAAGTCTTCCATTCACCATTTTTTCCATAAATAGGGATATTACTTAACTTATGAACATGAAATGGGTTCAACCTTATCAAGGTCACCTCCCATATTAAGCTTTTTGTCTTCTTTGTGATTTCTATAAATGGGAAAACTAGATATAAAATCTAAAAAACCTTTAATTGGCTTAACCCTTATAATAATAACAATTAAAAACTCTCTCCACTCATGTATGTCTTTTAGGTGTGATTTTATCATGATTTAAAAACACATACAAAATCTACTATTCCTATGCTGATTAAATTTATCGATGATGACGATCATGAAATCACACATTAGAGTGGTATTTATTAGAATGAATGACAAGCATGATGTCATTGTGGAGATCCACATCACCTTGCTAGTAGATGAGATATCCAGTGTGACCTATAGGTTTTCCATATATTTTATCACTTTTATTTCATTCCCTATAGACATGGCCTATAGTCACACCCTTTAACAATGTTAGAAATGTTTTGGCATCCTTTATTATGATGGTAACCATCTAGGAAGATTGGAAGGATCCCTTCATGAAGTTAATAATATTCAATGAATCACCTTCCAACTATAGGTTTTTTAATCCCATATTAGCTTCAAGCTCAATCCCTGACCAAACATCCATGGCTTCCCCCAAATGATTGGTTTGAATCCCCAAGGGTCCTACATATGCTACTAAGAGATTTAAATTAGAATATCAAATGACTCATCCACCTCATGTGGGACTAGGATTCCCTTTTGTCACTCCATAAAAAATTATCTTGTGCCATATAACTGGTGGGTGAATCCACTTTATCTTCATTTTGTCATCACTCTATTTTTGATATTGAGTAGGAATCACAAGATTTAGTGAAATTAATATATGATAAAATTTAGGAGAAGGGGATTCATTAAAAGAAGAAAAATAAGTTAACTAATTTTCCTTAATATAAGCTATTATCCTCTTAAAAATAGTAATGGGACTGGGATTTAGGTTTCCAAAGATTGTTAAAATCCATAGAAAATGTGAGGGAGAGATAAGTTCCACAAAAATTTTAACAGGGGGGTAGTACCAAGGTGACTTTTCCCAAGAGGAATTAAAAAAAATGAATAAAGATTGAAAAAAGGAAGTGGTGAAAGGATAGATAAGGAAGATATGTTTAACATATCCAACCTCCTTCTAATAGTGAAAACACCTATTAGGAATTTAAAAAAACCATTTCATTAATTTTTCCACCATTAGTTTTTTATTTTTCAAAACTAACTAATAAAAGAAATTAATTTTGGGGATCAAGTTTTTTATCCACAATAAATTCCTATTTCCTCCAAGTCTCTTGATCCCACAAGGATAGATAATTGGATCTAACAAAGAATGTACCACGGTGATTGGCCATCCATATATGATTATCATCCTTAGAAAATATACTAATGTGTGTATTCTAAAGATGGTTATTTAGCTCTTATAACAAGAAATTTCTTATTGGTTCAAGTCTTATCTATGAAGTAACTTTCACCTTTTACTACCTTCAACCTCTTGCTAGTAATCACACACTTTGTGACATATAACCTCCTTGAAGTAACCACTCAATCATGTTATATATTGAGAGTATCCAAGTGGGAAGTGGTTGATTTATAGATCATCACAAAAATTGACTTTTTTGCCAGTACCTATTTTCCATTTTATCTCTCATAGGAATATCCTTTCATTTACTCAAAACATTCCAAAAAGAAATCAAAAACCCTCTCTAGAGTTTAAATACTTGCCTTTAATAATCCTCATCCATTAGTTATATTCCTCTATCACCCTCCATCCTTGCTTAGCTAGTAGAGCTTGATTCATAAAACTCACCCTCCTAAGGCCCAAGATATCCTTCCCTATAGGTAAACATGATTTTCTTCAAGAGATAAGTGGAAATATAAATCTATCTTCCATCCCCCTCAAGAGTAATTTCTTCTATAATTTCTCTAGTTGGTCTACCACTTTTCCTAGAATAACAAATAAGGACATAAAATAAAATGGAATACTCTATGGAGAACTCTTAAGTAATTACAATTTTCCATCTTGGGAGAGCATATTCCCTTTTCATCTATCAAATTTCTTATGAATCCTTTCAATAAGAAGGTTCCAAAAATATGAATTCATATTGCCTTCAAAAAGAGGGATGCTCGGATATGAATAGGAAGATTTTATTATTACACACTCGATGATCCTAGATATTTTCACCTACAAAGTTGGTAGCATATTGATGAAAAATAAAGAAATTTTAAGGATGCTTAATTTTTACTATAATACCTAGGCTATTTTAAATGAACTTCTTTGAATCTTGTTTGATTCTCCTTTATTTCTATTTGAAACTTTATTTAAACTTGTAAATTATTAAAAATATTTTTTAATGAATATCTTATTTAAATGGTGGGAAATGAACTTGTTTACTTTAAATTCTTAAAATGTGAAATAATTTCATGTTTTAAAATTTGTGTTGACACGTTGACCTAACACTACCTCATAGATTTCAAAAAATTTCCTAAATCATTTTTTATTCAGATACTTAGGGTTCTCTCATCATCATAGTGTCATCCATAAATTGTTGGTGGGTTATTGGTCTAGTGTTTGGGGGCACTTTAATTCCATTGATTAATCCCAAATAAGTGGTAGATTTGATGATTTTGATCAAAGTTTCAACCATAAAAATAAATAGATAAGGTGATAGGGGAACTCTTTGTTGGATACCTCTACCCACAAGAAGGAAACCTTGGGGGACCCCATTAATGATGACTAAAAATATGGTGGAAGATATATAGGTAGTGATTATATTTTTGACTACCTGATTAGACACAAAATTTTGTATAACTTTATCAAAGAAATGCCATGAAACCCTATCATAAGATTTGTTCAAGTCAATTTTAAGGAACATTCCATATTTTGAATAATTAACAACTGAGTGTATTGTTTCATGAGTAATGATAATGCCATCTAATATTTATCTTTAGAAAAAAAAATACCCCTGTTGTTCTACTATCAAAGTTAAAAATAATTTCAATTCTTAAATCTAGACTTTTTGTGCATATATTATATAAAGTGGAAAAAAATTTATGGGTCTAAAATTCTACAACTAATTCGCTTGATGCTTATTAGGGATTAAGACCAAAAAAGTATTGTTAAATTCCTAAATCATTGTTCTAGATTTGAAAAATTTAGTGATTGCTAGGCAAACCTCATTCTAAATGATGTCCTAAATGACTTAGAAGAAAAAGGGGAAATATTTATGATCTTAGGGCTTTGTCTCCTTCTAAATATAAAAGTATGGATCTAATGTATTCATTATAGGATGGGGAAATAATGGGTGCATTATATTCTTGGGATATTACCCCCTAAATATGATTTGAATCCTATTATTCAAGCTAGAAATCCTAGGAGGGAGCAAGATCTAAAATATTCATGTAGAAATTAACAATTTGTAGTTTAATGTCTTCTTCATATTTATACAAAACTCCATTTTCTCCTTGATTTCTTATATTAATTTATACTGATGATTCCTTAAGGCTAAGAGATGTAAATACTTTGTGTTCCTATCACCTTCCTTAATCCAAGTTTTTTAGATTTTTGGTGCCAGAATATTTTTTCTTAGGTTCTAAATTATGAAATAAGATTAAGACTTCCATTTATTTAATTTGATATAAAGGAGTGGAACTGAAAGCATTGACTTCCTCCTCAATTCTACTTAACTCTTCCTTTATTTTAATATTTTGGGTGAAAATATTCCCAAAAACTTGTTTTAAATCTTAAGTTTATGCTTGACATGTTTAAGTTTCATAGCTAAGATGAACAAAGATGATCCCTACACTATAAAATTCCACCAATCCTTCAATTATTCAAGAATGTTCAAATTGGATAACAACATTTTTTCAAATCTAAATGGAATTCTCTTGGGTTTATTCATATTTTCACTAATGAAAATTAGGGGGTTACGATCAGAGTCAACTATGGGAAGAGAAGATAAATAAGTGATAAATTATATATCCCATGTCATTCAAACCAATAACTTATCAAATCACACTTGAATAAGGTTTTCACCCAATATCTTGTTTGACCAAGTAAAAGGTTTTCCTTTCAATTCAATATTGATGAGAATTACCTCTATAATAAAGTCACTAAAATACATCATATTATCATTGAATGAGTAGACTCCCCCTTTTTTTATTGGGGATAAATGAGAATTAAATTTGCCTACCTCCATTTAGTTCATGTCTTTGAAACATTTCCTAATCTCAATTAGATATACCAAGAGTTTTTTCCTATCATTTTTTGTGTTAGGTGCATAGATGTTTGTAAAAACCCACTCCACTTTATTTTGAGTATCTTTGAAAAGATAGTGATACACAATTCATATTTAATAGAATCATCCCCTCCAAGACTAGGGTATCCTATAAAACCATCATTCCACTACAAGAACCTCTATAACTACTACTACAACATAAATCTTTATCCCAAATATTATATTTTTTCTTCAAAATTTTATCCTCATACATATTGTTTTCTTAGAGGATTAAGATATCATGTTAGTGCTTAATGACCATGTTTATTTCCAATCTCTATTTTGTAAGGTTATTTAAATCCCTTATATTCCAAGATATAATATTTGTTTCTTAGTGCTCGAGAAGTTTTTGAGGTCATTTTGGTACCCTTTACCACTTGTTTATCTATTTTAGATTTTATAGCATTCTGATTGGTCAGTCTACAAGTGGATTTAGTCCTTCTCCTACTTTAGATTTTTTCCTACCCTTTTTTGGTTGAACCTTCATCTATTGGTCCTCTACCTTTTCTTTATTTTTATCAATATATATTTCTATATCAATTAATAACATTGTCCCTAGATAGGTGAAAATGGATTAGAGGCCCCACATTTCTAACTAGAGTTAGCTAAAATTTTGCAAGCATAACTTCGTATAGTATTAAATCCTCACCAGAGAGTAAAGATTCAAAATATAGGAGTGAATTCAAAGTTTCATGATTATTTATGAAGGGTTCCTTTTGAAACTAAGAAGAAGATAGAATTGAGATAGAGGAAGTAAAAGTTACTTCAGCCAAAATATTTATCAAATGAGAGGAAGATTGGGAAACCTTTTCAATGATCATATCAAAAATCACATCAAAATTAATAGCAATAGAGTGGATCAAATAAGGGAAAGTCTTTACAGGACCAAGAATCTTCAAGGGAGGCAAATCCTTAGTATAAGCTATAATAGAGAACCCATCTCACACATTAAGATGAACTAGAGAAGGAAGGGGGCTAAGGTAGGAATAGGTATATGGGTTTGAGGAAGGAGGATCAGGGATGAGAACTTAGGTGGGGAAAGGGAATGGCTCAAAGAAAGAGGTTTATTTACCCAACAAGGAGTGGGGGGAAGGGAAGGATTCTTATAGAGAAAATAAGATTTTGAGGAATGATTCAAAACATTATAGGTTTTATAGGTCTTTAAATCTATTTTGAACATAATCCTTTGATTTTAAACCCCATATTTACATTTAATCTTGATGGAATGAATCAAGGGTTTGTCTACAAGGATGGAGACATAAAATCTACTGGTTGGGAGCCTTCATCTAGACCTGGTAATGGGGTTAATGAAAATAGGTTGACTGAGAGCTCTAAAAATTCCAAGGATAACCTTTAGGGCCTAGAATTCCAAAGATAGTTCTATAAAGTTAACCCACATAGGGATATCATCAATTAAAACACTATCAAGGTTAAAACCTACATTTCACTTGCACAGATAGACATTTCATTTACCCATTAACCATGGGCCCCCATAAAGATCCTAATGTAATCCTCAAAATTTAACAAATTCATCAAGAAAACATTCTTTGGCATGGAAATGATGTCAATATATTCCTTAAGAATCCATTTAAAATTATCTCACTTTCAAAAGGATTCAATATTGGGTCTAATTTTTTTGAATTTGGCTAGGAGAGAATTTGACAATGAAGAGTGAACTTTCTTGATAACAAAAGTAGAAACATCAAGACATACTTCATTTAATTTATAGGTGGGGAAAAATGTGGAGTATTCAAATAGTTTGGATTTTAAACACTCTATACATAATATTAGCCCACAATACTAATTTTTTTCCACCATTTTGGATGGGTACTATCTCTATAGAAGTGGAAGGTGGACCATGTCTTGACATAAACATGTAATATAGTACCTCCTTCAAAGTTGTAGGTGGACCCTATCTTGAGGCCAATATGTGTATATATGCCTCCTTCATAGGATATTCTAAAAATTACAACTTGTCATCTTTCCACCCATCACTCCAATTCAAAATTCCACCTTCAAACTTCCCACCCATCACTCAAACACATTATAATTTAATGGAAAAAAAATAAAATAAAAAATAAATTAGTAACACTTTGGTCTCTTTTCAAGAAATTTGATTTATAGTTGGATATTCCTTGAATGTATTGAATTAAGTCCAAGTTTAAAAACTAATCCCCTTGTAAGTGGATACTCCATTGGTGTAACTTTAAATTACCCAACTTAATCCATTAGTATATTTACACTAGCTCATGAAGATATTCCCAGTGAAAAACAAACAATTTCCAATTCTCTTTCTCTCACTAAATTTGTTTGTTGATGCCTAATTAGTGGGTAAAAGGTATATAATGGTCCCTCTAATCCACATTCCTGGTCTCTTTAGACTCCACCCTACTAGTTTTTTTAAATTAAATTTTGATGGATCAACATGGGGAAATTAAGTAGCCTCTAGATTGGGATGCAATATTTATGATTGCTCTGATTCTCTCACTTGTGTCACCTAAGTGAACCTCCAAGATAGAACCAATAATGAATTTGAATCCTAGATATATGTCCAAGGAATAAAACTTGTAATACAATGTAGAATCAAATACTTGATAATTGAAATGGATTCCAATCTTTAAGTGGGGGCAATTCATAATTAGTATGTTAAAGCTTGGAGACTCAAAATTTTCCACCTAATTTGTGCTCTTTTAGATGAAATGTAATCTTGGTTAACATCACATTAATTTAGGGAAGATAATAAATAATTATAATTCCTTAAGATTTAGGGGGTAGACCAAGTGAGTAATGTAATGATGGATAATGTATGTGATCGATGGTTAATACTTAATTTGGTGGACCTATGATTGATGGGACTTTCTAAAATTCCATTAGACTTACTACATTTAACTTTAGGGATACTAGATATTTAACATGTTTAAATGGATTTTCTCTTCATGATTGCACATTAATCCCTCAGGTATGAAGTGTTTTGCCATGATAGGTAAAAAATCACTCTAAGTGATTAACTATCAACATTTTTCTCTTCTTATCGTATTCATTCTTGATTTTCTCCCCTAATTAGATTTTATCTACTATGAATATGTATTATTATATGTCAATCTTGGTCATTAATACTCCTATTTTGTTGCTCCATGTAGAGTGTCATGAAATGGATTTTTGAAATAGTGTCTTGGATCATAGACTCTGTCTCATATTTTGGCTTCTAAATGTGGAGGTTTTGGAGGCAATTTAGACTGTTATTGGTGATGATTACCTTCATGTTGGTTGGCATTATAAAATAATGCATATGTGGTATCATGATTTGCTAGTAACCTAGTTTGGGTGGTTCAAAATAGGGAGGAATTTCATTGAGTGGTATAGGCCTTTATATGGAAGTAATATTAGTTTGAACTCATAATCTAGTTGACTTTCTTTGAGGTATTAATTGGGCCTACTCTACCTTTTTCTAGTTTTCACCATCTTGGTTTAGTTCCTCTAATTTTTTTTAAAATATGTAAACTTATTATGTTCAAATTCATAATCATTAATTAGATATGATAGAGGGCACATAGGCTATTATGCCTTATATACATTCCTATCTATAATTATTATCATCTCTACTCCCCTTCATCAACAAATTTGACTTAGATGCCTAATATCAGTAGGATTGTAGTGTATATGGACCCATTAAACACATGCCTTAATGACTAGTAATTCTAAACCCACATGCAAATTAACACGATTTAAATTCATCCTTGACATGTAATGTTTTGCTATAATTCTCTTTGTGATGTATGTTACTTATTTCTATTTTATTTCTAAGGTTATCCCTAGATTTTTGTTGTTCTCCCTTTTGGGATTTTCATTTTGGATGTTAGTATGATAATGATGATAATTAGCATCATATCATATATTTATAGTCTAATTTATTCAAAATTATCTATGCCCAAATGTTTTTAAATAATCCAGTTGATTTGGAATATAGAAAAGAATTGGAGAATTTAGTGGGTATAAGTCCAAATTATTTGGAATAGTCTAAATTATTCAAAATGATCTCTGTCTAAATGTTTTGTATTATTCCAATTTATTAATAATACAAAATATTCTTAAAATATTCAAATATTCCAAATTAGTTGAAATGATCTGTGCCCTAATGGTTTGAAATAGTCCAATTTATTTGTAATATAGAAAAATTATTCTTGGATGAAACTTTCTCCAGTCCACTTAAGTGTGTATAAGTCCAAATTATTCAAAATAATCCAGTTTATTCAGAATGATCTGTGCCTAAATGGTTATTATTAGTCCAAGTTATTTGGAATAATATTTTTTAGATAAAATTTTCTTCACTTCAATTTGGTGTATATAAGTCAAAATTATTCAAAAATTCTCACTTATTTGAAATGATTTGTGCCCAAATGGTTTGAAATAGTCTAATTTATTTGGAATATAAAAAATATATTTTTGGAGAAATGTTTTTCCACTCCACTTTAGTGGGTATAAGTCCAAATTATTCAATACATTCCTTCTAGATATATCAACTACAATATGGTTGAAATAAACCAAATTATTGATCTATAGGACTCCACCTAGTTTAATAAAAACATTGATGATAATACCATCTATACTCCAAAAAATAATTGTCTTAATAAGATTCCCTCTTCCACTATAGAATTTAGGGAAACTAGCACTAACTTTGTAGATATTCCTTTCAAAAATCATTGGTAATACCCCATATAATCCTCCTCCAACTAATTTCAATAAAAATTGACCTCCATATCTTTCAAATATTATTTCACTAATGTCCAACAAATGAATGTTATGGAAGCCCTACAAAAAACCAAATGCTCCAAATACATAATCACATTTTGTAAATGGATAGTCAACCTACCTAAGTAATCATGAACCAATCAAATCATAATTATATCCCCATCCTATTATAGATGCTAATTAAAAAAAAATTCTTAAACCATAATTCCTAACAAGATAATTCAAAACCTATAGAAAGAGCCTTTATCTACCTTCATTGATTCCATACTGTCGACACTCAAAAAATAAATAATTTTAGATGTCAAAATACCTTAAACCCCTACCTGACCCTGAAGCTAGCTGACCACCTAGTTAACTTAGCCTATTTATTAACACAACTTTTTAAATCACCCCTTTTTTAACCCATTTTCCTCTAGAACTTGACCATTGATGGTTAGTTAACCATCGATCATTAGCCTGACCATTGATGGTCAGGTCTCCAAGCTTGCTTTATAACTTTAAAGCATTACTAACTATATGAGATAAGCATGACACATTTATCAAATTTTATTTTACAATGCAAAATAGATTTAAAGCATCATAATTATAAAATTTATCCTCTATCTAATTAGTAACTTCCTCCTACACATTTAGTAACTTCATTATATAAAAGAAAAGAAGTAAGAAAAGGGATCTAGAAATCTAGCAATCTGCATCCAATTTATCTTACATCTAGGTATCTAACATCCTTTCAAAAAGCAATGAAATTCAATAAAAACCTAAAACTCTATCAGAATCACTTTCAAAGGCCAAATTACTATCACTCTAGCCAAATTGCTTCAACCTTCCACCATTAAGTTACAAGCATCTCTTGCATGTTTTCTTTGATTTATATTGCATTTCTAACCTCTCTACACTATCAGATCCATCAGTATCTTATTTTCTATTCCCTTGATCCATTATAAACCTCTATTTTCCCAATTACTTAATCTAAAATCCTTTTTTTTATCATTCCTAGAATCAAATTGTTAACCACCAATGGTTATCTCAACCACCGATGGTCACCCAAACACTGACAATACACCCAACTGTCGATAGCTACTATGGTAAAATATAATAGAAAGTTATTTTCACCCCCTTGACCCTAATCAGACCCTATTTTCTATGTTCTTTCCTATTCCTAGAGATTGTTATGATTTTCTAAACCTAACCCCAATGATGTTAGATTGAGTATTAGAGTACTTTTGATATATTTAGTATTTTTATTTTTAAAAAAAATTACTTTCATCTTATCTTACCTGCATTTACATTCTAGATATTGAATTTAAATTTCCTTTCTTTTCATTTATATCAGCTTAGTTATTATAAACAGTAGATTGACAACATCTTAATAAGTATACGCTTCTTGGATCTAGCTCATGATAGGTAGTCCACTCAACCATCCATCTAACAACCACCTTTTCTAGTTTCTTTCTTATCTATAGGTTATTCCTTCCAAGCCAAAGAGGATTTCCCACCATCATCTAGATCATGCACACACATTTACTAGGTATTTTCTACACACCCTATTACTAGTTTCATTACTTACTTCCAAATTAAGAAATGAGCAGAAATTAACTAAAACATTTTTCTAACCATTAATGGTCACTGTGGTAGAAAAAAATTATTTTTACTCCCTTGACCCAACTAGACCTTTCTTTTTGTGTTCTTGCTTATTCCTAGATACTTTTTTGATTTTTTGAACCTGACCCCAATTATCTTAGCATGAGTATTGACCCACTTTTTCTATATTTAATGTTTTTGTTTAATAATAAATTTAATTTCATCTTATCTCATATGCATTTACATTCTATTTATTGAATACAAATTTCCTTTATTTTCATTTATATGAACTTAATTATTATAAATAGTGTATTGACATCTTCCTAATAAGCATACACTTCTTGGATCTAGCTCATGCTAGGCATTCCACTCAACCATCCATATAACAATCCCCTTTTCTAGTTTCTTTTTTATCTATAGGTTATTACTTCCAATTCAAAGAGGATTTCCTACCATCATCTAGATTATGCATGAACTTTTATCAATTACTCTTCTATACACCTTATTACTAGTTTCATTACTTGATTATAAATTAAGAAATAAGTGGAAATTAATTGGAACTTTTTGGCACACTCAATGGGACCTAGCATCCCTTTTTCCTCTTTTATTGTATGCTCATTAAATGAAATCTAAAATTTATTTTGGGCTTAATATAAATATTTTGCATACTTTATTTAGTACATCTATTAGATTAAAGGCACAATAATTAATCATATATTTCACTCTTGTATCACACACTTTTACCAAATCACATAGCTAATCAACACGTCAAAACATACCTGAGACAAGGCCTAACTAGGATTTCATCACCTAATGGTAAACCTTACCCTTTCCTAACAATGATACTAGGAGGACATTACCAAGGGGAGAACTAATTTAAATCTTTAGTTGAATATAAACTCTGAGATTCAGTATATTTTAGCTAAGCACTTAACAACTTTATCACTATGGTGTGTGAAGTGAGGGGGTGGGCCCTAATAACAAGCCATGTATATAAGATCAATATAGGTTTCTATTTTGAGCACCTAAATATAACCTAAAATCAATCTCAAATTTCCTCTTTAGTACCTCATCTACAAACCAAATTTCCTCTTCACACTCTCTAAAGGCATAAGCCAAAAGCAATTTTAAAATAACCCTAGGTTGTTAAATGCACTTAGTGTACGTTTATTTTCCTAGGCTATTGACTATTATTGAGGGTGACCTAAATTTTACCACCTTACTTGATAACAGCCTTATGGTTCTTAAACATTACCTAAACACCTTATCTAATTATACCCCTTCTGCTTTGGGTCCTCCTATGGATCCACCTTTTGGTATGCATCCCCATCTTCTGGTGGGTACTAATTCAACCCAACCCATGCTCACCCAAGCCTCTTTTTTTTCTAATACCCCACCTACTACAACTCCCCAAAATCCATCCAACATCCCAACTAGTAACCAAACACCTACTACCCCAATCAATACCTCCAACATGGGGTCAACATTGCCCCTTGTTACCTATACTCCTACCATAAGAGTATCATCTACCCCTATTTCTTCTATTTCCCTTAACTCAACCAACCCATTAGTTTCTACCCAAATTTTTATTTTGGTACTTGTTATACCTCAAACACTCCCACCTATTAGCACTAGAGATACCACCCATCAACAACTGATAGCACTTTCATACCTCCAACCTAATATACATCCTTACCACCATCCACTAACCCAAACATACCTCTAAACCAACCTCTATCAGTGCCCCAACAAGCACCCATGACATCTTAATCATATGTGTCTAATCCATAAGGATACATAACACATTCCACCCAACCATTTGTGCCAATCAACCCTTATGTGTCACTATCCTAACCTCTTATCACCGCATATCAATATATGGCTTCTTTAGCACCCTCTATCACTTATCCATACATTCTTTCCCCCCAACCTCAATTTGTAGTTTCCCAATCTCAAATAGATTTAGTCCATATGTTAATGGAAAAAATGGCCAACCTGGAATCATCTATCTCCAAGTCTCATAACCTTTTATCCCTTAATCAAATATGTAATGAACCCATCCATCTATTCCTATCCATGCTTATCCTCTGCAATGGAAATTACCCAAGTTATATAAATTCCAAGGTAAGGAGGACCCCTAACAACATTTGAGATTATTTCATCACTCTTATTATTTGATCACATATGATGATGCTCTCTTCCTTCATACCTTCCTCATGTCTTTATCAAGACCAGCCCTTGATTGGTATAGTTCCCTCACCAAGCACTCCATTTTTTCATTCTCCTAACTTGCCCAAATCTTTTTAGATCATTTACCAATAAATATATCTAAAAACGTTTCTATTACCAACCTCAATTATATTAGGCAATTTGATGATGAATCAATTACTGATTTCAGAGCAAGATGGAAAGGTCTCATCAACCAACTTTCTTTCTCCTTACCCCAACCTGAGTTGATTGAGATCTTCTCTTAGGGTTGTGCTAAAAATATTTCCCCCACTCTTCAATTTTAAACTTTTATAACTTTTGATGAGGCATTCACCATGGCACATAAACTTGATAACTAAGCCTTTGACAAAGGGAAATTGAAACTATAAAACACGAATTCTAGCTTTAAATCTAATGACCCTCCCTTCACCAAAAATGCTAACCAATCTAGCCATATTAATAATAAATCAAAATAATCCACAAACTTAGTGGTCCTAAAGACTATCCCACCACCAAATTTCAACCAAAACCAAAACACTAATTCTTCTAACCTTACCTACCAATAAAATTGAAACCAAAACTAAGCTTCTCCAAAATAATACACTCCCATACAAGAGTCATATGTTTCAATTTTGGAAAAATTACTCAAAGCTAACTTCATAAAAATTTAGCCTATCAAACCACCCCAATAATTATATGCTTCTTACCTTGTGCTTGGTTGTTACAATGAGAATGACCATTGTGCCTTTCACCGAGTTATTAGAAATGACATCCATAGATGCAATACCTTCAAAAGTTTAGTCTAAAGCTTAATTAATAATGGAGAACTTGCATTTCATAATATGAATGAAACTCCTAATTACTTCCTTGACATATTCCACAAACCTTTTCCCAATTATTCTCCTTCTACCCATCATCATGACATAAACTAGAATCATCTCACTCTCATGATGCACATACAATCAACATTATTATTAGTAAGCCTATTTTTGAGGAAAATGCTACCAAGACTACTTCTTCCCCCATTTTGATTACAAAATTAGTGGACTCACCTTCTATTCATTTATATAGCTAAAAAATGGAATCAACCACCTCTCTCTCTTCACCTAATGAGACCTTGGCTTTATCCACCTCTCCTTTGATGGAAACACCAAAGGAGAAAACCCTTACTTTAGTTGGTTCTTCTTCTTCCACTCCACCCATTAAAGTCTTAGAACTAACCTCCATTCCTTTGGATACCCAAATAAAGGAAGAAACCATATACATTCTTTCACTTTAGGACACCACACCTATCCTTCCCATCATATAACTATATATTCCCTCTTTGGAAACAATCCCCCAAGAGAAGGTTACCTCATCCACCTAACCACCAATTTCAGAACCTTCCATCAAGAATGAGTATGGAGGAACTATTCCCTCTTCTTCACCTAAAGGCATAATTTTGAAACTAATGACCAAGGAAACAAACCCATCTACAATCCATTTTCTAGACTAGTCTAAAGTCTATAGTTCACTTCTTAGCCCAACTTTGATATAGCCACCTTTTAGCATCATCTAGGGTTCCCTTAACAAAATAAATCTAAATCCTCAACCTCACTTGAGTCCACCCTTAAACCCATTCTTACCTTTTCATCCAATACCTCTAACAAAACCATAGGTGAACCATCCCAACCACCTCCATATAACATTGCTAAATATCATCATGCCTCTCTCACTAGACCTATCAAGAATCTAGGAATCCTTGCCACACGTAGGCAAACTCACCCCAATTTGAATTTAGATTTAACTCCATCTATCCCACCAAAGAAATCCCTAACCAAACCAACTAAAAAGATATAGTTACCTAAACCCCAACCTTGAACTAGACCCATACCACCTCCTTCCCACTTGCCTTCTATCTTAGGACCCCATCCTTATACCATCCCAATTACCTATTCTTCCTCTAGTAAGCCATCCCATTTTTCTTCACCTAAACCTACACTCATTAAGTCATTTATTTTTCCTTCATTCTTAACTAACTCATATGCCTCTATTTTCAAACCTATATCTAACCCCTAAAAATACAAATCTTTAACCTCCAAATCATTTACCCTGAAGTCAACCATAACTATGTAATCCCAACCACCAACTAAAAACATTCTAGCATAAATAACTCCTAAGGTGAAAAGTACCTATAAGAAGGCTCCCATATCTACAACTATAAACCTATAACCTAGAACACCTTTGAATGAATCCTATTCAATTATTTTAAAAAGATTTTTTCAAAATTCATCCATTATCTTACCACTTATCATACCATTTTACCCCTCTGATAACAAACCCTCTTGGTTCAATGATAACTTGATCTATGCATACCATTTTACCACAAGATCTTTAATAACTTGTTCATAGCCCATATGATAAGGATGATCTATTATTTGATGATACTCTCTTTCCCCCATTACCAATCAAACCATCAACTCAACCTATCCAACATTTACCTACTCCATTTCTCTCACCCAAAAGTGAGGAAGAGGAACCAAAGCAACTATCAAAGCTGGAAAATCCTCCTAGCTATATAATTCATATGGTTACCTGATCTTAGGACCAACAAGAGGATAATGTAAAATCCAAAGTCTCCATTCCTTTGACAAACCCTTCAAACCCTCAACCTTCTAACCAAACCTAAACACCTACAACTTTACCCTCACCTTCATAATGACAAAAACTCAAAGTGCCTATTTTAGGGCCCTCTCCCTCCAACCTTTTTGAGTCTATCCAACATATCATGTCAAAATAACTTCTCTAAAAACTAGTGAAGATGAGATTTTATGAACTAATCAACACTTTGACTCATCATAATTAGGCACTGATAGAGGCTTTACAATCTATAGAGGTTCAACCAAATAATCCTCAACCTATTGCACTCTTTCTTGGAGCTCTCAAACTTTATGCTTTGGTCACCTTTCAAGATTTTGAAATACCTCTTGCTCATCTTGAGGATTATGATCCTCTCATCTTTGTTACCACATACATCAATCACATCCACATCAAGAGGGTAATGATTGATGGAAGAGATAACATCAACATTATATCCTCCCATGCTTATGACCAATTGTAGCTACCCAAGAACATCATGTCAAAAAGAATAGAATTTCTTCATTCTTTTAATGATACCATGGCCACAACCTTGGGGATAGTTGTCCTTCATATTTTCTTTGGACCCCACACTATTCCTAAATTTTTTACATTATAGAGGGAAAGTTCCAATATACTGTGTTACTCAGACACCCTTAGATCTATGCCATGAGTTGTGTCCCTTCTACCTTACATCGATCTATCAAATTTAAACATTAATGTCAAGTTTTTACCATCAAATCTAACCATAGTCCTTTTGCCTCTTGTAATATGATATATTAGCCTAATGATGTTCATATTCCTCCTTCATCCACATTACCATAAACTACTAACAATACCACCTCACCACCAACCAAAACCAATAACACTCCCATCCACAATAATGATGAAGCTTCAACTATCTCTTTTATCTATTCTTCCTAGATTCCCACAAAGGAACCCTTGGAATCCATGTCTCTCCCTTGGGTAATATCACCTTGTAGCCTTTAACACTTTCCTTACTCCCCAAGAGTATGGTAACCTCAAACATGACCCTTCTTATGATCCCAACATTGGAACCATCATCCCATTAAATCTCCCTCACCATCAAATACATTTCATTAATGGGGGACTTGATCAGCCACTTCTCGCACCTACCATTACCTCATCCATTTGACCATTCACCTCCTAATTCTCTTATCTCAAAAAACCAACCTTTATCAAAGCTTACCTTTATAGGTGCACTTGGAATGGGTTTAGCCTAGGCCTTTATGAATAAGGACCTCACAAGTTACCCGTAATCAAAACTCAAAATCCTTGTGAGTTATTTAGCCTTGGGTTCATACCACTAGCAAAACCCACCTAACCAATACCCATCACCTCCATTGATAATGAGGATGTCCCCTCTTCAACAACCCCACCTTCCCCAAATACTGAAGACTTTGATATCATTTCATCCAAATATTTTTTTATCAACACCATTAGTTTGGCCCCCCTGACCTATCAAAAAGATGGCCAAACTAAAATGCTTCCTCTCATTCATCCTAAAATGATAGAGTCAAATTATCCTATAATAAATTCTATCCAACATCAAGATGTTGATTACATTCTCACCTACCTTGGTATGGGGGATTATTCTTTTCATATATCCCTTCCTCTTGAGAACCAAACCATGTTAAATGAATATACCATTGATGTCAACTTGGGTACTTAGGATAACCCTTGTATCATCAAAATTGGTCGATCCTTAAATATTGAGGAACAAAAATATTACCCTTATTTCCTTTATGATCATATCATATAATTTTTTTGGTCCTAAGGATATGCCTAGAATTGATAATTCTATTACCCTCTACACCATTATCACACATCTTGATGTTAAACTAGTGTGACAAAAGTTTCATAGGATACAACCTCACATCACCCTTGTTGTCAAATAATAACTTTAGTGTCTCTTATCCATTTAATTCATTCAACCCATCAAATATCCATAATGATTTTCCAACATTGTTCCCATTACCAAAATTATAAGGGGAATTCACCTTTGTAGTGACTTTTGTGACCTCAACCTCACTTAACCAAAGGATGACTTTCCTTTAGCCAACATCAACCAACTTGTTGATCTTATAGTTGGACATGAAATATTATCCCTCATGGATGGTTTCTCAATATACAATCATATCTTGATTTATCCAAAATATCAACATAAAACATCCTTTATCACCCCATGGGGTACATTTTATTATAAGGTCATGCCTTTTGGTTTGAATAATGGTGGAGCAACCTATTAGTATTCCATGACCTATAAATTTTATGATCTCATCCATAAAATTGTAGAGGACTATGTGGATGATCTCCTTGGGAAATAGAAACACTAGATTTATCACCTATCCATTCTCACAAATATCTTTGACCAACTAATCCATTATCATGTCAAACTCAATCCTAAGAAATATATTTTTGGGGTCTTATCAAGAAAACTTCTCAATTTTATCATCTCTCTTCAAGGAATCCAAATATACCCTACCAAAGTTAGAGAAATATTAGATTTGCCTCCTCTTATTAATATTAATAAACTCCATATCTTTCAATAGAAGCTCCAATCCATCTATCACTTCATCTCCCAATTATCTTATAGATGTCAACCCTTTCACCATCTCTTTAGGAAAGACACCTCTTTTAGGTAGCATAATTACTATCAATAATCCTTTGATTCAATAAAATAATACCTTATATATCCACCTATCCTCATCCCTCAAAGGAAAGACTAGTCCTTCTACCTTTATATATCTACCACAGACCATTCCTTAGGGGTAATGCTTGTTCATCATGATGAACAAAATAAAGAAAAAAATGTCTACTAAATTAGCCACACTCTTATAGAGTATGAGACTCAGTATACCCATCTTGAGAAACTTTTCCTTGCCTTAGTCTTTGTGGCCTCCAAAATTCATCATTACCTTCTTAATCATAAAACATGTGTCATCAATAAAATCAACCCACTCAAGTAAATACATTCTAAACCATACCAAAACTAGTGTATGGCTAAGTGGCTCATGCTCTTAGCTAAATTTTATCTTGATTTCCTTTAGAAAAAATAAATTCAAATTCAAATGATCATCAACCAATTAGGTGAAGCTCCTCTACTAGATATCCAACTACTTCCTCTTACTTTTCCAGATGAGTCCATTACAACTCTTTCTTAGGAGGAACCCACCTACCAAATGACCATGTTTTTTGATGGATCTAAATGCCAACATGGTGGGGGTGTTGGATTTATTCTCATTCCCCTTAATATTTAACCTCTTCTCCTTTCCTTTAGACTTGAGTTCGAATGCACCAACAATGTGGCCAAATATGAAGCCCTAGTCATAGGTCTCCAAACTAATCTAGTTTTGGGAGTCAAAACAATCTGTATTTTTGGTGACTCTCAACTCATGATCAACTAGGTCAATAGATCCTAACAATTTCAAAATTATCTCCTATTGAATTACAAATAACTCATAGATGTACTCTTATCATCATTTAATCATTACCTTATCCAATCATTTCCTTAATCTACTAATAAATTTATGGACACAATGGTTTCCCTTCCCTCCCAAATGTCATATTATATTTCTAAATCTAAACTATTTGTCACCATCCATCACTTTATCACACCCTCATATATAAATTCTGACCTCTCTACCATTTTTATTGTAGAGGCATCTCTTTCTAACATGTGGTACAACCAAACTTTTAGCTACCTTAACCTTGGTGTTGTTCCTCCCAACCTTTCAAGGAATGCCTAAAGAAATTTTATTTGAAGTGCCTCTCATTACACCATAATAGGGGTAATACTTTATAAACATGGTTTTTATGGTCTCCTTATTCATTTCCTTCATAGTCATAAAGATTCCCATGCCATTAAGGAAACACATGATAGAATCTATGGGGTGCATTTTAGTGGCCTAGTTGTTACTAAACATGTCCTTTGCCTAGGATATTATTGTCCCACCCTCAATCAAGGTTTTTTTTATTATGTAAAGAAGTGTGTCAAATATCAATAACATTTTAGTTTACATCACACAACTTCCCATAGCCTTCGAGTATCCAAGGACTATTGGCCCTTATAATAGGATCTCAACTGTATTGAGGAAATAAATCCTCATTCTTCAAAATGACACCAATAAATAATTATTGAAACCAAATATTTCACCAAGTGGGTGGAATCCATCCCTCTTATCTCCAACAAAGCCAAAAATATTATCAACTTTATCACCCACCATATCATCTACTACTTTTATGCTCACCATAAAATCATCACTAATAATGGAAAATATTTTAAAAACAAGAAAGTCTAAGATATTTGTGACATTTTTAGCATTAAACTAAGCTTTTCCTCACCTTATCATCCATAATCAAATGGACCAGCAAAATCTTCCAACAAAATTCTCAAAAAAATGTTGACAAATCTATTAAGTGCTTTAGGTTAACATTGGTACTTGCACATCCCATTCACTTTATGGGCCTATGACACTAGAATTCAAACCTCTATACGTGCTACCCATTTCTTTCTCATTTTTGGGGTAGAGGTAGTCTTGCCTCTCAAAGTAAAAATTCCTTCATGTCACATGTCTTTGCATGACATCATTTTTTAGAGTGATTATCATCAATAACAACATACACATCTTGAAATACTTGATGAACATCCCCTTGTAGTGCTTAATCATTATCATATCTATCAATAATGAATCAAGCATGATTAAAACAAGCACCTGAAAGAGCAGTAGACCTTATCCTTAAGGAAAACTAACATATAACTAATATGGAGAAAATAAAAAAGGGCAAGTTTGATTTTAATTGGCTTGGACCCTACATCATAACCCATAAGTATGGATTAGGAGCTTATCATTTTTCTTCATTTTAAGGCAAACTAGAACTTGAGCCTCTTAATGCTTCACATCTACATCCTTTTTATTATTAAAATAAGGATCAAACTCACCTTTATATCTAACTTAAGATCATCCCTTGGTTTATGATATTTTTAGTTCCCTTCACTTACCTATTCCTAATCCTTTTAGGGATAATGGATTACAACATAGGACCATGTGATTATCCATCACATTGATATCTTAATCCTAAGCATGGATACCATAGCTCTACCTATAGCATGGTTCTCAAGGATACTTTTCATCTCTAATCAAATGGAATCCCATGATCAATTGTCTTTCAAACCACTTTCCCTTATCAATCAATAACCTTTTGTGTAAAAAATACTTGACCCCTTAAAGGTAGACCTATAATCTTAAATAAACTTGTCCATGTCTAAAACTAGCACTCAAAATCAAATTAGGATACCAAAATGTCACTTGGGTCCATATCTCTAGTATTGCAGATTGCTGCCTTAAAGGATAGTTACCCTATAACTAAATTACTTAAAAATAGATTGCTCCCTTGAAGGATAGCTATAAAAAATCCAACTTTAGACCACTCCCTTGAAGGATGGCTACATTAATTTTTTCAAAATAATTATTTGAAGCTTCACAAATTGATCAAGCACCAAACAACCCTATGTCCACACTAAAATCAAGCAAGACACAATTGGATTTTACATATGGCATTAATAGACTTCCCACATTGATTGATCTACACATTATATTAAGGCATGGACTTGTATATTAGGGTTCTTTGGTCACCTAGAGAAGGGGTAAGCTAACCAACATCAGGTTCTCATATTACCCATTTCCCATTCACCTACCTACCTATTACCTATTTTCCCTTTTTAAACTCTCTAAAATAAAGGGTATATGAGCTTACTTGACATAAAGTGATCCTAATACCTTTGTTTTTGATTAAAGCATGCTCATGTGAAGCATTAGAAAGGCTCATTTTCGTTAATCCAATATGAATCTAGGTTTTTTAGGCATTTGTCAATGATATCATCATGCATTTCTTACCCTATCATTATTAGTTCATGAAGACATGTGTCACATGATTCTTTTATCTTTTCCCACATTTAGTTTATTACCTATACCTGCTTTATGTGTTTTTATTATATTCCCATGTCACATACCATATCCAGACATTTATAACATCATCCATATACATTTCAAACTATGATCCCAAGCATCAATCATATCATAAACCATATCATCAAAAACCATAATCCAGACCATCCTATCCATGATCATGACCGTGAGCAAACACATCATCCACAATATAATCACAAAACATTATCAATATATTAAATTCCAAACCACAATCAAATTTTAATTACCTCATCATATCCTCACATAAATCATGCATAATCTCTAACATAATATCTATCCAAAACACTAAATAAACCATATTTTCCATTAACATGTCATCATATGCATAAAACTACACATCCACATATCACCTTATAGAGCATAGGGAATGAACATCCTACCACCATGCACATTCTTAAACATTAAAAATAATGAAACATAAATAAACCACATTCCTAACCATATTCATAAATCATATCAAAAAATAACATAAACCATGTCATCTACCATTTAACATAAACATTATCCATGAGTCACATCATATTGACCCAATAAAAACCATGTCACATCTATAAATTGTGACATTATTTTATTTAACATGATCATATATACATCATCCATGGCATCATCAATCACATATTCATAATAATATCATAAACAACATCTTTTAATGAAAATAATCACAACCATCCATCATCATATATATATCATATCCATCCAATGAACACAACATAAATATCTATGAATAATATTACGCGTAGCCTAATCATATCGTCTATCACATATCTATAATCATGTCATAAAAAAATCATTACTCATCTATAATCATGTACATCAAATGCCAAAAACATGCACATCCATAAACACCATCATATGCCAAGATCAACAAGCCAACATCTCATAATCATCAAAGTATTCTACATCTATCTCATTATAATCAATATCATCATAACCAAATCCTAACCATAATCAACATCTATATCACCATGAATATATTCAACATCTATATAATCATGAATATCATACAACACAATAATCATATACAACATCATCCAAGTCATACATGTTAGTGAAGTAACATCATCATATAAAAATACATGGAATAATGTATCACATCTCTCTCATATACATCTCATTCCATCAACACATAGGATAGTATCAAAAAGCTATACAGCTATAAAAAACATATCAATCCCCTGGTGTACAACTCCCATTAGCTCCATCCACACCTGAACCCACACCTACACCTACACTACCATTTGATGGTGGCCCTCTTGATATCCATACCTACCCTACTATTGAGGCCCATTATCCTAGAGTAGTTATAAATGGACCCCCTATTAAGCTAGCCCTATACTCTTTGTATCTCATCTACAATAACAAATACACTAACACTATCACCTCATAATATCTTAGCTCCTCAATGGTTGCTAAGCACTATATCCTTAGAACTATGTCATTTTGTCCCCTTACTACTTTTATGGCCACTCCTACCCTCTATCTCAGTGAATCTCTCTCCTATGCCACTAACCCAAGAGAGATCCTTTCCTGATCTTGCTCTCCCATCAAGGTGGTCAATTAACCTTATAAATTGATGATCTAGCCTTATAAAGTGGCCACCTATCATTGTAAACTAATAATCTAGGCCTAGGTTATTGTCAATACCATTGTCACCTATCCATCCTATGTTGGTGACCCCATAGATCCACATCCATGGGATACTTCCCCTATCACCCCATCCAAAATCAACCATTACGTATCTATCCTAGTACCATGTCATGTAACCATCTATAACCCCCACATCATTGATGGTGGCTCTAGTTGGTAGCTCCTCATAGTATAATACACCATCTTACAGCAATGGTTTAGGGAGATAAAACTCTACATCCTCCCTCCCATATCTAGGAAAATCTAATGGGATCCCCTTCATCAATCCAAACTATCTCCTCACTCACTCAAATAGGATAAGCTCTATCTCCCCTTATTATCTCCCATAAATCCATCACTAACTATATAAGGATAATGTGTGGTAATTGTACCCAATCTACCTAGGCCAACCTACATATGGCCTCCATACTATATCAACTACCACCAACCCCTCTAAGCCATCCCTAAACCACTCAATGTCTCAACCACCACCACCACCACCTATCCATGCATAGTCACCTCTCCATATATTGAAACTAACTAGAAATGGCTCCTAGTTAAATCCATCTTAGGGTACCCTCATAGGCCTTAGTAACCAAATGTGCTCATATACCCATCAATGGATTATGAACCCAATGCTGATCTCATATCACTTACATAATCTAAATATCTAGAGATACTTGTAGATCTACACTAATAAAAATAGGGCCCAACCAAACACAATCTTCCTTAGAAGCATCTCCACCATCACTCCTAGTAAAAGTATTAGAAGTGAATATTGCTTGAATCGATCATCATGAAGTAAGACATGACCATCATCATTATTGTGAATAAGCATTTGTCTATAGGAACTCTCTAATATATGGGTCTATAGTTGAATCCACCTGAGTGAAACTAAGCATGTACTCAATTATCCCCATATATCAAGTCCATATGATAATCAATATCCTCACTCTCTATATGGTAGATAAGATCAACATGAATGGGTATCTATATAATATGTTAAATATCCTCAAAAATAATCACCACCTCCCCTGCAGGTAACAAAAATGTGTTTATGGTTGGGTTCCATCTCTTGTTGAGTGTCATAATCATACCCGTATCTCATAGTAGGTGATAGTAGTGAATCAGCATGTATATTTTGATTGTCTCCAATGTCTCCACTTCTTTGTAGTCATCATATCTCAAACCTTAACAAAAATATAAGGGATGTAATCCCTCATTTGAATCTACTCACATGATTGCATAACAATAATGTTAGTAATGGATATTTATTTTTCAACATCTACCTAAATACCACCCTATACCTACCTTTATCAACCTATTTCAACCTAACCAAGTTGACAAACAAACACCTTACATCTACCTTTCTTATATATATCCAAACCTCTCTATCATAGCTATACCTCTATTAGACACTAACCTTAACATATCATTTTAGCCACCTGATCACTTCTATTTTCTAACCTATACCTACTAACCCATCATTCTATCTAAGTCTTTTGACATATTCCTCACGCCACTATCTACATCTCTTTAATCATTTACACACTTTGAAACCTTTTACAACCTTTTAACCACCAACATACCAAGTAAGAATTCATATACACTTTACATAATTTCACATACCCTCATTTTTAACCATTTCAAACATTTCCTATTTCTCCATACATTTCAAACATTATTAACACTTTATATCTTTTACAAAAAAACATCACACATATACACACATACTATTGTTAAACAACTTTTAACAGTCTACCATACTTCACAAGTTTTCAAATTATATTAAAATATTTTACCATTTTCTTATTTTTAGCAACCAATATAAGCATTTTCAAACCATAAACATTTCAACCAAACCAATTTATAACATCATACAAAAAAAATGTTTCAAATCTTTTAAACTTTTTGAAACTTCAAATACTCCCCCTTCTTTTATCATAACTTTCCTCATATCCTTCGACCACTAACAGTTCCTTCAACCATCAATGGTCCCTTTAAGACCCTTTTCCCCCAATACTTGACCACCAATAGTGGATTTGGACCACCAGTAGTCACTATGTGTGACCTTTGGTGGTGCAACTTAAACCCTAGACCTCCCACAAACTCTACAAAATCACCTACAACCCCTAATTTCTTTGCCTAAACCTATTCCCACCTTAATTTCTACCCAACACATCATTACCCTATCCAATTCAAATACATATTGGCCTAATTCCAAAAAACCTCAAAACTAGGGCATACTTACACCCAGTTTATAACCCTACCTGAATCATTCACCACTAATAGAAATGCACCTTAAAAATTAATCAATTACACTATGATATCAATTTCAAGACAATTCTTACCCATTCCATGATCACTAGCATGGTTTGATCCCTCATACTACCACTTGGCCATGTGGTCATCCACCCTCCATCTAATTGTTACTCAAGTCAACCCCATACACACAATCCACCAATAGATTAACTCCACCTTACCAAGCTCACCAAAAAAGGGATAGATGCACAAATCACCTAGAGCACAACATGCCAAATATCAGATGGTAGAACTAAAGTTATGTTTTACTTTTGACCTTATAACTTTTAGGGTTTCTTCCTGACCTTTAATAGTTAGAGTGACCATCGATATTTAACCTAAGGTAAAATCTTAACCATTGATAGTTAAGATTCCCCACCTTCTTTTCCAATTTTTCCATGCACCCCACCTAGGTATAGACCTTTTGGGGAGATCACCTACTCACAACCAAACCAACATTAGACCAATCAAAAATTACCCTCCTCTGACCATCAACCTATTTAACCATGTCCACCTCAATGTTGGATGTTTTAACCCAAACTTTTATATGTTTTGTGATGACCTTCCCTTGATAATTTTCATCATATTGACCAGCCTTACCAAGTTGAACTTTTTCACTTCATACTACCTCATGAATGACTAGACCATTTATGTTGCTTCATGGGAGCACTTCCTACCCTAGATACATATGTACAATGTTGACCCTATTTAGATGACTTTATAGGCATGACCTGATCAACTATGAGCAATGTTATGGATTAGTTACACTATCATATGTCTCCTTAGAACCCAAAATTATTTATATCAACATTGGTAACTTTAGTCTTTTTATGATCTTTATTATCTCACTTAGTCATATTTTGTGCACACATTTTCATTTCAAATTCTAAACCCATTTTATGTCACCCACCTCATGACTCACCCTTTACCATTTCTCAAACCCCAAACTAATTTCACTTTCACCTCATCAACTCTCAGTTTGAGGGGGAATACCTCCTCCCATACTCAAGGTAACCAAACCATGACCAATAATATATTTTTATTTTACAGCTTATTAACTCAAAGTTGCATAATAAAAGGGGCAAAATGTAGATACTCAAAAACTACACAATTTTAGATGTTGAAACACCTAAAACCCCTACCTGACCCTGAAGCTAGTTAACCACCTAGTTAACTTAGACTACTTATTAACTTACTTAAATTTTTAAATCATCCTTTTTTTAACATATTTTCCTCTAGACCTCAACCATTGATGGTCAGCCTAATCATTGATTGTTTCTCTAAGCATTGATGTTAGGGCTCCAAGCCTGCTTTAAAGTTTTAAAGCATTACCAACTATATGAGATAAACATGACACATTTATAAACTTTTGTTTTGTGATGTAAACCATATTTAAAGTATCATAATTAGTAACTTTCTCCTCTATCCAATTAGTAACTTCATCCTATATATTTAGTAGATTCATCTTATAAAAAGTGAGAAGAAGGAGAAGAAAGGGATCTATAACTCTAGCAATACATGTCCAAGCTATCTTGCCTCTAGGTACCCAACATTAGTTTATAAAATAAGAAAAATAAATGGAGACCTAAACCTCTAATGGAATCACTTTTGAAGGCCAAAGTACTATCACTCTAGCCAAATTAATTTAGCCTTCCACCACCAAGTTATAGGTATCTTTTGCATGTTTTCTTTGATTTATATTCCATTTCTAACCTCTCTACCCTATCAAACCCATTAGTATCTTATTTTCCATTCCCTTGATCCATAATAGACCTCTATTTTCCTAATTACCCAATTTATAATCCTTTTTTTTATCATTCCTAGAATCACATAGGTAACCACCAATGGTTATCTCAACCACTAACAATCATGTCAATCATCAATGATCACCCAACTACGGATGGTTAGCCTAACCGTAGATGGTTAGCCCAAGCATGGATAGTCCACCCAATCATTAATGGTTACTATGGTATAAAATAGTAAAAATTTATTTTCACCCCTTTAACCCCAACCAGACCTTATTTTTTATGTTCTTACCTATTGTTAGAGACTTCTTTGATTTTTTGAACCTGACCCAAACTATCTTAGCATGAGTATTGACCCATTTTTTCTATATTTAGTGTTTTTAACAATTAATTTACTTTAATATTATCTTAAATGAATTTACATTCCAATTATTGAATGCAAATTTCCTTTCTTAGCAAGCGTATACTTCTTAGATATAGCTCACGCTAGGCAGTCCACTCAACATCCATCTAATAATACACTTTTCCAGTGTTTTTCTTATTTTTAGGTTATTTATTCCAAGCTAAAGATGATATCCTACCATCATCTTGATCATGCATGCACTTTTACTTGGTATTCTTCTACCCACCCTATTACTAGTTTCATTAATTGCTTTCAAATTAAGAAATGAGTAGAAATTAACTGAAACACATATACATTATAAAAATTTCTCCAAATATCACATATGGAGTTAAATACCTTGATTTACATATTAAATATTTTATAAACCTATATAATTCATTCATTCAAACCAACACTTATGCTATTGTAACCATTCTATCCAGAACCTTTTTTTATGATGTGCTATAATGGTATAATCTAACATTCCATTAAAAAAAGAGGATTTAGTCAATGGTCTAGTTAAGGAATTAAAAATATTGAAATTATAAGAAATAGCATTATAAAATTCATTAAATATACCCATAATTTCATGAAAAGATGTAAGTCTTTAGTGCATAAAGTGGATAATAACATTACTGAAGATAATATTTTAAAATATTTATTATTTCTCTTAAATATCCTATCTAATATAAGGTCACACAATTTTCTCCTCAAACCTTAGAATATGCCTTTAATGAATTAAAGTGGAAATATTTCCTTATGGACCAATTTTAACCTTCTCAAAATACTAATAAGGAGTCATTCTAAACTATAACCAATGTTGTCACAACTAAATATTCACAAAACAAGCCTCCCCAACCAAAGTGAGATCATCTAAAATTTATAACCAAGAGCCTATAAATAGATAATAAACTTCACTCATACCCTTCATTTATTATTTATGAGAATGATAAGTTGTTATCTATATCTAAACTATTCATTTTTGATACTACCCCCCAACATGGTATGATCCTAAAAAGTTTTTTGGTTTCATGCCAACATTGGTCACCCCTATGAGAAATGTCATGGAGTCTAGAAACATGATATAGATACCATTTTGGGAGTAATTTTAGTAATTATTCTATTACCAAAGAGTGTCATAATAAATGTCTTAAATATTATAAAAACTAAAATTATAATTTCAATTATAAAAATCAAAGCCTAAAAATTATCTCAAATGTAAAATTCTAATACACAACATTCTAAAAAAATATGTTTGTGTTGTTGATGCCAATGATGATCATTATCATACCAATTCTCAATTAGTGAATATGATAAAATTATACTATTTTCATAATACTACTCTCAAGTATATTATCACTAAACCTAATAAGATTTCTCTTGAATACCATCTTCTAAAGGATATTACCACAAAAACTTTATATTTTGATACACAAGCTATTGATGAGCCTACTTCACCATTACAGCCTTAACGTATTTATACCAACCCTTTAATTAAACTACTCAAACATAACAATTCATAATCAAGCTAAAATTTGTTATGTCTCCAACCATAAATCCAAATGGAATTTCCTAGTTGAACTTAATTCCATGCCTTGAAAAAAACCTCTAATGGAACTCATGAGATTGTCCCCTTATCATCATTTTTTTTTAAATAGAAGTTCTCATACATTGATTAATCCTCATCTAATGAACCTTAATAACGTAATAAACCTTCTTAAGTCCTTACACCTATAAAAGATCATGATATTAAAACCATTTCCTAGCCTTATTCCTATAATAAACTCTCTATAGGTGTAAGACCCCATTTTGTATAGTGATTATCATTGAAAATTATGGATATGAGACTATGACTTCTATGTTTTGATTATGGAATTATGATATTAAGACACATCCAACTAATATGTGCAAGGATTTATGATGTATTTTCATGTGTCAAGAACCATGATAAATAACTATTATAAATCATGTTTTGGATTGCTTACTTATGAAAGTATGATGCTTGCATTTTTTACTAAATATTGATTTATAAATTTTGGATATGTTTATGTGATAAATTGACTTAAATAATGATTGAATCATTTCTTCTGAGCTTAAAAAACAATAACTAATTTTGTATGGAATCATATGAAATTATATGCATGAATGTTGATATTTCATGATTGTTTAGATCTGGTTAAATGATTGTGTGGCTTGTTTGATTAAACTATGTAGATTAAACTATTATGTTAGAGTAATTTGATGTGTGAATTAAGTGTGAAAAAGCATGAAAAGGTACAATTAAAGAAAGAGACTATGCCAAGAATGGTTATATCACTAATCAAATTTAACCCTTCTTAAACTCATGTTATGTAATTGGATACCAAGTTCGCTATCTTATTGATGTAGTATTTAATTAGGTAACCAATATTTAAGCCTGGTTGGTTAAAATTATTGTCACCTTGCCTTTAGATATTGAATCTAATGTATATATTTTTAATGGCTAAATGATAAATCTACCATTAATTTACTAGTCTAAAATCAAGTGGGAAAATAGGCAAGTTAGTCTTTGAAGTAACCACTAAAGCTTGTGAAGCTACCATGTGCTTTAATTAAACATGGAAAAGAATGTCCCTTAATGAGGCATGGGTTAGAAAGTGATTGGTGGTTAGCTGATTCTCATAAGTCTATATGTAGGAGTCTAAATCCATTAGTTTAGGATTTTTTTCCAATTCAAAAAGAAGTTAAACTTTGCAAAATAAAGGAGAAGTGACATATAAGAACAACTGGTAAGGAGAGATAGGTCTAAAAATTGGAGGATAGCGTCTAGGTGGTATTGAAGTTGATATGTGGGATTTATTTTAACCTATTTTTTAGTTTTTTCCTTGGAATTAAAATATTTTATTCTTGTTTATTATTTTGATTTTAGGAGAATAATAAAACTTAGTTTATTCTACCTATTTTATTACCTTTCCCATGTTTGTACATTGGTCACCATGTAGTGCTTTCCTATTTGAGGGCCTTAGAAATGTTGTTCCTCATTAGTTAATGAAATTATTATAGTTCTTTGTCTATTATATTACTTAAAGGATAACAAGACCACTTGGTTTATTATTCCTATCTTATTGTCTAAGGTGGTTGTACACTTGCTACCATGTAGTTATTTGCCTAATTGAGGGCCATGGAGAGGTTGTGTTACTCCTTTATTTACTTGTATGTTTTAGATTCTTTCTTGAAATTAATTAATGCTCTTGTGACATAATGCAGTCGTTTGCTTATGAGCAACATCTTCATGCTAGAATAATGTCAATCCCTCTTGTGTTGGGCATGGTGGTAGAATGCTTGACCCTCCTATGAATGTCATGGAGGAAATTTTTAATCCATCTCATGATGACACATGATATTAAATCTCTTAACTCTCCCATGAATATTTTATGGAAGCAATAGAGTCATCCTCTTCCTAATCTAATTAGTTGGTGGTCCTTGTTATGTTGTGAAAGCTTGTTTGCTAGTTTATATTTTTGAATTCTTAGTTTCACTTGAATGATAATTTGAATGATTTTTTGCTTTGTATTTATGACTAGGAGTCTCTTTATGTAATAATATGGAATATGAATGTAGGTGGTGCATGGTCTCTCATTTTTTATAAACACCCTTGCTTAGATATCCACCCTTACATTTACCAATTGAAATAAACATGTTCGAAGCTAGGTCTCTTTAGATTGAAGATGTATAGATTAGAAACTTAATTATGAAAAATGTTGGGTGGTGATCCTTACTTATTATTGAAAAAAAATTCTTTAGAGTAGATGAGGTGCACCAGTGACTATTGACTAGTCATCCATTATTTAACTAAGCCTAGAGATGTGAATCTTGATATGTAAACAATTGCATGAAATCTAATTTATTATTAATAATTTAGTAGCCAACCTATTTGTAATGTTCTTACAAGACAAAGAGTTTTTATAATATTCCAACTATGTATTAATCTATCTACTTTATATTTATTAAAACATTTATGTCAAAATGAGATGTAATTAGGTATGAATTCTTGATTTATAGGATCTTGGGAAGAGTAATGAATGTATCAAAAAAATTATCCCTTGGGACACTTACAAATAAATAACTAGATCAATTTTCTTTCTTATATATTTTTAATGAGTGATTAGTCTATTAAGCATTATGAATTTCTATTTATTTGAATGAGAAGAGCTAATGGAATTAAACCTATGTAAAATAAGTCAAATTTAGATAAATAGCTATGATATTTTTATTGTGAATAATAATTTAGATAGTTGAAATGAATTAAAAATTACTATTTTTGGTATTATTATGCCAATCATGAATAAAGACTTATGGTATCTCTATATTGAACCATTTTGTAAAATAAGTAATATTTTGTTATGACCATTTGTATTCAGACCCTTGGGAATGAGTAATTATGTAAAAGAATAATCATTTGGATATATGTCTTTTCTAATAAAATATAATGATTTATTAGGTTGAATCTCTATTTAGAACATTTTCTTATTTATGTGTATGTCTCCTCTTTTTAGATCAATTATGGGTTATTCATTTGAATTTAGCTTATGTGAACATAAATAAAACACATCTGTTGAACTATGGATTATTATTAGATAAAACATAACAATAGTTCATTGGATATTTTTGGTATTTTTATGGATTGGAATGATGTCTATGAAATAATCCCCTAGTATTTTACAGTTGAGTTAGCTTCTTGTTTTATGCCTTCCCATCAACTAGGTCATTTAATAAAATTGAAGAAGTTTTATTAATATTAGATCTTTTATATTAATCTTAGAGAGGTTGTAACCTCATATTGGTTCAAGACTCTTGTGTGTTAAGGGAACTCATGGTTGACCATACAAAATTAATATAGGAATGAGTATTTGAGCCATTATTGAGTGCATAATATGATAACTACTAGACCAATCATCTCATAATATTGAGCCATTCCTTTAGACATGTTGGCTAGAGTAAACTCACCTTATGTTTAATTGATAAATCAACTAAACCAATAAGTTTATTGGTTTAGAATCATGTTCTTTTATATGATCAAGATTAAGATTCTTTTATAGAGTTTATTTTAGTGACAACAATGTAAACATGTAAATTTTACCTTAATACATTTATAGTTAATAGGAGTCATCTATGTGTTTTACCTTGAATCATGCCCTAGCTAATTATCAAGTTGTTAATGGATTTTACCTTAGTCATTTTCCTTGTCAACCAAATTCATATTCTTGGACTTTGAATTAGATTCCTCTTATTTAGGGCATCACTTCATAGCCTTTTTCCTTTGTTGAATATTTTCTTTGGTGTTTTTTTCATTTTTCCTCAGTTAATTTTATGGCACTTGACAAATGGTTTAAGGAAGCCATGTGTCACCATATTAGGAATTTAGAGTGACATCAACATGGTTTGAAGTAAAATTAATGTTAGTCTAGTGGGTGAGTAGTATATTAACATGTGGCATTATCCCAATGACCCATAATCCTAGAGAGGATTGTATAGGGAACTTTGCTTCTAGGGTAGTGTGCTAGCTAGATGTTTCCACATGGAATCATCCTAGAGACCCATAAACATATAAATGTTTGTAAAGATAGTAAGGGATCCAAACTATCAGGCCATAGAAAATTACGAAGTGATAAAACCAAAAATCATGAAAAATCAAAGTATTTAAGACATTTAGGTTAATACCTCAATCCTTTTGTGTTTTTCATAACTAAGGAGTTTTATTATTGAGCTAGAAGGTAGGAAGATTAAACCATATGGGGTTAATGCCCAAATGCCTATGTAGTTCTAAATATGTGAGGAATATGTAGTGGAATCATTCTAAATTGTGAGAGATTAGAGGTCTAGATGATTAGAGATGGACTTGGGATACCATAATCATGATGTGTGGCATGCCCACATTCCCTGGTAGCTTAGGCTTGAGAAGACATAAGGTGTACATGCAAAAATTGATAGCATTAGCAGTAACCTCAAATGATTTTGATTATCATCTCCACATCATTAATACCATAACATTTTTACATAATCTCATGAAATAATTTAGTGTTGTTTAAGTGAATCAGGACTATGGGATTTTGAGTTATGGACTTTCATTTATTAAGCCTTAATGGCAGTTATAGGATTTTTATTTTCTCATGTGTATCTAAATGGATTTAATTATATTTTCATGTGTTATGGTGGTATTATGTTGTTTCATGCATATATTTTAGGATAAAAATGGGAATGAAAATTTTGGTATTAGAGCCTAGGATACCACACTGAGAGCTCTAGATATTTTGAATTGATTTTGGTTTTCTAGTTTCCACATTGGTTTAGATGTCTTACCTATTGGAATCTAGAATGAGAAGTGGACGTTAAATATGTCATGGTGATAATTATTTTTGTGAGAAAGAGCCTCCCATTTATTTAAGATTTAATTAAATTATTCCCCAACTCTTTTTATCCATGCAACTGATGAAAGATATTTTGTAGGAAAGACTGCAAAAAACACTAGTAGAGGTGAAGAGGCATTCTACATATCATTCTTAGGATGAAAAAAGATCAATTGAAAGAGAAATGTGTAGGATTCCTCCCCATAACCATTAGAAGAGTGATAGGGGTTAATTGTAACACCATGGTGATCAATGTGTTAGATGAGAATAGACTATCCCCATAGACTTGTGCCTATATATTTAGTGAAGGATTTCATCAGGATACGCCCTACTATTTTTAATGGTACACAGGAAGAATTTAATGTATAAACTTGGTTAGAAATCATGAGAATATTTTTTACCTTGTATGATTGTGATTCAAATGGGAAGGCCTATTTGGGCACCCATATTCTTAGAGATGAATCTAAGATGTGGTGGGAAGAAGAGGAGCAAAATCTCCACCTGACACCAACTTCCCTTACATGGGAATTATTTGAGGAGAAATTTATAGCATGCTACCTATCCCCTCACTATTTTCAAAATAAATTAAATGAGATTCATGACCTTTGATAAGGGAGTGTCATAGTGGCATAATATGAGTGTCATTTTTTATATTTGATTAGATATGTGTAAGGCTATATAGATTAGATAATGTAAGTTAACAAGTTCATTAGAGGCCTAAATTTAGAGCTAGATATTATAGTGCACATTTTATCTCTTGCAACCCTGATATTTATTTTTAAAATGTCTATTTGGATTATGATTAATATGTAAATGCTTATGATACTTGAGAAAGTTTTTGTGGAAAAATCTAGTCATAATGTAACATGAGTCATAAGGTGCACAACCTGCACCTAGGGGAGGGTAGAAAACAACTCAATCTAGATTTATCACCCCATAGTAATAATAATAGTAGAGTAACTATTATGGATTTAGATTAAGTAGGAACCAATTAGATAAATAACACCATAAGTGAGGTGATGTTTGACGACAAGAGTATCATCAATTTGGGACTTTGTGAACATAGAAATCTAAGTAAGCAAGACCACCAGGGCCAACTACTTATTTTAGACCTAGAATAATTGTAGTTCACTCAAGGTGAGACTATCAAAATGGTTTTTGTTTAATGTGTATATATCTTGATCATTATGGATGATATTTTCCTCATGTACTACTAACTTCCAATAGGTACAAGGTCCAAGCATTGGAGTAGACAATAGGTGATGTGTGTCAAGGACATTACATTTATGTAATGGTGGATGACCACTAAACTAAGTACCAAGAAATAGTCATAGAGACTATAGGTATGATATAAATAATTTATCTTTAGTTTAGATTGATTTATGAGCTTATAATTCCTTTATTTCTCCTTATTTCATGGATTATTATGGGATTGCGTGTATGAGTCAGTTAGAAAGTTGGAATGTCAAGTTGGCATTTGGGGTCAAGTTGTTCATTATCTATTTGGTGAGTATTTTCATATTAGGCTTGGGTGTATTCACCATAGTGTAATTGTAAATTATTCCCTTAGGCACCTAAAACATTATCTTGGGTATGTATTTTCTTTCATCTCATAAAGGCAAGTTGAATTTTCATGACAAGGTTATTGGTTGTGTATATGACCTTATCACTTATTTGGTGTTATCTAGAGTTAAGAAACCCATTTCCCTTACCATGATCACTATGATACATATCAATAAGTGTATAAGGAAAGGTTAATATTAATTTCTATCATGGTAGGTGATAGGTCAGATGAGTTAGAGAAAGCATCTTTGGATGACTACCCTATGTTGTGGTAAGTTTTTGATGTGTTTCAATATTTATTATATGGTATGCCTTTTCCATAGGAGATTAATTTTTATTTTAGTTTAATACCATGAGATTATCACATATAAAAGGCACCATATTGAATTACGATAAAAAAATTTAGTTAACTCAAGATGCAATTGAGAAACTATTAGAGAAAGGTCTGATTCATCTTAGTGTATTCCTATGGGGAGCATTGTTCATCTTTGTGAAGAAGAATTATTGATCCCTTGGAGTTTGAATTTATTATCACCAATTTAATAAGGTAATTATTAAGAATAATTATCAATTGCCTAGAATTTATTACTTGTTTGATCAAATTTAGGAAGCCAAGGTGTTCTCTAAGATTGATTTGAAAATTTGATACTATCAACTATGTATAAAAGATATTGATATTCATAAAAATATATTTTGAATGTGGTATGGGAATTATAAATTCATAGTTGTACCTTTGGGTTGACTAATGCTTTAATAGTATTCATGAGTCTTAGGAATGGAGTGTTTCACTTTTTTTGGATCAATTTGTGTTAGTTTTACTAGATGACATTCTAATATATTCAAAAAATGAAGAGGAGCATGACAACCATCTAAGGTAGGTCTGACAGGTTTTAAGGGAAAATAGTTGTTTAACAACTTGGATAAGTATGCATTTGTGAATTTTGATGTGTAATACCTTGGGCATATCATTTTATGATAAAGAATATTTGTGAACCTTGCCAATATTCAAGACATTATGTAATGTCCAACACCCTCTAACATTATAAAAGTTTGTAGCTTCATGGAATTAGAAGATATTATAGAGGTTTTATTGATAATTTATCTCTCATTATGAATCTCATAAATTCACTTTAGAAAAAATGGAAGAATTTTATTTGAAAAAAAAAGTGTGAGGAAGATTTTTAGTTGCTTAAAGAGTGACTCACTAGTGCACCAATTTTGTTTGCACCTAATCCAATAGGAGAATTCCTTGGTTGCATTGGCACATCTAAGTAAGGATTAAGAATTGTATTAATTCTATAAGGAAGAGTTATTACATATGAATCTTAAAAACTCAAGGATTATAAGATGATATACCCCATCCATGATATGGAATTTTTATCCATCATTCATTCCTACTTAATAAGGAGACACATTTTGACTAGTAGTCACTTTATAATAAAAATATATCATTTTAGTTTACAACATATCTTTAATCAACCTAATATCAATGCATGATAAATGAAATGGATGGAGTTTGTGTGTGAATAAAATTATGAGATTTTATATATTAAAGGGAATGAAAATGCAGTTTTTAATACATTGAGTATAAGATACCATGATTTGGTAGTAATGAGTTTGAAAATTGATCTACAAAGTCATATTTTAAAGCATATTTCTATGAACAACCTCTATAAGGATTTAAAATAATTTTTGTATTCTTGTATGAATCTAAAGATTAATTTTGAAGGCTATTCTCTTCATGTTAATGGTGTGTTTCACCATAAATGGTGTATCTTTATAAATTTATTAGGTGGTTTGAGTGATGATTTTATTTGAGTCACATAGATCTCCTTAACAAGTACACCCTGGAGTTAAGAATATCCATGTTGAGTGAAGGTTATTATATCATTAGGTTAGTTAGAGGTGTGATATTAATTATTTTTTATCTCATTGTCTATAGGGATAGAGGATAAAACTAAAGCATCAACATCTATCAGGATTGTTATATCCTCATGATATTCTAGAATGGAAATGGGACACCATATCCATGGGTTTCACTGTAGTCTTTCCTAATTCATCATATTATCATGATGAAATAATGGTAATAGTGGATAAGTTGACCAAAGTAGCTCAATTTTATCCCATGAAGACCACTTATAATGTCAATTCACTAGCAAAGATATTTTTGGATGACATTGTTAGATTGCATGGGATTCCCCATAAGATTATTTCATATCAAGATTTAGTATATAATTATCACGTATGGACATATTTATAGAAGGCATTTGGCATACAACATAATTTAATTCATACCATCCCAATACTGATGGATAAACTAATTGAATCAATTAGGTTCCAGAAGACATGTTGTGCATGTATGTTTGGGATGAATAATCTTGTTGGGAAGACTATTTGTATCTTTTTAAATTTTCATATAATAATAGTTATCACAGTTCAATTAAGATGAAATTTATAGGCTTTGTATGGTTAAGCCTGTATAACCTCACTGAGTTGGGACTAACTTGAGGATAGAGTCATGATTGGTCCTACCATGCTAGAAGACTTGGAATGTTAAGTAGTTGAGATACAAGAGCACTTAGAGACTATTAAGGACTAACATAATTAAGATGTTAATTTGAAAAGAATTGATTAACATTTTAATTTGGTGCTAATGTTTTCTTGAGGGTGATACCCAATAAGAGCTCCATCCATTATTAAAAAGTGTCAAAATTGGCATCTCATTTTGTTAGACCATTTAAGATCATTAGGGATAATTTTAAGAAGGGACCCTTAAAAGCATACTATAAAATCTTGGTGAATCCTAGATTTTAGGTATAATTCCATTTGTGAATCTTTGGTAAAATTTCCATACCAGTAAATTGACTAGAAATTTCTATTAGCTCTTTCAAAAAACTTATAAATAGTTATTAAAGCAATAATCATATTGAAGTCAAGAAATTATGGGAAAAAATCCAAGTTAAACCCCTTTCCCCAAACACTTTCACAAGCAAATAACATGGTAAAAATTTGAATCCGTTAAAAGATAGGTATAATTCACTAAAAGTGTGAAAACATTTACATATATGTATGACTTATATTTCTTACTTGAATTATACTTTATTGGTGGCTACTTAAACTCCTCCTTGGCATCTTCTTGCAATTATCACTCACTTCATGATTGTCACTACATGTAGGGATTGTATTTATTACTTGGATTATACTTCATTGTTGGCTTCTTAGACTCCTCCTTGTCTTCCTCTTACAATATTCACTCAATTTATGATTCCCATAAATATAGGAATAAAAATTTAACAAAAATAAAGCTATATTAATTTAGGATTTAATGATTTATGGTTCTAGGATTTTAATAAATTTGAAGAACTTATGTAGATTTATTTTATAAGAGGTAATTTGTGTTAGTTAAAAAACCAATGGAGAAAGAGGTTAGAAGGTGAGAATTCTAAATTCAATATCTTGTTTACAGTTCTTTCTTTTTAATGATTAAATTTGTCCTCCTTTTCAAATATTAAATTTATCCTTTTAAGTGCTAAATTTGATGGTTGTATTATGTATAAATTGAGTAAAAACCTATGTTAGTCTCTCAAAATACCAACTAGATAATATAATAAATGAGTATAGAAAAATTGTGACAAAAAATTAGAGCATAGAGTGTAAGCCAACTATGGGGTCATAAGGCAAGACAACTTTGAAATGCAAAGATGACATAATTGGAAAAAATATTCAAAACATTTTCATAGTTTTAAAATAATTAACTATAGAATAAGGTCTTCCAAAATGTCTTAACCACATCTATATTCATCTTTAAAATATTTTTATATTTCAATTAATAAACCATGCAAACTAGAATATAACTATTACCTTAGATATATAAAAATAATAAACAGTATGATCATGAGGCTCTGTTGTGTTTATTAAGTTTTTTCTTTGATAATTGTTTAAAAGAATTATCTTACATGTCATTATTTATTAGAGGAAATAAATTTGTTTTTGTTTATAATAAGTATGTTTTAAAAACCAACCAGATAATATAATAAATTGAGTACAATAAAAATAGTGATAAAAAATTAGAGTATAGAGTATAAACCAACTATGGGGCCATAGGGCAAGACAACTATGAAAAGTGAGGATGAAATATCTAAAAAATAATATTCAAAACATTTTCATTATTTTAAAATTAAAAAATATATAATAAGGTTTTCCAAAATATATTAACCATGCCCATGTTGGCCTTTCAAATATTTTTTATATTTCAATTAAAAAACCATGCCAACTAAAATATAATTATTACCTTAAACATTTAAAAACAAAATATAGTATGATCATGAGGAGATGTTACATTTATTTAGTTTGTTATTCATACATTATTTAAAATACATATCTTGAATGTCATTATTTATTAGAGGAAATCAATATATTATTTGTTTAAAATAAGTATGGGGTAAATACCAACCATATAATATAATAAATCAAGCATAAAAAGAATTGTAACAGAAAATTAGAGCATCAAGTATAATTGTCTTTTTTCTTCTTCCATCTTTTTCTCTTTCTTCAACCTCTCCAACTATTCTTAGGCCATCCTAGGAAGTGTTAGAGATCTTATTACCCAATGTAAACCACCTTGGGAATCTCACCTTTGAAATTTTGGTGTAACTTGACCCTACCCCATATTTTTTGGGGAATCTAGTCATCTAGAAACTCAATCATTTTTAATAACCATAGGCCTTCACCCCTCTCAAACTTTAATACAATCATGGCCCTACTGAAGGAAAGATAATTATCCTTTGCTTCTTATTTTGATAAGCCTAGCTCCCCTCTCTTCTCCTAGATTCTTTGTTAGCTAAATCTTATCATTTAAGATAACCCCCATAAATAGGGAGTTGATAGATCAAAAGTTAAATGGTCCCATCCTCTACTTAACTAGCCTAAACTAAATTTTGATGAGGCTACTAAAGGCATCCCAAGCCCAATGGGAGTAGGAGGTATAATTAGGGATTATTTAAATAATATTAGGCCATCTTATGTGAGTCCCCTAGGTACCCAAATGAACCATGTTATAGAATCACAAGTAACTCTTTGAGGGATCAACCTTGCAACTAAACCGGGGATGTAATTTCTTCAAATTGAAGGTGATTCTATGAACATCATAAATTGTCTTTAAGACCGAAATCACTCATCTTGGAGCATTTACACCATAAATAATGATGCAAAAAGCCTCATGTCTCATTTCAAATGGGTGTCATTGGCAGACATGTATAGAGAGTGGAACAAATGTGTAGATATGATGACAAATATTAGGGTTCATTTGAATTCCTTTAATAATTGGTATGGCATTAATGATCTTGCTAATATCATCCCCCTTATTAATTTGGATAGAGGATAGTTTGGACATAGTAATGATGACCCATTTAATATGGAATCATGTTAAGCATGAGGGATTAGATGGTTATTCATCTAAATATATTATTATCCAGCCCTTTCTTAAGATTTATCATGATTGACTCAACTTAAATCTCCACAACATTATTTTATTTGGTCTCAATTCCAACATGCACTGTGCCACAAAGGGTTTAAAGAGGGAAGTTTTTGGTAGAAGCTTATATAGTATCATACCATGGGCAAGGATCATGACTGATTTGAACTAATTTCCTATGATGAAGCTAAGGTGGATGAGTATATTTGGAATAAAATGGTGAAGGGTGGTTTGTCTAATTCAATAGAGCATCTGGTCAACCATGACATGGGATTGTCAAAGGATTGTGGAAATACTAAGAGGTTTATATACATGGATTGAGGATCCTAATAACTAATGAAATAATCAAGGACATTATTGGAATGGATTGCTTTGTGATTAAAGTGTTCAAGGATAAGAAAAGGAAGGAGGGTCTCATAAATATCTTCTTCGATAAGGAAAAAGAGAATTCGAAGACATTGTCCCAAAAAGAGTTCATGAGGATAGAACTATAGAGGAAGTGTCCTAAGGTTTGTATTTAAATTATATGATATATTACTATGGAAGGTAAGCACAATGTGATATTCTTCCATCACTTCTTTTTACTCAATCATTTTAGAAGACACACCATCAGCCTCCCATTTTTTCTATGTAAATCACTAGAAGCTATGATGATGAACTTTCAGGGAAATTCATTGATGGACATCATTTGTCAAGGCCTTTTTCTTGTATTGGTTAAGAAAGGGGAGCCATTATGCTTTAGAATAGTCTCAGAGATGATCGATATTCTAAATGAATAAGAGGAATTAGATAAGGATGAGGGCTCCTTCGCTAAGTTTGATGAGGGGGATAAAAATGGTTAGGAAAAGATTGAAGGGGCTAAAGATTAGTCCTCTTAAGAAGACTAAAAATATTGAGTCACTAATAGGGGCATCCTAGTTTATGTGTCTCCAATTTTTAGTAGGGGTAGGGGAACCCTAAATCCTAGGATCAAAGAGGGCATTAACCAATTCATGAATAAGTTGTTCATGAAGATCTCAATGTATAAGTTTCTCTATAATGAAATTGTTGAGGAATTTGATAACCTCAAAGATATGTTAGGTCTCGGGATAGTGAATATGCAGGATGACAAAGAATAGGTAGGTACTGAGGAGCTTGCCCTATATGACAACATTAAGAGTGGTAGGGTGGAAGATAGAAGGGACCTTGAGTAGGAGATGGAAGAAATAAAGTTGAACAACTAAAATCAGAAGAGGAAGGGAGAATACAAATAATAGTTCATGCTAAATTACACTAAAATCAAAGCAAACATCAAAGGTGAAAGTTTGGTAGCCAAAAAATTGGTCATTTATTCAGAATCAGACTAGTTGGTTTTTTCTCAATTTCTTTTTATTTACCTAGGACTTTTAGCTAAAGTTTAGTGTCTTTTTGGTGGAAGGGTGTTTCTAGTTAGGTCATTTTTTTCTTCTCTAAGTTTTTCTACTTTATCACATCTATCTTTTGGTTGTTGTTGTAATGGGAATGAGACCTTGTAACCTAGTTTCAATGAATATAATTAAAATCTATGGGGCCATAAGTCAATATAAATATGAAAATAAAGGATTGAAATAAAATATCAGTAAATAAATGCTTTTTATGGAACTTAGCATTATATTTATTCATTACACTAATTTTCCTTTGTTGTATGTTGATATGTTCTCAAAATATATGAAATAGGTATTTTTTGGGTTAATTAAACATATGGTTGAAATGATTATGAGGCTCTATTGCATTTTTTAATTTTATTTAAAATAAGTATATAGCATGTTAGTATTTATCATAGGAAGTGTGTTTTTTTTTTTGTTTAAAATAAATATGTGTGAAGACCAACCACATAATATAATGCATTTTTTTCTTTGTGCATTGCTTAAAATAAGCATCTTGCATGCCATTATTTCTCAAAGGAAATCAGTGGTAGTGACTAACCAAATAATATAATAAATAGAGTATATGAAAAATTATGACTAAAAATTAGAGTATGGAGTATAAATAATAAACTGACTATGGGGCCAAAAGGCAAGAAAACTATAAAAAGTGAGGATGGAAAGAAAATATATTTAAAGAAATGTTTTTCATAGAACTTATCATCATATATATTCATTTCAAGAATCAAGATAGATGATTGTGCATGCAAACAAATTATCTGAATCCTATATTTGATTAATTTAACATGTCTCTAATAGTTTTAAACTTTATTATAGAGATCCATATGTATTCAATCATAGGTAAGGTGCTCTAATACATATGTGATGGTTTTTCAAATTTTCTATTCATTGATGCAAGGTATTGGTAGAAGTGAAGATATGATAGTCAAAATATTGGGTCGAGATGTTGGAAACAAAGATGCATATAATTTCTACGTTGGTTTTCTTGTGATTAAAACTATAAGGTATGGATTTATGTTCATTTTTTTTTTGAATACTAAGAGTAGTTGTTTGCATGCACAATCATCTATCTTGAAATAAATAAATATAATGATAAGTTCCCTGAAAAGCATTTTTTTAAAGTTAATTGCCCAAAGCTTTATCTTTCAAATGTCTTAACCATATTCATAATTAATAATGGCCTTTCAAATATATTTCTATTTCAATTAAAAAACTATGCCAACCAAAATATAATTATTACCTTAAGTGTATTATATCCTAAATCACAAGTGGTCCTTAACACATTTATAAAATTAAGTAAAACAAACATGATCTTCCTTATATATGGTTTTAGTGACTAAAAAAATTAATAATAAATAACTAAAACTATAATTATCAACTTATAAGTTGAAATTTCTATGTCTTTAAGATTTTAAAGCTTAAAAAAATTGGAAGTGTTAAAATAGTTTAATGACATAAATAACTTCACATCCCAAATTCTCAAACATAAAGTATATTTTATTTCTAGCATTGAATGTGGTATAGATGGAATTAAAGATAGGGGGATTAATTTTTATATCTTGTCCCATTTTTTTGTTAATTTGTGCCACCATTGAGGGGTTAAGGTAAAATTTAATGCAGGTCCAACACATCACCCATGGGATTAATTAAAGTTCATTGAATACACATGTGATACTTTTCTCAAATTTTCTTGTCATTTGTGTAAGCTATTAGTGGGAATAATCTATTGGTCAAATATAGATACTTAACTATCATTGGATTATAGATACCTAAAATAAGTTTGGTATAAAATAAGAAGGGAACACCACAATATACTTATGCATCTTGTAACAACCCCACTAGATTTTAATGAAATTTAGTAGTTTTTTAAAATTAATTACTCATATTCATCTTAAAATTTCACCATGAGAAATATAATTAATGATGTTTAATTAAATACATTTATTAGTTAACCAATAGGTTTCTAAATAATCCACTTAACTAAGGATCACCATGAACAGATATAACATTAATGAATAATGTTGAATAGATAATAAATACTACATCTAAATTATTAATGAAATAGTACAAATTTAGTCATGATTAATAAAATATTATAGCCACTAATGTAGAAGTATAATGAATAAATATTACAATTTTAGCAATAAATAATGCCTCAAATAATAAAACATGATACTAAGCTCCATGAAGCACAATTCTCCACATCTCAAGTGTCAATCTGTAATCTCAAGTGTAGTCCCTAGTATAATACTCTAGTTGGGAGGGAAAGCATCATCCTAGCACTTTTAAACACTAGCCACAAACCAAAGTTCCATCGCACTATATCCAAACTAGGGGATATCCCTCCCTTCATGGATTGGTAGATAATGATAGTGCTAGAATTTAGAGTGACAAACTAGAACCTATGTGTTGAAGATATATAATACATAATGTGTATCATAAATAAATCTATTATAACATGATATCACATAAATATGAAAACAATATTAACATATGAAATGATAATTTTTAATTATAAACATTAATTTGACCAAAGATTATAAATTATTAGTTTTCTCTAGGATTAGTCAATTTCATACACATGACTCAATCATATTACACCTCATATTTTATTGATGACACTAGTTAAGCTAGTGGAATTTGTCAATCACTTATATTAGAATTATGAATGTGTTACTTAGTTAAAATATATAATAATATAAAAACTAATAGAATTATTTAAACTATTTCATTTTAGCTAATAAAAATATGCTAAGTATAGAAATATTAAATACAAACATTTAGTCCATCAAATGTAATGTATTGAATCTAATATCATCTAGTTTATTACAAAATAATAAATAGAATCAAAATAGTCCTTAATATAACATACTACCTTGGTAATGAACATATATAAACTATTAGTTACCCAAATCACAAGTAGCTTATAATGCTTTTTCATCTTTGAAATAGACATTATAACACATGTATATTTAATTGTTCATATTTTACATATAAAACAAAATCTATTCCAAAGCATCATAATATGATTTATATTTAAAACTCATAATAAATTATTTTAATGATTTTAATCAACATTAAAATATATAAAATCACCCATATTCACATGGTTATGATTATAATGTTTTCAAACATAACACAACTGTGAACTTAGACACACATATACATATATGGTATAATCATTTTCAAATTTATAACATAGTCCATAGCCATGTAATTTATGCTCTCTCTCTCTCTCTCTCTCTCTCTCTCTCTCTCTCTCTCTCTCTCTCTCTCTCTCTCTCTACACACACACACACACACACACAATTTTGGAGTACTATTCCAATATTATTTTAATACTTTATTGTATACAATATAATATAAGAATACATCCAATATCTATTGACTTAGATTATTTTTTATATGTAAAGTATATATCCAATTAATAAAATAGCAACATAGACCCTTTTATAAATTAGATAAATCTTGATATACTTGTTTCACTAGTATGCATAGAATTTCATATGATTCACATAGTATACAAAACTAACCATTTATACTAATTTCATTTAATCAAAGTTACTCAAATAAAATTATTCAATTAACATTTACAATAAATGCATATTATTAAACACATACACACAACTAACTATGCCCATCTTAGGATTTTTGTTATAAACACTCAGACTTGACCACATAAACTCTTTCATGTAATATATATATATATATATATATATATATATATATATATATACACACACACACACACACACACCAGTCTCTTTATCAACTATGCAAAAAAATTTATTCATGTCATTAACTAATCTGAATATGTAATAATAATACATAGTCATAGTTAACATCTATGTATTTCATATGTAATGAATTCAATTTAAATATTAACTCTTCCCAATCAACACTAACCTCTCTCTCTCTCTCTCTCTCTCTCTCTCTCTCTCTCTCTCTCCACACACACACACACACACACACAACTAATTGCACAAATAACAGCTCACATCCACCTACCCATACCAAGGTTACATGTTATGGCTTTAATCATTTTGTTTCCAAATCCATATATAAGTATGCATGTTAAGAGATCTAAACCAGAGTTGAATATCATTAAAAATATTTTAATTTAAATGTATTAATTCATTTTAAATCTGAAGCAACAAAAATTCCATTCAAAACCAAACTTCAAGTTCATCTATACAAGTACCCTATACATACAGTTTCCTTCCAAATCCCTATAATTCTAGGATACAAGTATGTCTATATATATATATATATATATATATATATAATCAATTCAAACTAAGTGTATGCTTATACATATATCTATGTATATATTCTAGTTAAGTTTACATAGTCCAGCCCTCATACAATCCCATAATTCTAACCTAGTTTATTATACACCTTAATAAATATATCATAATGAGTTCAATAATAAATCTAGTTTGAGCAAAATCTACCAATTAAATAAATAATATTTTCATGGTGTGACATATATTTTCAAATTGAAAAGGAGTTAAATACAAAGCCTCATTATAGCCTAAATAACCATGGTAATTCCTATATCTCTACCCAATTCCCTTAGGCTACATTAGGTTAGATATAGGGTTTTGTAGAGTTTAAGCCTTCCATAGGGCCATACAAACAACCCTTATAATTTTCCATAACACTTAAAATAAATGAAAAATAGTAACTATTTCAATTCAAAATCCTTCAAACATTACACACAGGAATTTTAAGTACAAAACTGACTTGTGATTATATTAATGCCAAGGAAGCTAAATATACTTTTTTTCATTCACTTGAAATTTACATCTTCTCTTTCAATTTTCTATCCTCTGTATGTTGTGTTCCCTACTTCACATCCTTCTCCTTTTTTTTACTCTGATCTATCACCTTACTCTTCTCCACTTTCTCTTCCATTCATAGTAGACCAAATTGACTATAAATATTCACGAAAAAATAGCTCAACATAATCCCACAAAGCTATAATCTACCACCATTTTATTATAATCCATAACCAAACTCCCATCATGATTTCAAAAAGAATAATAATTAACCTAGAGTCAGTGAGTGATTGTAAACCCTAATCATCTCAAAACATCCCAAGACTCAATAAAATAATCATTATATAATCTAAATAATATTTACATGGCTCTGACTTAAAACAATTCCAATATCAACTTCACAAACTAACTAAACAACAATTCACAAACACCAATGTTATTCCTTGAAATGTCAACCATCACTACTCAAGTAATCATTGTCTTTCCATGCAAAGTCAAATATTGAATAATTAACATGATAACTATATAACATGGTTACATAATGTATGATTTAAAAATACTATTGTTTATTTCTATCAAGTCATACACAAACAAACACTATGCATTTAACCTCCATTATTTGTTAACCCTCTAGGTTTAAATAACAATTTGTCAGCTTTAACAAATACTAAAACAAACATAATGATGTTTAAGTGTTTTTTTCACAATGAAATTAATCAATAACACCTTACACTAATTTATGTTTATTCTCAAACATTATAAATTCAAAACATAGATATTGTTTAACCATGCCTAAATCATTTATTAATATGTAAAAATGGGCTTATAAGAGCTTAAGTTATTCCTAAGTCTTTTACAGATCTATATTACTATTTAAAATCAATAATTATAATCTTATAAATGTAAATAGTCACTAACAAATTGAATAAATTATGAAAAAACATACATCAATCATTTCCAATAAATAATACAAATAAGCATTAGTAAACAAATATTTAACTATGTACAGTACCATAGTAAATTATGTTAAACTAGTTATGCACATATTTATCAAATCAACTAACTAATAACATCAATGGTAATTAGATTAGTGAAATAAATTAATCATATAAAAATATATAAGAACACAAAATATCACAATAGTATTCAAATAAAAAACAAAGCATATTATAATTATGTACTCAAATAAATAATCACATAATATTAAATACTACTATCGGATGTGCATGGGTTTCTATTTTCTCTCTTTCTCATCCCCCAATGTCTTCATCTAAACCACCCTCTATGATGATTCTCTCCCTACATCACACTCTGAGGGATGGATCTATCCTACATCCACCTCACAAAAATAAAGGTAGTTAGATTGAAACATAATTATATCCATAAAATAATGTTGTATAATTAATAAACATGAACATAATGTACATAATAAAATATATAGTTATCTCTTAACAAACAATCATGTAAATTAAGCAACACACAAATATCCCATAATTAGTATGTCACATAAATCTTAATCAAATAATAGTTATTCAAATCACAACCATAATAATCCATAGATCAAATAGGTTCTTCATCTTAGAGAGAAATAAGGATGTGACATTCTTCCCCGCTAAAGTTTGTCATCATCCCAATGACTTTTACTCAAATAGGAGTTATGAATTTAAAACATTATTCATCAAAAAATAATATAATATGTAGTAGTAAATCAATCAAACAAATGTGGAAAGATCCTATAAAACTCATCTTAGTCCTCCCATGTGGCACTATCTTCATAATATTGGTCCCAATGGATCTTGCACTATGCCACTTCTTTATTATTCAAATTGAGTTTTCAAGTGTCAATTATTTGTATTGGTTTACCATGACTATCTTAGGGTCCAAAAATTACAAAGCATTCAAATATAACACATGAAAAGGACCAACAACATACTTTTTAAGATAAGACACATGGAAGACATTATGTAAAAGAGCTAGAGCTAGAGGCAGTGGAAAAATATACACTATAGGATTGCCCACTTCCAAAACTTTATTAGTGTATGTTTTTATTTTTCCCTATTTTTTAATTAGGGAAATTGTATTTCTTGTGCATACATGGAGTTTTCCTACATTTGTGGGATAGGCTAGCTTATGTAGAGGTGTGTGTTATAAATGTGTCATAGGTGTCATAAGAATGTCATAAGTAACTCCCTTGATGGGAGTTACTTCTCTATTCTTAGCACCTTGTCACTACCTTTCATGGAGGAGTTACAGTCTATTCTTGGGGGCCTTATCCACCTTTTGTGGAGGAGTTACGTACTCTCTTATATGTATTCCTCACTTTGGCCATCTCAAGTTAATCAGATTTTCATTTTCTCCATTTTGTCTTGTGCAATTTAGCTTCTTGTATAATTTCAAATTGCTTTAGCATCTATGTGGTGTGCACTTGCTTCATCTCATGTGATCATGTCTCCATTGCACTCACATTATCTAGATTTTGGCAACAACTCTGATAAACCTTCCATATATCTCAATGAAAGTTTCACTAACTTCTTGAATTTAGTTGAGCTTTTATTAGGTTTAACCCATAAAAATACTTTATCACCTACAAAAATACTACCTAACTATTCTATTTAGATCAGCATAACTTTTTTTTATCTATCATCATCTTTAACCAAACTCTACCTAATTTTCTTGACTTGCTCTTCCATTTATTAAATCATCTTAGGCCTAATGAACACCTTATCTTATAACCTATCCTAATTTATTTGTGTTCTACACCTCCTTATGTACAATGCCTCAAATAAAACTATATTCAATGCTGATTGGTATGAGTTATTATAAGTAAACTCAACTAATGGAAGGTATAACTACCACTTGTATTTATGATATATGCAATGTATACAAAGGAGATCCTCTAAATCTTGGTTAACTCGCTTTGTCTACCCATTAGTTTATGGGTGATAATTAGTACTAAAATTTAGTTGTATACCCAAAACTAAATTTATAATCAACCAAAATGTAGAATTCATCATCAGATCTTGATCCCAAATTATCTTCTTCAAAAAACAATGAAATCAATACACTTATTTCATGAATATCTTTATAACCATAGGTGCATCATCTTTCAAGTTTCCTAGTATAAAGTGGGCTACCTTGGTTAGTTTGTCAACTCTAACCAAGATCATATCATGTTGGCTCTATGATAATGGTAACCCTTGGATGAATTCCATAATAATAGATTTATACTTCCATTCTAGTATATTATGTGGATATAATAATCCATCTAAATGCACATGTTTAGCTTTCAGACACTAACATTCCAAACAATTAAATACAAAATCTATTTCATCTCTATTGATTCATTTCTAGAAGTAGATTCATTTACATTTAGCCATGAGTTTGGTTACTCTCAGATGTCCTAAATATTGGGCATTATGTAGTTCTTATAGCATTGTGCCCCTTATATTCTCTTTATCATGCACATACATCATATCATTATAACACAAAATACCATCACTCTCTAATTTAAATCCCTTATACATATGATTCTAAGCATTATTAGATAATGTTTTTTTTGAATTGATCATAAAATCCATCTACTAGTGAGATTTTGATTACTTGATCTCAAAAAATACTCCCGATAGTAACCACAACTACTATGTACCTTATACATCTTAGAGCATTAGCTACTATGTTAACCTTACCTTTGATATAATTAATATCAAAATCATAATCATGTCAAAAATCTAACCATCTTATTTGATGAGTATTCAGGTTTGATTAGGTGAAGATGTACTTGAGTCCTAAGTTATTAGTGTTGAGCTAAAATGTTTTCCCTAATAGATAATGACTCCAAACTTGTAAATCATGCATAATTACCATAATTTATAAGTTATGAGGGGTATAATTCACCTCATAAGGCTTTAATATCCTAGACTCATAGGCTATGAGTAAGTTATCCTACATAATATCTCCTCTAATTCTATCCCCATATGTATCAGTAATCACTGAGAATTGACCATTAGGATCAGGAACTATTAGCACTAGTGGTGAAGTAAGCCTCTTTTTTAGTTCGTAAAAGGATATCTCACAATTTTTTGACTATATGGAACTCTAATTATTCCACTGAAGAGAGGTAATTTGATTAACTATCTTAGATAAATTTATAATGAATTTTATGTAATAGCCTACTAATCTTATGAAACTTCTTACCTCATGCACATTCTTTGGTGTTGACCACTCCATTATGGTTCTTATCTTTTCTAGATCCATAAAATACCATATACAAAGATAATGTATCCTAGATACTACATTTTTTTTTGTAAAAATGCACATTTAGACAAATTTACATATAACCTATGCTTTCACAAACATTACAAGACTAGTTTTAGATGCTATAGGTGTTTTTACTCATCCTTGGAATAAATGAGGATGCCATCTAGAAAGACCAACACAAAATGATCTAGGTAATCTCTAAACACACTATTCATAAGATTCATAGATTTTTTTGGAGAATTTTTTAATCCAAATGGAAACACCATGAACTCAGTGCCCATATTGAGTTCTAAACATTGTTTTCAAAAAATCCTCTTAATAGATCATCAACTGATGATACCCTAATCTAAGATAAATATCTAAAAATAATATTTCCTATTGAATTTTATCAAATAGATTATCAATGTGTGGTAATGAATATATGTTCTTGATCATTTATTTATTCAAGATCCTATAATATATAAATAGGTGAAGAGTGTTATCCTTATTCTTGATGAAGAAAATTGGTGCAACCCATGGTGATAGACTTGGTTAAATTAGCCCTTTTGACAACAAATTCTAAAGTTATGCCTTTAACATAAGTGGTTGTCATTATGTACAATACCTTAGATTGTGGTTCTCATCTAGGTATGATATCAATCAAGAAATCCAACTCACTCTTATATGGTAATCCTGGTAATTCTTTTGAAAATGCATCATGAAAGTTTCTTAGAAAAGGATAATATTTCATATATGGTTCCTTATATTCCTCCATCTCATTTAACTTAATGATAAATGTGTGGCATCCCTTTCTTTGAGCTTTCTCGAGTTGCATTTTATAAATATGCCTTAGCTTCTACTTATTTTTCTTAGCCTAAAGTTGTCTCTAATTTTTAAAATCATTTTGATACTCAACCATCTTTAGTTAATAGTAAACCTTGGATTTATTCTTAGTAATCCAATTGACTCCTAGGATCACATCATATGATCCCAAAGGTGCTACAAAAATATCCACTATTATAGTGAATTCAGGAAACCTAATCTTTGCTTTGACTAAACAATTATCAACTTTAACCTTTGACTTATTCTTATACTATATCAACCATGAATTTTCCATAACTCTAGATTTTATAGATAATTTACTAATCATTCTAAGAGCAATGAAACATTTTATATCTCCCATGTCAATCAAAATAGAAATTACATGATTATTATATATGTGGAGCTTGATACTCATTATAATAATTATCAATAATTTCATGAATACATTGCTAGAATATACCTTGATGATAAGTATAACCCTTATTTTTCAACTTGTCTTGAGGAAATTCTGGAGTAAAATGGTCACCTCCACATATGAAGAAACCTCCAACTAGTCCTTTCTTATCAAACTATTGGTTTCCCTTGAAACCATCCTTAAAACCATTACCAAGTTTCCCATTCCATGAACCAATATTAAACTTGGCATTTTGATTCTTGAACTAACTCTTGGAGTTACGACTCCTCTACTTCTAGTTCTTATTATTGAAAGTTAGTTTAGAACTTCCAAATTTCTTTTTGAATTTATCTCTAACTTGGGTAAGAGATTTTAGTTTTTGTTCTTGCTTGACTACCTTCTCAAACACCTTTTCATGGTAGATGGACCATTCACATCTACTTCACAACTAATTTTGGGTTTTAATCCCATGATGAATTTTATGATTTTGAACCTCATATTTGCATGATACTAAGGTACATACTTAAGGAGCTTGGTGATTTGCTCTTAGTATTAATTCACTAATAAATCCCCTTGGTTAAGATTATTAAAATCCAAAATATTTTTATTTAAGTAAAACTATGGAATCCATCATGACCTAAATCATGCCACAAACTATTCCCAAGTGGTGGTGGTTGAGATGAGGTTTATCCCAAGCTTCTTATTTTCCAGCCAAGTTCTTGATTCACTAGTAAGCTGATAAGATCCATAAACTTACTTCATAACTTTAGATTAATTTTGTATCTCAAAGTATTTCTCCATTTTTTGCATCCATGATTCAAATCCATCTCTTAATATATCTCCATTAAACTTGGGTGGATTTACCTTTTTCACATCACATGCCAACTCTATAGATACTCAAGTTCTCACATCATATAACACTTCCTCATGCCTATGACATTAAAGATGTTATTTCTCATTTGGATGTTTTTTGAGTTCCTCTTGAGCATTCTCCTCTTCATGACCATGCACTTCTTATTCTAGGTCCATGATTCGATCCCTAGTCTCTTGCATGGTTGTGAGGATTTAGTCCAATTTTGTAGCTTATTTAGTTTCAAACTGATTTGGATCAAAATGGGGTTTAGTATTTGAAGTACCCTCACCTCCTAGTATAATGTACACCATTGTTATTTCTATTTATTAAGAGAATAAATTGAATTGGTGGACACATTAAGTCCTAGAGTTTGAACTTGGATTTGATACCACAATGTAAATACCCCATTAGGTTTTCTCAAAATATAGTATTTTTTAAAATTAATTACACATATTCATCTTAAATATTTCACCATGAGAAATCTAATTAGTGATATTTAACTAACTACATTTATTAGTTAACCAATAGGTTTATAACTAATCCACTTAACTAAGGATCACCATGAACATAGATATCAATTATGAACAATGTTAAATAAATAATAAATATTGCATCTAAATCATTAATGAAATAGTAAAAATTTATCCATGATCAAGATTATAACCACTTATATAGAAGTATAATGAATAAATATTAAAAAATTTAGAAATAAATAATATTTAAAATAATAAAACATGATACAAAACTCCATGGAGCATGAGTATACACAACTCAAGACTCTCCACAACTCAAGTATAAATCTATAATCTCAAGTGTAGTCCATAGTATAATACTCTAGCTATGAGGGAGAGCATCATCCGAGCACTTTTCCACACCAACCATGGACCATATATCCATCACACTATCTCCCAAGTAGGGGATGGCCCTCCCTTCATGAATGCATAGATAATGATAGTGCGAGAATCCAAAGTGACAAACTAGAATCTATGTGTTGAAGATATCTAATACATAATGTGTATCATAAATAAACCCATTATAGCATGCCACCATAAAAATATGAAAACTATATAATCATATGAAATGAAAATGTTTAATTATAAACATTACTTTAGATAAATCTTATAAATAATTAATGATCTCTAGGATCAATCAATTTCATACACACTACTCAATTAGATTACACCTCATCTTGCATTGATGGAACTAATTAAGCAAGTGGAATCTATCCACTACTTATATTAGATTCATGAACGTGATATTTAATTAAAATATATAATAATATAAAAAATAATAGAATTATTCAAAATATTTCCCTTTAGCTAATAAAAATATTCTAAGTATAAAAATATTAAATATTCACATTTAGTCCATCAAATGTAATGTGTTGAATCCAATAACATCTAGTTTATTATAGAATAATAAATAGAATAAAAATAGTCCTTAATATAGCATACCATCTAAGTAATGATCATATCTAAATTTTTAGTTACCCAAATAAAAAGAGACTTATAATGTTGTTTCATCCCTGAAATAAACATTATAACACATGATTATTTGATTTTTCATGTTCCACATATAAAACAAAAGCCATTTGAAAACATCATAATGTGTTTTATATTTAAAACCCATAATAACTTATTTTAATCAACATTAAAATATATACAAGCAACCATATTCACACAGGTATGATTATAATGTTTTCAAACATAACACAACTGTGAACATACATACATACATACATATATATATATATGGTATAAATTACAGATATAATTCTTGAGTACTATTCCCAATACCATCCAAATACTTTATTATATATCCTATAATCTAAGAAGACATCCAATATCTACTGACTTAGAGTATTTCATATATGTGACATATACATACAGTTAATAAAATAGCCCCATATCTTGTTTTATAAACCAAATAAATCCTAATATAATTGTTTCACTAGAACACAAAGAATTTCATATGATTCACCACATTATACACATCTAACTATTTATACTATTTTTTTAATCAAAGTTACTCAAATCAATTGACTCAATTAACATTTACTTTAAATGTATATGATCAAATACATACACATAGCCGACTATGCCCATATTAAGATTTTTTATATAAACACGTAGACTTGAATACATAAACTCTTTCATGAAAAATATGTATATAGGAACACATACATATTCCTTTTATCAACTATGTAAAACTCTTTATTTTAATCATTAACTAATCTAAATATGTAATAATAATACATAGTCATAGTTAACATATGTGTATTTCATATATAATGAGTTCAATTCAAATATTAACTCTACCATATCAACATTAGCCTCTTTGTGTGTGTGTGTGTGTGTGTGTGTGTGTGTGTGTGTGTGTGTGTGTGTGTGTGTGTGTGTGTGTGTGTGTGTGTGTGTGTGTGTGTGTGTGTGTGTGTGTGTGTGTGTGTGTGTGTACATACAATCGAGTGCACAAACAATAATTCACTCATTCACCTACCTGTACCCAGGCTATATGTTATTGATTTAATTGTTTTGTTTCAAAATCCATATATAAGTATGTATGATACAAGATCTAAATGAATTCAAATATCATTACAATGATATTAATTTATAATGTATTAACTCATTTTAAATCTGAAGCAATAGAATTTCCCAATTGAAACCAATTTTTGAGTTCATCTAAACAAGTACACTATACATATAGTTTCCTTAAAAATCCCTATAATTATAAGATACAAGTATACACATACACAAATGTGTGTGGTGTGTGTGAATTAGTTCAAACTAAGTATATACTTATACATATATGTGTGTATATATTCCAATTACGTTTACACATTCGATCCCTCATACAATCCCACATTTATAATATAGTTTATTTAATACCTTAATGAACATATATCATAATGGTTTTGAGAACAAATATAGTTTAAGCCAAATTATTATACCCATTAAAGAATAATCTTTCCATGGTGTAACAAATATTTTTGAATTGAAAAGGAGTTAAAGACAAATCTTCATTATAACCTAAATAACCATGAAAATTACTAAAGCTCTACCCAATTCCCTTAGGTTACCTTGGGTTGGATGTAGGGTTGTATGGATGTCAAGCCTTCTATAGGGACCTACATATAACCCTTATAATTTTCCATAACATTTCAAATAAATAAAAACCACTAACCATTTCAATTCAAAATACATCAAACATTACACACACTAAAATTTTAAGTAGAAAATTGACCTATGATTATATTAATTCTAAAAAATCCAAATATACTCTTTTTCCTTCAATCAAACTTTCCTTATTCTCTTTCTATTTATTATTCTCTATATGATGTGTTTCATGCCTCACAACCCTATTCTCCTTTCTTTTATTCTTCTCCATCACCTTACTCTTTTCCACTTTCTCCTCCATTCATATTAGACCAAACTGATTGAAAATATGAATGCATAAATAGGTCAATAGAATCCCCACTAAGCTACATTCTACCACCATTTTATTATAGTCCATAACCAAACTCTCATCACGATTTTCATAATAATGATGGTTAACCTAGAGTCAATGATTGATTAGAAACCCTAATCATCTCAAAACTTCCCAAATCTCAATAATATAATCATTATATAATATAAATAATATTTGCATGCATTTAAATTTACAAAATTCCAACATCAACTTCATAAAATTACTAAAAAATGGGTCATAAACACCAATGTTATTACATGCAATGCCGACCATCACTAGTCGACTAATCACTATCTTGCCATGCAAATTCAAATATAAATTAATTGACATAATGAATATATAGCATGGTTAAATCATATATGGTTTAAAAATACTATTGTTTATTTTTACCAAGTCATCCACAAACAACCACTATGCATCAGACCTCAATTATTAGTTAACCCTCTAGTTTTAAATAATAATCCATAGGCTTTAGTAAATAATACTACAAACACAATGATGTTTAAATAATTGTTTGACAATTATTTTAATCAATAACACCTTGAAGTAGGTTATGTTTATTTCTAATCATTTTAAATTCAAAACATGAATATCATTTCACCATGCCTAAATCAATCGTTAATACGTAACAAAGATATTATAATGTATTAAGTCTTTTACACAATTATATTACTATTTAAAATTGATAATAGAATTATTATAAATAAAAATAGTCATTAAAAAATTTACTCAATTATGAAACATCATACATCGATCATTTCTAACAAACAATACAAATAAGTTTATGATAAATGAATATTTAACTATGTACAATACTGTAGTAAATTACTTTAAACTAGTTATGCATAGATTTATCAAATCATTTAACTAATAACATCAAGAATAATTAGATTAGTGAAATAACATAATCATATAAAATGATCTAAGAACACAAAAGATCATATCAGACATTCTAAATAAAATAAATCATACTACAACTATCTACTCAAATAATTAATCACTAAATATGAAATATGACAGTGGTCTTTACATGGGTTTCTATTTTCTCTCTTTTTCCTCTCCCATTGTATTCATCTAAACAACCTCTTTTATGATGCTCTCCCTCTATCACACTCTAAAGGATGATTATGTCCTGCATCCACCTCATAAAAATGAAGTTATTTAGTTTGAAACATAATTATATCCATAAAATAATGTTGTATAATTAATAAAAATGATCATAATGTACAAAATAAAAGTACAAATATCTCTTAGAAAACCAATCATGTAAATTAAGAAACACATTATTAATGCATGTATTGTTCTACCTATGTCACTAGGGAACAAGGGGAAAGTAAGAAACTCAATTTTGAGTCTTACAAGACTCAGGGATTGAATTTTTAACACAATTACGAATGGAAATAGCACAAATAGTAGAGATATGGTCACCACTTTAAAAAATTTCAAGTAGACCCTACTGTAGGGATAACAAAAGTTATGGAGTGACACTACTTATTACTAATATTTAAGGAATAATTTTAATCTTTTTGTAATCATTACCCAAAATATAAAAATAATTATGGATATTTATATCATAAACTAAGATAAAGTGATTCATGGGTGGATCCAAGAGTAAGTAGGGTAAGTCACAAAATAGAATTTGCTTAAGATGATCAAAATCACTGGTTCTATTAGTTTCTAAGTCAAAAGCACATAAAATTAGCATATGCCAACTCTAGCATAATGTTAAAAGATAAATAATTGTAGTTGAATATTCATAGGAAAAATAAAATCATATATTTCATACATATTGATCACTCATAATAAATTACATAGCATTTAGTTATAAATGAGAAAAAAATAGAGTAAATATACTAATAGATTAGTCAACCTAGTATCAAACTCAAACTAATAGATTTATATATGGATTGAAGTTGATAAATTAACTAGAAAAAAAAAAACTATCAGTCATCTAAAATCATGTGGAATAATAACTATATAAATAAACAATTAAGCACTTCAGACAAACTTGCAAATTCTATGGTCATTTTGTATTAATTCTTGCAACAACTTGTTAGAGGTAAAATCACAGAGGGGGGGGGGGGTGAAGTAGTGAGCCTAGACATGACAATATCAATTCCAATTCTTTCAAACTAATAAACAATCAACATATATCAACTTGATCAAGAAACATTAACAAGAAAACTCATTCATTCAACATATACACAAGATCAATCATATAACACATAGTTTTTTGTAGGAAACCCTCATGGGGAATAAAACCCACTCTCATTCTTAAAACACATGGAATAATTTTCCTATAAGAAATTACAAACAAGAAACTGATCAACTCCTTTAGACTATCAAGCCTTAATCATATCCTCTTGACCAAAGGCATTTAGTGAAATACATCTTTCATAAGGAGAAACTGCTCCTAAGGAAGATCACATCATTTTACACCCTTTTTTGAACACATACACATTAGAATTTATTTATTCAACATCTAATGATCGGATCTATATTTATCTAAACACTGCATAAACTCTCTCTCTCTCTCTCTCTCTCTCTCTCTCTCTCTCTCTCATCTCTCTCTCTCTCTCATCTCTCTCTCTCTCTCTCTCTCTCTCTCTCTCTCTCTCTCTCTCTCTCTCTCTCTGTCTCTCTCTCTCTCTCTCTCTCTCTCCTCTCTCTCTCTCTCTCTCTCTCTCTCTCTCACTCACACACACACACACACACACATACAAGCCTCTCACATAGGCATGCCACAATCTCTCTCCTTCACTCAAACTATCCTCATATGCACACTTAGACCTATTTGCATATCTTCAAAATATAATATCACTATTTTTTAAATCATAAATATGACCTATAGTTCATACACATATTTATAAATTTTCTCTACTCATTAATTCATCAATTGGGCACTGCACTCTACCTCTTCTTCACTTCACAATTCTCAAATATACCATGCATACGTGTTATATAAAAGTCTAGAAACCAACACATTTTGTTTCAATATATATAGATCATTCATGAATTATAAAGTCCAAAATATCTTATTTTAGTCCATAATACATGCCTTTTCCCTTAAGGTATCTCACATGGGTTACACTTAAGCACAACTTTCTTTCTAAATAGGTCTAAGTTATTTTTAGGTCCTCTGGAGACCCATTCATCTCTTTGACACTTATCTGATCAAACTAAAACATAGAAACACATCAAAAATTCATGAAACAATTACAAATGATCTATAGGTACTCCTTAATTTCCAAAAACCATCGCAATACCCTCTTGATTAAGCAATATTTTTTTTAAACAACTATTTATACATAGTCATTATGAATGAATATACAATCACCTTTTAAGCCTTTGTTCATATTGAATATGATTTTTCAATCCTTCATAATGCACACATATCATCCTCATGAAGCATAAAACACTCAAAAATATCCAATTCATCATGAGATATAGAAACAAGATTATAATGAGCTCAAATACCCTTGTTGGGTTACTTACAGAACATGTACAAAACACATAGTCAACTTTGAACCTTCATAACGTTTACTATACACACTTTCAGATCTAAAAAATATATATTTATCGATGTAATTTGTATTTATCTAAAAAATATATTTTTACTCCATGAGAAAATTCTTCATATATCTAATATATGGCCAAATACACAACACTAGTTTTTCCCTTTGTTAAATTCAAATATTTGAGTTCAAATGGTCATAGTTAAACCTCAACTAGTTGACCCTCACCTCATGTAATCTAGAAACTTTGACCTCATGCACTTCATTTATATATTTGATATACTCATTTTTAAAATTATAGACAACTATCATTTTAACCTCTTAACTTTAATTCACACCATTGATCTCTATCTATATAATCACCTGCTCATCATTGATCCTTAGAAGAAGCTTTATCTTTATCTCTACATGACATTAAACATTGAAAATCTAGCACCATATAATTTTTTATTTAAATATTTGAGAAACACTCTCCATTGATGATGTTCAAATTTTACCTTGTGAAAAATTTACTATGGGAACCATTACAATTTGTTTGAGAATCCAACTTTGAAACTCAATAACTTTTACCTTGCTCACTCACATGTTCTCAAATTTGGACCATATGATCTCCTCACATAGGATAATCAACCCATATGTAAAAATTATCTTGAAACCTTCAAATGTTTAATAATTAATTCCATTAATATGCTCATTTATATTTTTTTCCCACAGAGCCAATAATGTCAAAAATTGCCTAGAAGGCCAACTTTACACATACATATCTTTTGGCATGCTTTAGTGCATAATCTAAAAGTTAGAAAAAAATAAACTAGGTACAAAAATAAACAAACCCATATGATAAAATTATCATGAAATTTCTACACGTTTGATATATGCCATCACCAAACTAATTACTTGATTCTTTTTGCCTCATGTAAATTTGGCTAAGTATGGGGAAACACTATCAAACTAATTGGGAGCCCAACTTTGCACTTGCATATATTTTGATGTTATTTGGTGCATTAGTTGAGATTTATCACATAGAAACTAGGATCTCATTTGATCACAACTATATTACCAACTCCTCTTGATTCATCCACACGTGTTAATGGTAATGTTAGTAAACTACCTACTCAAATTTTCTGCCACTGGACCCAAAATGTCTAAAAGAAAACAATGATGAATTGGGTGAATTCCACTCGTGCACATAAGCAATAAAAACATATAAAAATTATTAGGGACCTATTTAAATTACTCAAATCACCATATTCATCCTTGAACATCTCTAACCATGTCAAAACTAAATATCAACCAAGCCAACTTCAATCACACTAGGACAAGCATATTGCACACTTTGTCATTGTCGCTTAGGCTATCAAAGCACCTCATCCACTCACTAGGACACCTCCATGACATCATTAAAAAATCTCAAACACAACTATTTTTTTATAATAAATGAAAGAGAAGCACCTATTTATAGGTGTCAAAATGCCTAAAACAAGTTCAAGTGGGTCTATCAAAAGGCTCCAAAATAGCCAAGTGGATAAAATGTTACATATAGAGGAATATTCTACATTTAAATTTATAAAATAAAATATAATATTATATAAGGCCCTATTGTTGGTTGTTATAATTCTTATTTTCATCTATATTTATTCTTCACTTCCTCCTTAGTGCATACCTATACACATGCCAAGTAGTCTTGGTTGATTTGAGCAAAGTTCAAGATCATGGGATGAAATAGGTCAAGTTTCTCCTCGATAAGGTTTTTGTGTTATATGGGTACTAGCCTTAGTGATTCTTAAACTACATCTACTTTCTCTAGCCTCTTATTGGTAAATTCTATAATGCTCATCACCTCTATAGCAGTCTTTACATTGGCTACGTCTTATTAGAATTTGGCCACAAACACCTTAATTTGGGCTCAAAACTCTTGATTATCCATGAAGGAGCTATCAGGTTAGGTAGGGTAACCATGGAATCTTTTAGTAGTAAGGTAATTTTGAATTTTATTTTCTCCAAGGATGTAGTTGCATCTCTAATTTGTTCTAGTTGTCTCTTTAAAATATTCCTCCTATTCATGAGGATGGTTTATGTAGGAATAATGTCATCAAGTGGAACCACCTTGAGGTTAATTAATTTGTTTCTTCTTTCCACTCTAACCAAGTTTACCAACTTGGCATCATTAAATGCAAGATTTTTGTCAAGTTTGATGATCACCTTAGATTGTAGGACCCCATCTTCCTGACTTTTCTTCATGACCTTATACAGGTTGAAGACATTATTAACAACATTTTTATTTAAATTAATGGCCCTCTAGCTTAGTGGACAAAGTTTTCTCCTTCATCCTTTTCAATTCTTGTTTCATCCCCTTCATTAGGTCAATTGTAAATTCTACTTGAGCCTAAATTATGGACACAAGATCCTCTATATATTCTTTCACCTCTCTAGGGTCACCATTCCTCTTTTTGGTCAAAGTGAAGAGTGAATATTCACTCTCATGAATCATAATTGATCTTGATTTTGGTTTCTTAACTTGCCTTCTAACCACCCTTTTTATGGTTCTTATGTTAGAATCAAACCTCATGCCAATTTGGGAGGTAGAGTGGGCTATTGGGGCTTCTCATGCCTTGCTACCTCAATAATCTCTAACCTAATTTTGAGAAATAGTATATGTTGGATGTGGATACAATGGAGATGCTTGGGTTGATGAAGAAGCCAAGGCCATGGTAGGGATGAATAAATTTTTTGGGTTTAATTTCCCTAATGTATCAAATAAAGAAATGGTCAAGCCCATGTCAAGAATAAATGAAGGCACACTCACTTTAGTAGTTGTGGTAATGTTGAGTACTTTATGGAAGGGGAACATCTTTGAGATAGGTTTCAATGGATTTATGGGTATAGGGGAACAAATAACAAGTGGGGAACTTTTTATGGTTTCCTAAAAAGAAGACGTGTACAATAACATCATAAATGAAATAAGGTGAAACTAAAGGAGGTACCATATTGTCTTTTTCTAGTGCCTATTAAGGATCGGGATGAGGTCATTGTAGTAGCTAAGGATAATGGATCCAATGGACAAGTGATGGTATGGGGAGTAAATGTAGAAGGAATAATAGTAGTAGAGGTAGAAATAATAAAAAATAAGGTAGTGAAGTTGTACTTACAGTGGGAATTTATTAAGCTAATGGAGGAGGCACTACCCCTCTCATGGTAGTCTTAGGAGACTTGTTTATTTTATAGACTTTTTAAATATTTATCCTTGGAAACACCTAAAACTCTTCTATAGATAACTCAGTTCCTTGGTAAAACTCTTCAAAGTCAATGACATCAAGATTGGGTTGGCTTATGATCTTTGCATCAGATCCCATGACAAATGTATTCCCTTGGAAGAGGTCATGCTAGTTACTAGCTTCTCCTTGATCGAAGCTCAGAGGCATGCCTTGTTCACTTGAAGTGGCCTATAGTAGAGGTCTATAGGGTATGTTCCTAATGAGAGGAACATTTTTTTCTTCTTCCTATTCTTATTTATCCTCATAGTCTATATTGAACATGCTTCCATGAATTGGTATAATTTGAGGCCTTATGATATCTTCTTTCTTCTTCTCTTTTTCTAAACTCATTTATAGCTTGATGTTCTTTTCTAAGTCATTTTTTAGGACTAACTCATCATTCATGGCATGTAGGTATATCCATTCATGCACCTCTTATTGGTTCTTATATTCCATATCCACATCCCTTTTGAATTTGAAAATTTGCTTTACAATGACATTATTTGGGTCTTAAGTCCTAAAATCATCTTTAGGTAGTAGGTTAGATTTTCTATGCCTTGCAACCATCACAATGTCCTTCCACTTTATTATCTTAGTCCTCCCATGATTGTAAGGAGTCTTGTAGGGGACTATCTTATTTTTTTTTTTGAGGATTCAATCAACTCCATAGATAATCCAATAGGCCATCTCTTTTTTTGCTAGTTTCATTTGCACATATCTTGACATATTGAGGGGAGATACCATTACTCCTTCCATCTAGATGACTATGTGATCTAGGTATAACCAATAGTTTCCCATCTCATTTAATGTCTTTTAGACCTCTAGGGGAACCCTGAGAATACCACACTCATTGACTAATCTATAAACAACTAAGTAAAAATATGGTGTAATCACCATGATGTTTTACTTTAAGTGGTGGATATGCATTGAAGAGAATAATTGAGGTAAAACTTATTCTCATGCAAGAGACCATGAGTTCAGACCTAGTTGGGTAGTGGTGAAAATATAATCCAATAGGTAACTCATCATGTAGAAAGGGGCAGCATTTTTTTAGGTATCATTAATTATACACACCATATTATTTTTGATGATATCTCCAAGTGAGGGAATATGTTAATCCTTTAGGATTATCTGTAGTAATGGAAGAGTTTTGATATCCATGTATCTAATGTGTGAATTAACATATATAATATTTAGAAGTTGAATCCAATCCTAACCCCCTTATTCAACTTATGGATAGGTATGTTCCCTAGGTCATCCATGAAAAAAACCCTAGCTAGGTTTGTAACCCATGATGCCAAGACTCTCTAGTTTGTGTGCCTTGTACTAGTTGTCAAAGATGTTCTAGTTGTAATATATCTATGGAAGAGGTAGGTTTTAATATTTATCAAAGCTATCCCTATGATGAAAGAAATTATGAGCCCTTGGTTTATGGATTTTAATAATCCATCATCACATCCTATCCTTCTGAAGATGCCATTTACTAGGTTAGCACATGGCATGACCTTTGGATTTGTTATGGCCTTGTGGAGACTGCAATCTTAGATTACAAGGATGTTTTAGGCCAATTGGATTATATGAGTCATTTTTTTGGCCTCATCAAGATCCCTATCTCCTTAAAATTTTTAATATATGCTACTATAATGCATGCCCCTAAGTTTATAGCTTAGGGGATTAATTATGTGTCCTTGAAAAGTATTAAATTACCATATTCGAATAAGAAATCATCATTCCCAAATGTAATGCTCTTATAGGGAGTAGAGGGTCCTAAATATGAAATTTTTATGGTATTATGGGTAGTAACCACCATTATTATATATCATTCTACAACTTTTGAGCTCTAATAATGGTGGTTTGGTACAATTTATGAATAACTTGAGCTTTGTCATACTAAGGATACAAATAACAAGGAGAGTGAATTATTAGAGCTTAAAATACAAATATAGGTAGTAGAATTCAAGTTAGGTATCCTTTTAAAATATTTATTTGATTAATGCAATGTAGATGGTGATTATGTTTCATGCCATATTAATGGTATGATCATCAAATTTGTATTCAAAGCACTTCAAACTATTATTTTTGGCATTTAATTACTTTTAGAATTTAAGTTTAACACTAATTTCCTTTGATTCGCCATCAATTTTAGATTCAAATCTAAATAATTCCACCTTTTGACACATATTATGCCACCTTAGATCTAGTTGGGTGCTCATGGGGCATGGATGTGACTAGGCTACTTAGTTGGCTTAAATAAGGACACATGGCCCCTTTTGATTAATAGTGAGATCTCAAAATGCAACTTAGTGTGATGATTTATTTTTACCCTATCATGTGGCATATTTTGATTCATGGTGAGCTCTTAGATGGCCTTTTAGTTTTGATTTGTTATGGGGATGCCTTATGTCACTTTCATAAGTAATTGAGGATCTTCTTTGATAGGTGACTCTATCACAAGTAGTCATATATTTTTTTACAAGGTGTATTCTTCAAAGTGTTCTTGGAAAACTATTACCAAGTTTTCACTAATTATTTGGATCACATGGAGACATGTGTCTCTCTCTAAGACAATCTAAAGAATATTAGGATGTAACTTCATGGGAATGACACCTAGTATCATCATGCTGGTCCAAAGTGGACACACATCACTCTTGGAGGGGATATTATTGATCCTTGGATGTAACTTTATGGGAATGACATATGGCATCATCACACAAGTCTAAAGGGGCTATGCATCATTCTTAAAAGGTATTTCTTCATTCTTCTACCACTTGTCAATATTTGAAAGGAGCTTTATATAGTTATACACCATCACAACTTGATCAAATGGTTTGAGTGATACCATATATCTTTCTTGATATATATCATGAGATTTATATGGATACAACATGGTGTGAACATGCATCAATTTCATATGAACATGAAGGGGACACATGTCACTTCAAACTCTACTCAATTTTGGTTGGTCATGCTTGAGACATGGGGTAGCATCTCAGAAGATTTTGGATTATAATGAGATCCATGGTGGCTTGGATTGAGTGGGCTTGCTCAAAAAATCTTGGATCTTAACACATAACCTATAGGTTTGAACTCTAATGGCTAGTTTCGTTGTTAACTCTTTATATGGAACTATATGCCTTGAAAACTTGGTAGATTTACTCCATGTGTCTTAAATGGGGCACAATAAAACTCTAACACATTGTAAATCATGTCGAGTTGAAAACCTATCCTCTTTAGTCATAATATTTAGTTTGACATCCCATGAGGCATCAAAAATCATGAATTCCAAATTGACATCTTGTGAAGCCAAGTGAGAATCTAATTTAGACTTTAGAAAATTTCAAATGTTCATCTTAAGCAAATTAAAATAAGCTTAAATCAAAAAATGTGAGTAAATGCTTTAAATGAAATAAATGGTTAGTCCAATAAGGTAGGCAAAGCTTGTTGTGTTCATGCCTATTAGAGAACTAGGTAGGACATCCTTAATTAAGGCTAGTCTACACATTTTTGAAGTGTCAATGGTTAATGATTCATTATTGAGTGAAAAATTGAAGGACTTACAATAACTTTGAATATATCTAAGTGCTAATCTACATTACGAGATAAATAATTAACTAGGAACTATAAAATCACAATCATTGGTAAATTAAACTAAATTGATATTTAGTCAGATGATTTAGCAAGATTAGCATCTTAGGCATTTTAAAACTTAAAGAAAGGAAGATCCCCATTATAGGAATAAGGGGTAGTTGATCATCAAAAAATGGTGACCTTTGTGTGGATACATTGAAAAATGTTTGAATCCAAATCCTCTATTCAAAGATGAACAAAAAATTACTTGTCTCACTATGATCTTTAGTCAATCTCAAAAGTACTTTCTAGAACTAATGAAAGCCCACAAGTTGGAAATAGAGTTTGAACATTGTAGAAAATAATACTATATGTGTGCTTTGAGGTTTATTAACCATTTCCATTGGAATTATAAATGATAAATTTTAATATTTAAGACTCTAAACATGAAATTAATTTAGTATTCTTTAGATTTTATATATTAATTTACTCAATTAGAGATGGCTTGGGCATTTCTCCACTACTAGCTAGGCATCCATAAACCCGATAGATATACCTTTAGATCTACTTCATACCTTGCTCTACTACTAGCCAAGTGTCCCTATCCCCAATAGAGATTTCCTAAATCACCATTCATGGAATATGAAGTAGTTCATGATTTCATTTCATTATTGTATCATTTTTTTAATACCTAAATTCATAAACTAGAATGGTTGAGAACCAAAATTATCTAGTTATAGGGATTTTATCAAGACATAGTTTGGATGTTATTCACTCTCAAATATCAAGTTATACCCATGTAATTTATTTAGTGAATTTAATTGACAATATGATGACCCACATAGATTCAAATTCTTGTTTAAGAAAATTAATAAATTATGTAGAAAATTTGTGATGTTCTGAGAGATGTATTCATTATGCAGTGTACTTAAAATCTTTAGTAAATATGTAAACATAGTAACAACTCCATATTGATGCATAATGTGCATAATTTGACCATAAATTTGAAAATATATTATTGTAACATTTCCTTTATTAGTGTATTGGGGCTGAATATTTTTCAACATCTACACCACTTCATACATGAGCCCCTTTTTTATATCTGGGTTTGGGTATCTATCCTATTTTTCTTTCTAGATTTCCTAGTCTCAAGGCATTTTGAGAGGAGGCAATCCACTCTTTGTGTGCTAGTGTCTTGTAATGACATTTATAATAGTATCCTCCTTAGGCTGTGCATTTACCATGTTAACATTCTTGATGGCATTTCCATTTCTTTTCTTTTCTAAGATAGGACATTCCTTTGTCTCATGTTTCGCATATACCCAAAAATATGCATATTAAGACTATCTTTGAGGATTCAAAGATTAATTGCATTGCACATGATTATACTCTAGACATAAGTAACATTATAAAGGAGGGAATTGTTAATTATTTCATCTACCACCTTGGTAAATTCCTCTGTATCTACCCCTAGATCCTCCTTTATTTGACTGATAACCTCATTTATAACCTCCCTATTGTTGTACCATGTTCTAGTGTTGATGATGCTAGGTGTTATCTCTAATTCAAAATTGTTTTTGCACAACTTATGGGGTTCAACTAGTTTGTTGTTGCTATGTCATTTTTGAATTCTAAGGTGTTGTGTATTGGTATTGTAGCGATGTTGGTGTCCAACATAGTGAAGGAGGGGTCCAACTAGCCAAACCTTGAGGATGGTATTAAGGCAAGTTGGGAATCTATTGTGGACCTACTTAGTTTGCACAACCCTTATCAACCTCTAGGCCTAGAATCATCTGATTTACCAAGGACACTTTATACATAGTGATGGTGAATATATTCTTTGTAATGTATTATTTGATCTCCTACAAATCCCTAAAATTATTTTCATTATGGTTGTGCAATTTTAAAAAATTATAATATAAACTATGTGTTATTTTAACATAATGTTATAGGAGATGGCACTGCATTGTTGTGTGCCCTATTACTCTACATATTTTATAGAACCTTATCTTAATCTTGGGATAATAGTTCCTATGACATCCTTCTTTCCCACACTCCATGGACCATAGATTTAGCTTAGGCTTATCTACTTCATGATATTGTTCCATACTTTTCATAAAAGCTTTCAATGTATTTTCAATATTATAACCCATTATGGGAGCTGCCCCATAGTCTTTAATTTACTCCACTCATAGGGAAAAAAATCTAGCATCTGATTTAGTAGCATATTGAGTTTTTACTATAGTAAATATGATTTTAGAACATATTCCTCTGACAAACCACATGGCTTTATCTTTATCTAATAAGTCAAATTCTACTTTATTAATAACATAAAAAATCTATAATCATAATCTCAAATTGATTCTCTCAACTTTTTCCTAATCTCCTTTAGGTCTTGATTAGTCTGACTTATACATTTATTTATCTTGAATTATGTGATGAGTGATTCTTTAACCTGTTGTCAAATTGCCTGCACAATATCTCTATGGCACATAAACTCAAGTTCTCTTCCATTTACTGTCACTATTAATTCTCACTTCTTTATAGCCTCATTAATAATACCTTTAGCTTGCCATCTCATCTCACATGTTAGTATGTACTGCTTAGAATTCATAGACCCATCATATGGCACCAAGATTATAAATACTCTTACAACATCCATTTTATAAATTTGTGTCAATGGGATATATTGCATAGATATTATAATGGAAGGATGTATTATATGTGATCCTGTTTACACACTATGAAGGTTTACCTATTGTTGGCTAATAGATTTTTCCTTATATAGAAATATTTTATTTTAACTCCATACCCTTCTCTCAAGAACAAATAAGTTAATCAACAAATGGGTAAACTATCAAGATTAGTTCCCTTTTGAATTAAGGTATAGCTCCCTTTAAGATTTTCAATGAATTTAAATATTCAAATACACTTTTAACCAAAAAGTGCTTAAAGGTAGACTAACATCCATACATCATTATGTTATGAATGCAAGATTTTATAACAGTAATAGGTAACATAATACATAGATTCTATTTTCAATAATAATTACATAGATAAACGTATATATGTTAAACCAATAAATGACAAAACACACATAATGGATTGTCTAATGGAATATTAATTACTATATGAAAGAAGATTTCACATAGAAAAACCAATTACAAATACTTAAATGCACATATCCAAGTATGCAGTAATTAATTCTCCTTTTCATTCATAGACGAAAAACCTTTCAGACAAACATCACATATATTATAAATAACAATGGTCCAGCTCAAAAAATTTCTCTCCTTTTCTTTCTCTATATTTTTTTTCTATCCTAAAAGATATATATCGTTGCCTTAACTTAGCCATGTTTTAAACTAAACCAAAGTTAAAGTAACTCTGACACGTATAGGATTTAGTTTTTATAAATTCAATAAATATTAATTTTTGAATAGAAAAGTAACTTAATAAAAGATACTATGTAAGTAAAATCATTATTGAAGTGACAGACTAGGATCTCCAAATTTATTATGTTTGATGGGGTAGACATGTTGAGCTTTCCATTCCTAAAATGTTGTAACAAACTCCTAAACTTTTGAAAGATTGGGTATGTTGACGTGTTTTATCCTTGCTTTCCAGATATTTTCTTCCCTCTGAATTTTTCCCATCTTTTCTACATGTTCTGGGAGTATGCCAATACAATGGGAAAGAAGTGAATCTACCTTTGAAATTTGAGAGAAGTTTTAAATTGATAAGCTATCACTTTCTTTAATGATGTTTATCTTTTCCCTAAAGGACTAAATCACAAAATTGACATCTTTTATTGGTTTTCCATCATCTTTTATATATTCAATTTCAATACTCTATAGATCATGCTGTAATGACTAAATGAATTCAGTTATTTCCTTGATCATTTTAGTTATTTCCAATCATCCTTGTTTGGATATTGAAATTATCCATTCAACATTTTTCTTACTTGTATATAATATATCTTCATCCAGTCCTATCAAGTTCTTTTCTGATAAAAACTTTGTTATCCCATATTTTTGCACCTCATCAATATGGTTCATTATTCTCATCCATTTTTATTTGTCTTTTATCCACAAAGAATTTTAAGTCTTAAAATAGTCAATAGTAATAATGGTTAGATCATATACATTCTTCAATTTATGAATGTATTATATACCTTTTAGGATGATACCATCCAACCAACTATCAAATATTTTGGTAATCATTTTGCCTATGTGTATCTAGTCTAGCATTCTTTGATTGACAGGATATTTTGAGTCAAAAAATAGGGGCATTTGGGTAATTAGTTATGTATCTAGACTATGAATGGCATCAATGTACTCTGCCATTGACCGCACAATCTATTTTAACTCCCTTTTATCCTTTTCATCCTTCTGAGTTCTAATGACTATCCTTTTAGTGGATGCTTCTAGATGATGCACATCTATAGCATGTGATGAAGTCCCAAGGTCTACCTTTTCAACTGTAAAATCTTGAACAGTAGGATCTTGAACTTCTTCATTAGTTTTTGGCTGGGCAATTTGCATTCCAGTTCCCTATGTTTAGGTCAACATCTACCCTAGATGTTGTTTTTAACTTTTTGGATTTAAGAGTTTTACCTAAACACTTACCATATCTTTTAAGGTTAAAGAAAATGGAACTAATTTCATTTTATGTTTGATTGAACTTTATATCTATTTAGGTGTAGAGGCTAAGCTTTCTTTATCAAGATTTGGTTGATCAGAAGACAGTTGAAACAATCATCAGTTCAACATAATTAGAAGGAATCATTATCTATTGATCTATATTGACCTCTTCTATCATTAGTGAATTAGAATATTTATCACCTTTGGATTTTTATGAATCCTCTTTAGAATTTAAATCCACAATCACTTTTTTAGAAATTTGATTCTTCTTCTTACTTTGAGTCCTTGACCTAGTGGCACGAAGAGGTAGAGTAATTATAAGGACCTTCTCAGATTATTTGATGATAGGATCCCTTCCAATTTTTGACTTGGAAGTACCTACATAATAGATAACAATAGGTTGGTTAGATGAGCTTATTGGGAATGGAGATTCAATTATTGTCATACATTATTGGGAGACTATGTCTTGAGCTCCTCCCAATTTTTTCTCTCTCAGCCATTTTTTAGTTCTCCTTATTACTAAGAAGGTCTTAACTTTAATTCTATCTTTTTCACTTTTCTCCTAGTAAATTTCTAGAATAGATGATTATTTTATCTTCAAATTGGGGATCAGTCACCTGTTCATCATTATCAACAACTCCAAAAATGTCCATGTTTAATTTAAGGGTAATTATATACCCAAGGGAGAACTTGGACCATAGTCTTCTTCTGACTTCAAATTCATCTGAATAATCCTCACAATAATCCTTTAACTTAGGAGTATGTGAAAACCCTATTCTAAGATCTAAGTTATCTCTGGAAAAACCTTTGATATCAAATTTTGGTTTGGCTATGAAGTATTGAAAATTGATTTTCTTAATATCCAATTCTAAATTTAAAGCATCAGATGCTAGTTTGCATGAATAACGTCCAATTTCAATAGGAAAAGATATACAATATTTATTCTTCATTAGGAATTTTTTATCTACATGTGCTAATTGCCTACAGATTTATATTAACACAAATCAATCAAGAACATACATCAATAACCTCAAAGGTTCACCATCAAAACCCCCACCTCTGATATAAGTGAACCTAGACAATTGAATGAAGAAATTATCGTAAATATTAATTAGATGCATAGCTTCATCAAAAAACCTCTTATTGATGTTGTTTGACAATTCAAAAGTTGTTTTCCTAGTAAAAACATCATTAACCCTCCTATAATCCTCATAGTAGTTATGCATTTGTAAGTATGAGTAATAATCATAAATTTTATTATCTTCAGCTAAGGGTGCATGAAGTAACCCTACCCATTGTCTCAAAGAAGCTAGGTAATAGAGGAGGTATGAAGACATAAAACTCTCTATTTCCAAAATAATTACTTAAACCTAGATGCAATCTTTTAGTTACAATTTCTTCCCAATCCAAATATTGTTCTCCCTAGAGAATCACCTATATGAAAAAGTACATCTAATCCTCCCAATAATATGCATGAGTATTTCCCTTTAGCCTATGTAGTAATACTATAATATCTTGTACTTTTGGAATAATATGATTTCTTGTTAATGGTATGGGTAGTCTTGAACCTCCTTTTTGGAATTTTAAGAGCCAATTCCTAGCAGTCACACTCTTTTAAATTGATTTCTTTAATGAAAAATAACTATATAAAGAAGTAATACTGAGGTCAAATTATGGTTCCTTGGGAGGAATTATCATTACAGACATTAGGGTTTGTCTATTAATATGTAGTAAAACATTACCATCTACAGTCCTAATGTATTTATTCTAAGGTTCATATCTATTCATGCATTCAAGGACTAATTCAAGGCATTAGATAGCCATGGGAAAGGCCGCAACTTCAACTAAACCATTTTCTACAATCTTGTTCATCATAGGATTTAACACAAGATTTCTAGCCCTTTCCTTAAAATCTTCCAAATCATATTGGACTAGAGAAGTGTCCCCAATTTCAGGCAAAGAACATATGAGACTAGGGCCATGCTCGTAATCAAGACAAGTAGATTTCATGGCTTTAGGTCAGAGAATATAATGAAAAGAGAATGTTTGAATTTATTTTTATTTTTTAAATAATTCCATAAATTCAAAAGGATCCTTCTTTCCAACCAAGTAAAGGAACCATCTTAAAATAAGAGTGAAACTCACCTTATATTTATTTTAAACCACTACAAGTTCAAGAAATCAAATATCTTATACCACCTTTGTTGTTCTCCTTTGTATTGCCCAGTATGTTTGTTTGTTAAATTTCAATTATTCTTTCTTGATATAGATATTAATAAAGATCAAATAATTAAATCAAAATAATATGTGCTAAACATGCTTGACAAGACACACATTCTAACATATGCATTAATGGCAAGTGTATTTTACGTGCAATTTTGATGAGTAATGATTATTTGTAACCCCATGAAAATTCAAAATTTTCCACCTTATAATGAGTTTCAGATATATTATCCTCTAAATCTCTCACTAATTTTAACTTAGAAAAATCCTTAGGGTGAGATGAGAATATAGATGTTGAACCATTGAACCATTGAACTTTTTAAAAATTATGGTTCAACTTCAGGGTTCAATGATATGAAATAAAATACACATACTGACCAATAGTCACATGAATTTTCTAGAAACTTTTGAAGTTTGAAACATTGAATCGTTGAAATCTTTAAACTGTAATATATTGAATCATTGAACTATTGAACTTTGAGAAAGGGTTCAATTTGCACTGGAAGGTTCAAAGACATAATTGAAATACAAAGCAACAAATAGTTCACTTTGAGAAATAATAAACCATTGAACTTTTCTATGTAATTTCAAGCAATAGGTTCAAGTAGTAATTTAATTTATACAATGGAATTGAGTGAACATGACTCTTTATAAAACATTGAGTATTTAATTATTGAACCATTGAACTTTCTAAACTTTTGAACTCTGAGAAAGGTTCAAGCTCAAGGTTCAATTCTTTTAGAAATTTCACATATAGGGAACGATAGGTAGATGAAATTTCTTAAATAAAGAGTCAATTTAATGAAAAAAGGTATGACCAACAAGGGGAAATAATAATTTGACTCTTGCTTAAGGAGAGTACATGAAAATTTGTATAAGGGTGACTTAAAAGCTAACACCTACACTAGGAGAGTTAACCTACACACTCTATTTTTCTATGTTTTCTACTTTTCTATGCTTGGTTTTAACAAACCCTATGGACTTTAAAGCCTTTTGAATTAAGGTTTTTTCAATTTAAGTACCCTAAGGATTCACTTGTTCCAAAAATGGACCTTTTTAACTATTGTTTGCCTAATCCTTTGGTTGAAAACATCTACTATATATAGGAAATTAGGATATGGGGACGCGCTTTTCTAGTGAATGATTCTTTCTTGTGACTTATTATAATATTGAACCTATGATTACTCTAATTTTTTTTTTCTTATTTTATTAATAATTCAATTCCTTCTTTTAATAATACCCATTCTTGTAGATGCACACTACTTCTATCATTTAACTAATCTACTTTTAAACTATTCTTGCCTTCTTCTTGAAACATCTCTTCTTACTCTCATTCTTCATCACTTGTTTCTACTACAATTCATCTTATTTTTCTATCTCATATTTATTTTCCCTTTGTTCTTCATCTCTTTCTTCTCATTAATCACATCTTCCTAATTGTTCTTCATCTATTTTACTACTATTCTCAACTCTTGTAGCTATTGTAATTGTACTTCCCATGACCCTACTCCTCCTTATGATTACACATCAACTCATATGCATAATACCAACCTATATTATATTATTTGAGACATTTACCACTTGCATAGACCCTTTAGTTTTCCACATATGGATCCCCTTCACCTCCCTAGATTCTTCGCATGCCCGTAGACCCTTCAAACGCCTCTTAGGGCCCTTCTAAGCTACTTTTGACCAGTTGGAAGGAGATGTTGACCTATGACATGGATTTTAGAGGAAACACACAACCTACTCCTCGTGTTTCTGTCAAAAAATATATTGCCTAGGTTACATCGTAACCAAAATGTATGTTTTTCTCCTTGAATATCCAAAAATGGTTAGTTTTTAGGTCTTTTATAGATTGGGGAAGCCCTATATCACTCCATTTTTTCCATTTTCTAGAGATGATTCAATATTATTAATTCTCTTAGCTCTTACACCTTATTTAATCTCTCTTTATTCATTCTTGGTGATCTTGAGCTCATTTGGTGATAGAGCATCCCATATACTGCTACACATTGACTTAGAGATTTGATTGCTACTTTTAGTTATTTTTGCTTCCTTATGGATTACTCCTAGCTTCCAAATTTGGCATTAATCTTAATTTTTACACTTTTTTGTGATCTTACATCCTTGTAAGTTCTCACTTCACCTCCTCTTAGATATTTGGACATTGGTTTGGACTTGGTTCTACACGTTAAACTTATCTTCCTCTATTGTTATCTCAAACTTGGATTCCTAGTTAGTCGAACATCTGCATAATATTTTTGAGCTTGACATGAAGGAAATTTATTATAAAAAGTGAAATTAAATTGTTTTAATGTAGTATATATGTTAGGTTTTATCATTTTCCTATTAATTTATCTTATTTTGGATATGTTTTAGAGTAGTTTCTAAATTTTATGCATTATCATAAACCCAAAAACATCTTTCCCTTCAAAAATGTCTTTCATTTCTTATATTGCTTAGTTTTGGATCATTGCATTGCTTGGTATACTATCCCATGTTCAAATATCTTGATTTTTTGATTAAAATGGCATTACCTCATTCATTCACATGCTAGATATAGTTTTATTTAAACAAAGGCATTAACTTAGATTTATGAAATTGTATGCTTGCTTTCCTTATCTCTATTGAAAACCTCATTTCCTTTTTGAAATAAAATTTTAATTGGTAGGATTGCATGTTTATAAAATTATGTTTATGCTTGGTAGTGTTATCTTATTCAAATGGATGGCTTTCTCATTCTTTACAAATTGAATATCACATCCTTATTGCTCATTTTAATGTGGTTATACCCATTAGAGATACATGCCCTTTGTGTGCTTGATAATGATAGCCTTAACCTAGTTTGCGAGTATTTCTATAGCTTGGTGGAAGCTAAAAAATTGGATATCCTTTATAGATCTCTAGTAGACCATAGTGTTTCTAAGCCTTTTATCCTTCTAGGTGTTTACTTAAGTACCCTATATACCCCCTACCATACCCTAGTGGTTCTATTTGGATTATTAGAGGTACATTTTGGCACACTTAGTGGGACCCCACATTACATCTCATTCTATTTCTATCCTCTTTATAACTCTCTTAGCCAATTATCATTTGATAGATGCAAGTCTTTGATTTTAGTTATGTTTTATCTCTCTCTTTGGTTTTTGATCTTGATTTAGTTTTGTGTCCTTCTCCATAATGGTTCTATGATCATTTTCCTTTTGTATCATCTCTTATATTACTCATATTTTATTGCATCCATGACCAACCTCCCACCCTTAGGATGTTAATCCCATCAGATTTAAGGTATTGTCCCTAATCTCACTCATGAGCAAGCTAAGGTTATAATGGAATACCATAAACACCAAAGGATCTAAGAAGTTACCTCAACTCAACATAATGACCTTAAACCTCTCATTTTCTTCAATGAACAAGATTGACAAACCTATACCCAATGGGCTTGCTCATATTTCCACTAGTCTGAGCATTACTTATCCAAGCATACCTCTTCAAAACTTTAGACCAATTTTCATTCACTTATCAGGGGTGAAGATGATCTCATTTTATTATTGAGGTTAGATGAGTTACTCACAATCATTGATGATTATCACAGGTAGATTCATGTGAGTAAAGAACACTTTCCTTCCCCTAGGAATAGGTGGCATGATTCTTCTAGAGATAGAGATCATACCCAATCTGGTTCAAGTGCCTCAACTATTTTTTATGTGAGTCCCCATCCTCTTTCTTAATAGGAAACTCTAAAAAATAACCCCCTCATGTCTATATTGAGATACACATGCAGTCTAACTTAATGAGGCATCCACATCATGTGGATTACTCTCATCCTCTTAGTCCCTCCTTTAGAGTCTCAAATGAGTGTGTTGATTTTGATCACTTGTGGACTAGAGATCTATGGGATGTTTATCATGAACATGGTCATGCTCATATAAAACCTCATCTTGTGACACATGGATAAAAACATGGAAAATTAGGTCACCATGATCATTTTTATGGCATGCCATGTCATCTCATTATCCCCATAGGGAATGATACCTTTTTCATGGTTATTTTGTACCCCATGATTGGGAAGATTTCCATTATGATAATTTCCCATGTTAGGAGCCACCTCAACATCATCCCTTTCATGATCAAGGTTGTGATGAGTCCTAGTAGTGTAGGAAAAGTCATGAATTCCATGAGCCCCCTTAATGAGCTCATCACCAGCCCACTATCAATTGTCTATGAGGATCTTCATATTAATCCTCTATCCCCTTGGGTGTATGTTATTCCCCTTCCTAATCCTATCCCTACACTACCTATGTTTAATGGGAATCAGGACACTAGTCCCATGGAGAATATCATAACATTTATGATGATATGTATGGATTGGGAACAGGATGAAGCATGTTGTTTAAGCTCTTTGCTTACTCTCTATGAGTTGAATCTCTCATTTGGTTACAAAATCTACCTCCATATTCTCTTTCTAGCTTCAAGTTCCTTTTAGATGACTTCCTATAGTATTTAGATTTATTTAAACTATTTAAATTTGTCATCTAATCACTTACCTCAATGATACAGACCAAGGGTGAGTCAAAATTTGAATTTGTACATAGGTGACATTCAAACATCCATACATGTAGGACAAGGTTCTTAAATGATCAGCTTTATGATATGTTCACATGAGTATTAAGGTGGGAGTTTCACCTTGAGGTCCTCAAGTGTGAACCCACCTCATATGATGAAGTTGTTAATGAGTGTCTATTGACTGAAGTCTTTGAGGTACATGTAGGAGTTCATTTGGTGCTAACCCAAAAGTCATCCTCTTCACATGATCATAAATATAACATGACTGATGATGGTGTCATTGATTCTCCTCTTGAGAATAAGGATAATAAGGATAGCCATGAGGTCAATAATCTGATTAAGGGGATAACTAAAAAGAAGGCCCTCAAAATAAACACCACAAAACCATGGATAATATTCCCTTATGATGCCACCAAGTTTTACAATTTATATTAGATGAAGGGCCATGATGATGAAAATTATGTTACCCAAAATCTTGTTGTGAAATCCTCACCTCCTCCTCAAATTTCTCCACTTGGAAAACCCAACCATAAATTGAATGTGTTCAAGGAGCCTCTACCTAACCATGATAAGAAAAAAATAATAAGAAGAAGAATAAATCCAAGGCTAAGGCCCATCATTCTTCCTCTTTCTCTTCTACCTCTTTTGACTCCTCTTCATAGACTCACCTAAAATAGAAATCCATGCATGAGAGTTATAGGTTTGTTTCTACTATCAATAAAGACTCTACTAGGTATGAGTGCTTTGTCAACATGTGCTTGATCAAGTCACTGACCTCATCGAAGATGATAGTGGTAAAATTCATTCTACCCATCCCATAAGGGTAGGGAACCCGAAATTCAGATTTTAATTTTAGCATAACATACCTCCCTAGGCTATACAACATTAGTAATTCATCATAAAGAAGTTATAAGGCCTCTCAGTTGGGATGTCAATTTAGGACCTTCTTCACCATTTCCTTGAATTAAGCGGTCTCATATTTGATGAGCTTGGTCTCTCTCATGAGGTTCCATTATGGGATGATGTCAAGGTTTTGTTTAGCTTTGAAATTTTTGATCAGCCTCATCCTCCCACATTGTGTTTCAACCTTACCTCATTATTATATGATTCAATTATTGAGAATACAGATAGGTTCCCACTCTACTTCAAGAATTATATCAATAATTATCATTTCAAGAGATTCATCATCAATGAGGGAACCATGTTGAACATCATTCAATTATGTGCATTAGATGAGCTTGGGACAAGTTAGAAAAATCTCTCTGATTATCACCATGGCTTTGTTGGTTTCAAAAATGACATAGTTGTACTAGTGGGAAATGTGAATATTTGAATCAAGTTTTTTCCCCAAGATAGTTAGGATCAAGTTTTTTGTGTTAGACTTGGATATCTCATACAACATGATCCTTAACCATCCCTGGATTGCTTCCATCAAATCCATCACATTAGCAACATTTCCCATGGTCTAATGCATGCACAAAGGTGAGGTTTATATGATGGAGGTATACCCAAATCCATAGTAATTTATCAATGCTAAGATAAATCCCTCTGATAAGGATTTGACTATGTACTTGTAGGGCCTTACGGGTTTACCAAAGGCTCCTACATCTGAATATTATTTTCTCAAGAATGAGTGTTTTGGTCTAGCTAAGTACTGAGTAGCATTCATTCCTTCAGAGTTTGGCATATATTCACTAACTCCCTCTCCTTCAACATGGTGCCAAGTTGGATTTTAACTTCTTGTATACTTTCTTCAATATATCTAAATAAAAGTTTATCTTCCCCTCTTCTCACACTTTTCCCATCAAAGTATTATCTCTCTCAACACAACTCCCATAAAGATTAATAGAGTCACTGAGTATGATCTTGAGTGATATTCCATCCATGGTATAACACATAACCCAATAAATGACAGGAAATATTATAATAATATCATTCCCACACATTATATGCACTACCATCATGTTACTTGTTTTATTTTAGAGGTCTTGTTCACCAACAATGACCCCACCTTTAGCACACCTATGTTTTAGGTCATGATTGGTGAACCTAAGGATATGGATGTCCCATATCCTTCTTCCCAAATTTTACCTATTATTTGTCCTCTTCATAAGATAAATAGTGTCCTACATCAAGGGTAGGCCTCTAGTTAGGGTGAAGTGGTCACCTACCCTCAAGGGTAAGCTTGAGCCTAAGCCCATGGTGCTTTAGTGAGCCTCAAACTTACTAAAACACCATCTCTTGGCCCTTATTCAGTGGATTTTCCCTCTCATGGCATCCATCATATAACCTTATGGGTTTCCATAGCCATTTTTATTTTGAAATCCTCCTTGGATGTACCTCAAGGTATAATATTTTTTTTACTTCTTTTAGCATGTTAGGTTACTGCTTGTTAGCAACTAGCCCTCTATCGACTCCCTCTCTAATTATTCATAGTTCTTGTAGGTAATATGAGATTGTGGTTTGGTTTATTATGAATTAATAAATACATAATTGGATAATATTCATATATCATGAGCCTATTACCACCCATCCTCACCTTTTATTATAGTTTTCATTGAGACACTCTCTCCTAATTGGCCCCTGCATAGTGCCAGTGGCTTTCCTAATTGAGATGCCTTTCTTGCCTCTAGCACTCTGACTCCTCATGTTTGTAAAATAGTAAACATGACCATAGATCATTCATACAAGTATTATAATAATAAAAACATGTTTAAAAAATCTCAACAACTATTCTCTTGTCTCCCACCCTTCTTAACCTTTCTATGCAAGTTTTGGGCCTTTTTAGACTCTTCAGGCCTATTTTAAGCCCTTTATAGCCTAGTTCATGGGTTTTTGGGGTAATACATGGCATATAAGTGGGAAGGTATCAAATTCCATTGCTTTGTAATGGTTTAGGCCATGGGTTTTCCCAAGCAGGTCACAACCTAGGCTAAAAACCCATTTTTTTCCTTATCTATTCCTTTGTTTCATTCTGTTATTACTCCTATAATTGTGAAACCTCTATATTAGGGGTTTTGGCCCATTTTAGATGTAATGGTGGAGTCTATTTATCTCATTAATTCCTCTTTGGGTATATTTTTAGACCAATTTAATCCACATAATGATGGAGTCTATTTATCAGGCCCATGCACTCCTTATTGAATACACCTTGGGATAAAAGTTGATATTTCTTTTTATTTTAGTCAGTGATTTCTTGGCTCATTCTTACCCACCCAAAAAATAATACTTCTTCCTCTTTCACTATTTTTATTTTAGGTGTTGGTTTATGGTTTTAGGTACTCTAATACTTGCTTTGTTATTCACCAACTAGTCTTCTTCCCTTTATGGACATCCTACCACCTTTTGTCACCTCATCCCACAGTCAGTGTTAGTCTTCACCCCTTGATTATGACTTGATTATGTTATTTGTCTCCCTTTTAAAACTTTATTATCCCAATCTATGTCAAGATAATACTTCAAAATAATTCCATTGCATCCCTAACCCCTATCATGGTTTACCTCTTAGTGGTGATTCACACTAATGGTGATAGTTGAAGTAACATAGGATACACCATTATTACTTGGATTATCAATGACCCATGAGACTTTTAAACTTATTATATCTAGTTATCTCCTTACCATTGAGATGAAAAATGTAAATGAGTATCACATAATCATTGGTGCTTTCACTCACACTTGTGTGTTATGCATGCATTATGTGTAGTTGTTATGTAACTCACTCTTAGTTATGTCTTAACTCACTGATGTCTAGTCATCCTTAGCCTTGAGTTACTCCCCATCTTTGAGGTGGTTCACTATTTTCTCTCCTCCTTTGAGGATGTAGAGGTCACCCATATCCCTCATAGGGAGAACACTAGAGCTAATGCACTAGTGAATGTCATTCTCGATTATATGATTTGATCTGATATCATTTGTGTTCCTTCTATGTAGGAGCTAGAGTTGGAGGTGGATTTGGATTTAGATTACTCATTATTTTCACTCTCACCCATGGATTTCACCATCAAATTATTTCATTACTATTCTTATCTAGTAAGTTCAAGTAATGTTTTCTTTTATCATTTCAATTCTTATACCTATGAAGGACATATATAATCATAGTTCCCATAACCCTACTCCTCGCTATGATTATGCATTATCTCATATGTAGACTACCAACCTAGGTGATCCTATTAGAGAAATTTTTCACTTTAATAGACCCTCTCTTTATTTTCATATATATCCCCTTCACTTCCCTAGCTTCTCCATATGCCTGCAAACCCTCCAAACACCTCTTGGAGCCCTTTGAGGCTCTTAATGACCACCTAGAATGGTTTTCTGACCTAGGATATGGATTTTAGAGGAAAATCATAGTGTAGGACATACTTATTCATTATAAAAGTCATGTCTTAGGTCATATCCTAGCTAGAGTGCATGTTTTTAGCTTCTAATGGCCAAAATGGCTAGTTTTTGCTATTTTATGGATTGGGAAAGCCTTATATCAATCCATTTATTCCATTTCTTGGGTATACTTAATTAATATTCATTATCTTAGACTTTAGACTTTATTTTATCTCTCTTGATTCATTTTTTGTGATCTTGATCTCACTTGGTGATAGAGGATCCCGTATACTACCATACATTGACACAGAGACTTGATTGCTATTTCTAGTAATTCTTGCTTCATTGTGGCTTTTTCATAGCTTACACAGTTGGAATTACACCTAATTTTTGTACTTTTTTATAGATATTACTTCCCTTTAAGTTCTCACTTCACCTCCTCTTAGCTATTTGGACACTGGTTTGGACTTGGTTTTACATAACCCTATCTTATTTCATTACTATCTCAAACTTGGATTCCTAGTTGGTAGAACATTTGTAAAATATTTTTGAGCTTCATATAAGGACACTTTGTTATGAAAAGTGAAATTCCATTGTTTTAGTGTAGTATATATGCTAGGGTTTATCATTTACATGTTAATTTATCTCATTTTGGATATGTTTTAGAGTAGTGTCTAAATTTTATACATTATCCAAAATCTGAAAAACATCTTTCCCTTTGAAAATGTATTTCATTACTTAAATTTCTTGTTTGTGGATTATTACATTCCTTGGTATAATCTCCCATGTTCAAATATCTTTATTTGCTTGATTAAAATGGTGTTCCCTCATTCATTCACATGCTAGAGATAGTTTTATTTGAACAAAGGCATTAGCTTAGGTTTATGAAACTATATGATTTCCTTATCTCTCTCTATTGAAAAAAAACATTTCCTTTCTAAAATTACATTTTAATTCATAGGATTGTATGTTTTTGAAATGATTTTCATGCTTGGTAGTGTTATCTTTTTCAAATAGCTTACTTTTTCATTCTTTACCCATTTAATATCACTCCCTTATTACTCACTTTACTATGTTTATATCCATTAGAGATACTTGCATCCTTTATGCACTTGATCATGCTATCCCTAACTTGGTTTATGAGTCTTTATATATCTTAGTGCAAGATATCAAATTAGATATCTTGTATATATATTTAGTATCCCATAGTTTTCTTAATCATTTTATCCTTCTATGTGTTTGTTTAAGTACCCTATTTACCCCTTACCAAATCATTGTGGTTACATTTGGATTCTTGGAGCTATAACTACCTAGGTATTCTTTTGTTTAATCCATCTATTCTATTGTTACAACTCATGTTTTGAATATAGAATTTTCTTTTGACTGTTCTTCCCTCATGTCTCCATTCTATATTTTGATTTAAGCTTTATTTACTCACATAATCATCATTCACTATCATGTCACACACAACCCCATATGCCTGAAGTGACTACTCCATATTGGCTAGAATAGGTACCATATCCTTATCCATAACCAACATTTCACAAGGATAGGTAGTCACTATAAAAAATTACCTCAAATTCCTATGTTGAACAAGTCATTCATAGATTAAAAGGTTATATATCCTTGTACTATAAACTTAGTTATATATCCATCTACTATAGTATCAACCTAGTGGTATGTTTCTCTTGTCTAGTTAGTTTCTAATCTCTACACCAATTATATATTTTCTTTAATCTAGATTATAGTTTCTTTTTTTCTTAGGTTAAATCAAAAATATTCCAATCATGCTAACTAGTTATCTAGTAATTCAGTCAATTGGCACCAAAAATTTTCATACATCTCTCCATAAATATGCTCTTAAATGATTTCTTATATGGTAACACTAGTACATTTTGATTCTTATTCTTCCAAATTACATATCCTTTAGTCTAGCCATATGTCAATATTTATTTGTCCTAGTAACCATCTTAGCATAATTCCCTCCAAAAAAAGAGTTCCATGCTCAGCACACCATTGTTAGCATATGTTCTTGAAAGATCAAAACATGTTAAGGATGAGGATAGTTATTATATACTTCATGTGCACAAAATAATGTAATAGATTCATACATGAATTTGGATAACAAAAACATGATAAACATTAATAATCCTACATTTTTTAGGAATTAAGAACAACCATTCTTTTTAAACAGAAATAAATACTTTTTATAAATTAGATATAAAGCAACCAAACATTATACATGGGAATGCATTCAAGAAACATAATAAAAAAATCACACTGGTAACCATAACTAGATGAATATCTATTGATATCTTCAAAAATGGAACCTTTTTCTTCTTACAAACATATCTATATATATATATATATATATATATATATATATATATATAGACATTCCATTCTATGACTGTTCATCTTATTCTCATACTTAGCACCAAAAGTGGATTCTATTCACATTCTAGCCTATTAAAGGTCATGAAGATAGGAAAAAATAGACTTATACAATGACAAAAAGATTACATAATGCATGAATATCAAAAAAATATCCTACATAGCTTTACAATTTGAATTATTCTACTAACATCCCTCATCTTAAAATGGGGGATTATAGTGGGATTTTCATAGAGAGACAAACCTTCATGATCATAAAATTATATTTTGGAATGAGATTAAATATTTAAGATATTTAGAATGATTAAATATTAGAAGAGTTTAATTACATGATAGATATGGCACATCAATATAGATTATGAGGGAATATGTCATGCATATGCACTTAATTTACAAATAATTAAATACATATTAATACACACTTCAGTTCATATGCATGTGCATATGTACATATTTTACAAGAAGAAATATAATAAGTTTTTTCACATATACATACATTTGATATACAAGTTATTTGGTTCAACATATCAATGCATAATATTCTATATTATTTGGTATAGATTAAGAGGTGTGATATTGGTTCATGCATATACACACACTTTCATATTTATGATAAATTATATTTTTTCATATACATGAATACTATGATTTGTATTTGGCACAATTCCAAAGGGGTTTGATATAGATTTTTGCAAATTTACACATTTTGCAGTAAACACTATTAAAAAATTAATTCATAAAACTCTCTTAAATCCACACAATGTAGTGAACAACCACGAATATAAAATCCATACATAGTGATTTGATTCAAACATAACATTGATGTTCAATGATGTTTAGTGGTCATAGTATTAATTCTAGTAAACCCATCATGCAATTTCCATTATTTATCAAATTTAAATAGTTAGTTGGGTTAATACATCACATACTTTTGCCCACATCTATGACAATTGGAGCATGTTGTCCTACCAACCCAAGGGGATGCATAGATACACTAAATTTTTGTTTGATCACCATAATTTTATTCATGGTTCAAAAACATGAACCACTCTCTAAGTGGTTGAGAAAAAATAACATTTTTCTAATGATTCAACAAAGAAACATCATCTCCAACAAGTTAAAAGGGGAAAATGGTTTTCATTAAGACACATGTGTATACTCCTTCATTACTCTTTAATTTTAAAATTTAAATTTTAAACTTTTTGACATTAAATACCATATTTTTTATGCATGTTTTTATTTTGAGTGACCTTCACAATTGACACATCTTATCAGAGATAGTGTGTTTTACTCACTCAGGTATATATTTTATTTATACATAATATCTCTATTAATAGAATAAAAATGGGTAATATTTAGATATTATAATATGGTATTAAGAACTTAGAAATTACAAGCTTAACATACATTTACCATGCATGACTATTGGAAGTAAGTATTAAGAGGGGGGTGAATCAGTAGAAAAACAATTTACATTCAATTCCAAAACCATTATTACATGAAGCATACATTCACATAAGAGATCAATTCATAAACAAACCATTACACAAGCATATCACAAGATAACATAAGATATTTATGTGAGAAAACCTCTTGGGGGATGAAACCCATTGAACCATGCACATGGAATACTATCCTATAATGACAATATTCAATTTATACTATCACCAATTGATCAAGGATAACCCACCCCTCAATTTATTCAAGCACCCAATTGACCTTTAGCTATCACCAATTAACAAGGAAGATACAACCCACTAGATGATCAATCACAAACTCAGTCACTTCCAAATTTATCTCCACCTCTAATTTTATGTTTGACACACTTGATTATGGACTTCTCTTACTTGCACTCTTTCCACTTCAATCTCACTTAGATAGCCAATATGGCTCACTTGCTCAATATGCATCTTCTAGAATCATTAGATCCAATGACCTATGTATCCACCTATAAAATTTTTGATTAGATATACATGAATTGTCCTCTTCATCTTCTGATGGTCCTCAATGACCTACTCCTCTTTAAAATTCTTTCTCCTTTGCTTAAGTCCACACTTCTATACCTAGTCTAAATAGGCCTATTAAGCCTTACATTTATACCACACACTTCATTCAACCCATCTTGGTTAGACAAGATACTTTCCACACTTTAATAACACATATAATATATCCATATACACATTATATTGATCATAAAACCACTCCATATGTCAACCATTGTCCTTAAAACCCAAATCCTCCATTAGGCCTAGTTGAGACCTAAAGCAAATAGACCTTAAAACCCACACATTATAATCGTGACCTAGTAGACCACCTTAAACATTAAAAAGGGATTAGAAACATCAAAAATTCTAAAAATAAACCATTTCTCACTCCCACATACGTCCATGCCACCTATAACTCCATTTCACATCTTAAAACTGTCAATTAGGTTTTCTCGCCTTTTAGGCATTCACACAAAAAAATTTGTCTCTTAGAATAGAAACACACAGTAAAGTTTCTCATATAAACCAATATAAAAAATGCATCAATATATCATATATTAACTAAAAAAAATCACAAAATCCATTTGGCTTCACTAAATATGCCAATAGAACTCAAACCAACTCTCTCAAAATGATCACTCAGACTAGTAAAACATAGTCAAAGTATAGTCAAAAGAATTTGATCATCGACACCTATATATATTCATTTCATGAATTAAAACACATTAATATAAACCTAATATACTTATATACCATCTTGAAACTTGTATTATTCTTCAAATCATCATAAACAACTTGAAATTCACCTTTGTAATAGTTCACACAAACTTCTTGTAGCTTCTAATAGTACAATCATGTAAATGTTCATGTTTATCAATTTCAAGAGTGATTATAATATATATAATTCAAATGGATAGGTAATATATATATATATATATATATCACCATAAAGTAGGTGGATCACTTGTTCTAACATCAATCATTCGTCTAATATATCAATTCCTCAAACCTCTTCTCACAGTCTCAACACAACTAGACAAGCCTTTTTATCTAGCATGGTTAAATCACTTAACCTATCTCCCCATATTCCATAAATATTTAATATTTAATTTATGTCTTAAAAAACATCAATATGTTCATTTTATGCACCACCTCTTGTCATAATGACTCTTACACATTGCTTTTCTTAGCACACCTAGAACTGTCATATTGTCACAAGAATATAGTCATGGTGAAAATGAATTAGACCATATGTAAAATCACTTTATTTAAAATAAAATATATTTAAAATTTCCTTGAAAACCCTTATTACATATTATAATTCTAATACATAGACATCTAATATCAAATATGAAACTTATGGATCAACTTTTGGAACACAAACCTTCACTATTTTCATTCACTTAGACAAGTCATTTATGAGAATATTTTAGCCTATATATAAGCATAAAAAAATTAAAAACCAATTTAATATTATTAATTTTTATTAAAAAATAACCCCAAATCATTTAATCCATCCCTAGTCACATACAACTCATCCCTAATCACTTTTTCACTCTGCCTAGTTTCTTTCACTATTTTCATTATTTGGTATATTAGTGATAGGATGACTTCATAGACAAAAATTATTAACATAAAATATGCTTATTTCCATGATAAATCAATGGGTATTAATATAAATTCTTCTATTTCAATATCTACCAACTGGTATGCATTTAATTAGTTAACCTTGTCTATCATAATAAAATCATTAGTTTTATTGTTGTACATTCTTCTCCTTACCCTAACACACCACTACCACCTAGAGCTTAGTTGAGGATTTATATACAACATTAAATCATCAATATTTATCAAACAATCCATTATAGGCCAAAACCATTCACAATTTTCCAATCACTCCATTATGAGGGTTTGTAAGCATAAAAACCTTCTTACCTTCTTAACATTAGTTCATAAAGCTGAGGGTTTGGTTTCTCTTCAAAATTATTCTTGAATATTATTAGGACCCTTAAAAAACAAATCCAAAATTTTCAAGTCACCATAAAAATCATACATGTGCCTATGAGCATCACAAACTTCTTCTCAGGTTCACATCTCTTCTTTTTAGCACACTTGGAAACTTAAGGACACTTTTTCACATTTTTCCCTTCAAGATAGGACATAAAACTTGGCACACACACTTTTAACACCCTCTCTCATATTGGAAAACTTTCACAAGATATCACATAAATAATAAACTAAATTTTACCCCTCATTAGATCTCACTCTCTTTCTTTGCATACTAGGCCTAAAATTGTAGACCATGACTTGATCAAGAAACCACCTTGAAACCTCTTCAAATGCTCTCACCACCTCAAAAAATGTCATACACTTTAATTCCATGTTACATATCTTCCAAAAAAATTCTTCCTAGCCTCAACCTACTCAACACATTAGGATACCAATCTTATGCCACCACACAAGGTTTATGAGAAGACCACAAGACTATTGTTCACATACTTTGTCTTCTTTCATTGACCTAAAATAACATCAACATGATAGAAAAAACATGAAAAACCTCAAATAATGATCACCTTATATCATATTCATCTAAACCTACCTTGAACAACTTTAGGCTCAAAATCATTCATATATCAACATCATGCCACAACAAGTCCTCACCAAGATTAAGCATTAGACCTTCAAACATGCCTCTTAATGCAAAAACTAGGTCTCAACCTTGACCTTTCTATCATTTTGGATGTACTTTCCACATTATTCACATCATAAAACATGAAATCACCAATTTTTCATTACCTTTGACATCAATGACAATATTTTTTACAATAATCTCCCCTTTGTCATGTATGAAAACCTCTTTTTCTCCTTCTCCCCCTTTGCCATTAATGACAAAGTGGACTGAATAGCAACTACACTCACCCTTACATCATGCATGTATTAAAATATGATTTTAGGTGCTCAATATTCTCACTTACCTTTCATGCACATATATGAGAAATTCATCCCCCTTATATTATGTATATATATTTAAGCCTCTCAAACTATCTAAGTTAGTTCCCCCTAACTCTATGCTCCACTTGAAAAAAAATCATCTTCAATAAGTCTCCTCAACAGACCAATAATGTGACTTAATGGCCCATACTATCCTCACCAAGGGACCAAAGCATGCCAAATAATTATTCTTTAACCTCTATAAGTCTCCTCCATGATTTAGACAACCTCCAATCATTTACTATCATTATGAAGGAACCATTATACCTCATGTTACCAATAGGTCTCATAGAGACCTAATCAACATGGATCCACTCATTATTTCTTACCTATATATTATTGGATCAATTATACCACCTCAAGTAGGTTTGAACAACTTCAAAACATGGAAAATTAACTCCTCATAGCATCAATAGACACTCAATGATCCTTAGATCATTCTCCCTTTCTAAAACATCTCATCTACAAGGTACAAACTCAAAGGCAAATTTTAAAACAATAATATATATTATAGGCATTATTATCATCATATCAATAAACACAAAATAAATAACAACCTTATATGACACCATCACATTCCTTTATGACAATATAAAGTCATATTGATGCATCTAAACCACTGTAATCTTTAAGATAATCTTTAATATGATGAAAGAAACAATCTTTTGCATACTCATGCTTAGATTTTGATTTTGGTGTTCAAAAAATAACCAAACAACATATAAATTGATAATATATGACCTAAATATCATCTATATGTATAAATTACACTAAAAATTATCATATAACTCTTTAAGGAATAACTCATCAAATATTCTCTATACACAATCAATACCCTCTACGGACTTCTCTTCAAGATCACAAGAACCTTGTGATGCTACAAGAAAAATTATTAATTTTATAACATCTAAGACTACTTATATACCATTATTATATTAATTTCATACATATATTGACATCTTTTACTATTATATCCTTATGAGGTCATCATGACATTTGTAGAACATTTCAACTCATGATATAGCTTTGAAAAACACCATAGCAACTTTCTTCATTCAAATCACTAACATATTGATATGTTATAGAAAAAAATCACCTGAAAAAACTTATAACCTCACTTTAAAATCACATATAGCACAACTATATCACACTTGAAAAATATCTAGTCCTTAAAACTCAATTATAACAACTTTAACAAGACTGTTAATGGTCTAATACATCATTCTTCAACTCATCCATTCCACTGTTCTAAATTTTATTTCTTGCACATCATCTTGAGCTCAAATATAAATTATAAGCATGGATACTAATAAAATATACCTTGATATCAATCCATCCAACACTCATAGAGATCCAAACAACATGAATGAACTCATTTTCCTTTTAAGAGCATACCTTAGGTTTTATAAACATAACTCATCTTGAAATCCTCAAATCACTACCTTTCACCTCTTGAGATAACTCTTAAAATATGAGATATATATTATTAATATAAAACCATATACGAGTCCCACATTATATTTATAATAATATCACACACTTTGATTAGTCACATTGAGATTCTAAGGTCACCATCCAACTCATCAAGTCATAGTAGTCTTTAAGTCAGAAGATGTTGAGACACAGTCAACTTCCATGGAGATTTTTTTGTACACTTCCATATTTATCTCAATGAACTAGACCCTATCATATAATTTTTTTCCATTTTATATGAGTCTTATTATATTAATATGTATCCACAAACCATTCTCTCTTACTTAGAAATCTCTATTATCTCTCGTACCCTTATTAGGTCTCATGGAAACCTAATACAAACATGACTATCTTTCAATATGTCTTTAGAATCTTTTTGTATATAAATATAGGTTTTGTCTTGGACTTAGCTTAAAAATAATCCTTATTATTCAAACTTGATAATACCATCAAAAATAACTCTATACAGACCTCAACCATGATCTTCAAAAACTTATCCATCAATGCAAACAAGATGAACTATGTCCTCATCACACTTCAAGCTACTTAAGATCACCTTCAAGTTCTTAAGATTACTCCAAAAGACCTACTAGGCTACTAATTATTGTAGGTATCTACTCATATGGGGGTGAATCATTATAGAAACAATGTAAATTCATTTCTAAAACCATGATTCCATGAAGCATACATTCACATAAGAAATCAATGCATAAGCAAACCATTACACAAGCATATCATAGGATAACATAAGAGATTTATGTGGGTAATCCTCTTAGGGGATAAAACACAATAAACCATTCACATGGACTAATATATTATAATTAAAATATTCAATTTATACCAGTACCAAATGATTAAGGATCACCTACCGCTCAATCTAGTTAAGCACCCACTTGACCTTTAACTAGTACCAACTATCAAGGAGGAAACAACCCCCTAGATTATCAAGAACCAACTCAATAACCTTAAAAATTATCTCAAACTTTGAACTAATGTTTGACACACTTGATGATTTACTTCTCTTGCTTTCACTCTTTCACCTTCACTCTCACTCAAACATCCAATAGGGCTCACTTGCTCAATATGCCTCTTTTAGGGTCATTAGGTCCAATGACCTATGTCTCCTCTTCAAAAATCTGATCAGATATGAATGTATAATAATCTCCACCTTTTTATGGTCTTTAATGACCTACTCCTCTTTCAAAGGCTCTCTCATTCACTTAATTCCACACTTCCATACCTACTCCAAATAGGCCTATTAGGCCTTGCCTTTACACCACACACTTCATCTAACCCATCTCAGTCGACCAAGATAATTTTCACACTTGAATAAAACTATAATATGTCCATACACACATTAAATGGATGATAAAACCATTCCATAGGTTTACCATTTTCCTTAAGACCTAAATACTCCATTAGGCCTAGTTGAGACCTAAAGCAAATAGGTCTTCACACCCACACATTACACTTGTAAACTCTTGGACCACCTTTAACCTTCACCAAAAGATAAAACACATCAAACCTGACTCTAATACACCATTTATCACTCCCAAATAGGTCAATTCCACCTAAAAATCCATTTCACACCTTGAACCTATCAATTATCTCTTCTTGCCTTTTAGGCCTTCACGCATAGATAAATTATGTCTCTTAGAGATGAAACACACTATAAATTTTCTCACACAAAATAATATAAAAATGTATTAATATATCCTACATAACCTAAATAAAATTGCTAAATCCATCTGGTTTCACTGAATAGGCCAACAGACCTCAAACCCACTATCTCAAAATGACCACTCAGACTAGTCAAACACAATCAAAGTATAGTCAAGAGAATTTGATCATCAACACACACAAAATATATATATATATATATAATTAATTAAAAAACATTAATATTAACCTTATAGACTTACAAACCATATTTAAAATCATTTTATTCTTAAGCTTATGTCAAACAACTTCAAACTCACCTCTCCAAGATGGTCACACAAATGCTTGTAGCTTCTAACAGTACAATCATGTAAATTTTCTTATTTATAACTTGTAAGAGTTATTAAAATATATGTAATTAAAATTTATAGTTATTTTTTATCTTTATATCATCATAAAATATGTGGATCACTTGTGATAACATCAATCATTGGTCTAACAGATGAACTCCTCAAACCTCTATCTCATAGTTTCAACACAACTAGACAAGCCTTTTTGTCTTGCATGGTTCAATCACTTAACCTATCTCTCCATATTCCAAAAATATTATATAGTTAATTTAAGTCTTATAAAACATTAATATTCTCATTTTATTCATCACCTCTTGTCATAAAGACTCATACACATTACTTTTTTTAGCACACCTAGAACTATCATATTGTCACAATAATACAGTCATGGTGAACATGACTTAGATCACATATAGAATAAATTTATTGAACATAAAATATATTTAAAATTTACTTGAACACCAGTATCACATATTCAAATACTAATACATAAATGTATAACAACAAATATGAAACATATGGATTAACTTCTAGAACACACACCTTCATTATCTTTATTCACTCAGATAAGTCACTTTATGAGCATATTTTATCCTTTGTATGAGCATAAAAAAATACTTACCAACAAAGGTAATATTATTGAATAGTTATTTAAAAAATAACCCAAATCATTTGATCCATCCCTAATCACATACAACTCATCCCTAATCACTTTTTCACTCTGCCTCATTTCTTTCAGTTTTTTCATTGTCTAGAATATTAGTGATAAGATAAATTAATTGAAAAAAGTGATTAACATGGAGAATTTTTATTTAAAAAATAACTCCATGGGTCTCAATAAAAAGGTTTTGGTTTTAAATCTCCACCAACTTGTATGCATTGACTCAGTCAACCTTGTCTAGAACAATAAAATCATTAGAAACAAGCATATTTATATACCTTCTTCTCACTGCCCTAACACACCACTTCCACTTAGAGATGCATAGAGGATTAATCTAAAACATCCAATCATCAATATTGATAAATCAATCTAGTCTATGCCAAAACCATTTACATATTTCCAATCACTCTATTATGAGGATTTGCAAGCATAAAAACCTTCTTACATTCTTAACATTAGTTCATAAAGTTGAGGGATTAGTTTATATTAAAAATTATTTTAGAATATTCTTATTACCCATACGTAACTAATCTAAAATGATCAGGTCACCATGCAAATTCTACATGTGCCAATGAGCATCACAAACTTCTTCTCAAGTTCACATATGTTCATTTTAGCACACCTTAAAGACACTTTTTCACATTTTATCCTTTAAGATAGTACCTAAAAATTTACACACACACTTGAAACACCCTTTGGCATCTTGTAAAACTTTCATCAGAGATCACATAAATAGGAAACTAACTTTAACCACTTTTTAGGTCTCACTCTCTTTCCTTGCATATTAGGCCTAGAACTATAGACCATACCTTAACAAAGAAGCCACTTTTAAACCTCTTAAAATGATCTCACCACCTTAGAAACATGTAATACACATTCATGACATGCTTCATAGATACCAAACTTATTCTCCCTAGCCTCAACCTGCTCAACACATTAGGCTACCAATTTTATGCCACCATAAAAGGTATATGATAAGACCACCAAACCACTATTCACATACTTTATCTTCTCTCTTTAACCTGAAATAACATCAACATGTTAGAAATAGCATAAAAAACCTCAAAAAACTCTTAATTTATCTCATAGGCATCCAAATGTGCCTTGAACAACTTTAGGCTCAAACTCATTCACATATCAGCATCATGCCACAATAAGTCCTCACCAAGCTTAAGTATTAGATCTTCAAATAATCCTCTCAATGAAAATACTAGGTCTCAACCTTAAAATTAATACCATTTTGGATATACTTTCCACCTCATTCACATGATCAAATATGACATCACCACTTTATCATTACCTTTGATATCAATGACAATAATTTTTTTGATAATGACTTGTATACAAAAACATGGTCCTAACTCACCATTCTCTCACACCTACATGCTACTTATAATATTTAGTCTTTGTTCATTATAAAACACCTACTAAACCTTATAGCTTATGCCAAACCAAATTATTACCACATATAAAAATTCTAAAACCTTTAGTTCATTCCTTTTGTGCATAAGTACTAATGTTAAACTAGGTCAATATCATTAGATGATATTGACCTACACCTAATGATGATGATCATATCGTATAAATAACTAATTTTTAAAATAAAATATTATAAAGGTCAAAACATATAGCTAACATGATATTGTAGTGATAAATTACCATATTGGACTTATATATTTACCAATAAAGGCCTCATTTGATAGGTGTCTTTAGACTTATCTACTACACATCTATATGGTATTTCACATTGAGATAAACTTACCTATTCCTCTTGATTTATAAATCAATCAATAGGAGTAACCCACATATAATTTTAAAGCATATCAAACCCAATTCAAATCAATAATCTTCAAGTATCAAATCTAAATCATTAGTTTCATTCAAATAGTGAAGGAACATAATTGCACAATCACACTAGGTGTGGCATTATTTCCATCCTTAGAATATCAAATGCATAATCAATAATAAATCATCAACTAAGGTGGTTAGGATTAGATCATCCCATTATAATTTAATGATTTTTGTTGGTTTTTATCCCTCACAAGCATACCTAAGGTTTCAAAGTGAAACAAGTTGATTTATATATTTGTGTGAATCATTAAGGTTTACCATTACACACACATAGATTTTAGAGATAAGTGAAGGTGACCATATAGTCATAGACCCTCTTTTATGCATAGGTCACTATCATCCAATACAGGTTAGTATCGATAGTCAATACTAACCTAAAATTAATATAACCAACCTTGAAAAGCCAAAAATTCTTTTCTAGATATGAATGAATCATATTTATGATTCAATCTTTTTTCCACTATCAAATCATACTCATAATCAAATAATCAATTATAAGATCTAGATACTTATTGTACTTATTATTTTTATCATATGACACTTGTATAATCATTGCAATCTATTTGAATATTTTATATTCATATGCATTCTTAAATGACATATTTATTAATATAAATTAACATATTCATTTTTATCCTATTAGGGTTTCTAACCCAAATTAGTGTAAAAAACATAACACAGATTGGAAATAACCCATTGGATATATCATTTTACCAATATCTTGTGTGTAAAAAGTATTTTATAAACACATATGGGTCATGCCTCTTACTTATCAGGTGACATTTACACTACGGCATCAGTGATTATAATAATTGTAGGATATATTAGATCAAACCAATCAACACCTCACTTTTTCATATGCAGTAAGAGTGATAATGACTTGACATGATGATAAAACTTACCATTAAAAATTAAATTATTCTAAGATAGTACGTGTTAGGTCCAATATTCCCCATTCTAAGATTTCAAATGGGGATGCACTTGTTCTAGTTTGGTATTTGGTTTGTATGTTTTTTGAAGTAAATTTATACCTTTTAAATGCTTTAATGGTATTAACCAAGCTTGAATTCAATTTTTTTAAATGTAAAAAATTTCATTCTAGATTTGCCTAGTCTAATGGAACTTATGGAATGTTTTATTTCAATTTGAAAGTGACCAAGTCCTTATAATTTCCCATTATAAAAACTCAATCGATATTTGATTTTAGACTCAGATATTTAGAAACTTTTTAAACTTCAAAAATAATACAAATTCAATATTATGGAATGATGAATCTATTATGTGTCTAAGCTTAGAAGTTGGAATTTGTTTTATGACTTGGTATATTTTCTCATTTTCTAGCTAACTTGCTAATGACTTCATTTTCCTTAGTTGTTTTTTTTCCTTGTATTTTATAAAACTTTTTAAGACTTATCAAGGTCACCTAGATTCTTTCAAGCATCCAAATATCATTAATGCACACTTTAGAGTTGAATCTTTTCAAATTTTAACTAAATCCATTTAAATCCATAGGGCCCTAAGATGGTGCCACATACCAACATCCAAGGAATTTAAAACCTTGAATCCTTAGATTCATTACAAAATTATCTCAAAAGATCAAAACCTCATAACCTCAAGGGTATTATAGTATTAACCTAGAAGCATGGGATATTAATGACATTAATAAAGGCCCATGTCCTTGAGGCCCAAATAACATGCCATATGACACCCTCATAGGATCTTGGGAGCACATATTGATAACAAATTAACCCTGAACATGAATTTATTAAGAGTTAGAGAAGATGCCATGAGGCCACAGTGATGATATAAAAAGATAGTAAATTAAAGCCTGGGGGAAATGATAAGCTTCCAAGTGGAAAAGTGGTACTCAATATCCAATAGCCAATATCCTATCAAAATAAAATTAATGTGAACCCTATAAGAAGCTAACATGGACAAGAAACATGTCTAAGAGACTATGGATGAGTGCCAATTTGAAAAAAGTTCCTGAAGACATAAAAGAAGATGAACCCAAACCATGTCTATCAGCAAAGTCATCATAAATGGCACATGATTAAATTTTATAGCCTATAAAAATGTTAGAATGTCCCAATTTGTGGAAATTAGTAGAATAATCAATAGGGGTTACTTTCAAGGGGTCTAACTACTCAAAGGAGGTATGTGGAGTGAGATGGTAACTTCTTGACTCGAATAATCTCCTAGGTGGGCCGATTAGAAAATTCATTTAATGTAATTAGTCCAAAAGAGAGAAATGAGGGATGATTTAAGTTAGATAGGTGTCAAAACCATGGAGAAAATACAATGTAGAATTTGGATTTCCTTTAAGAATGAAGGGAATATTCTAATCGAACCCAGTTGTAATGACTTGAGGTGGTAATCATGGATAAATATGGGAGCCTTAGACTACTTAGAGACAAGACCCATTCTATTTTATATAAAAGGTAGTCCAAATTATTGTAAAAAAGGGGTATATGTTATGCACCAAGAATATAATTTTTTTTATGATAGGCTCAATCCTCTCTTTTTCATGTTTTATTTTAGCCAATGATTGTTTACCTTAATGTCACTGTTAAATGCTTTCGTAATAACACTAAAATATATACAATTCTAGTTTTACATTCATTTTTTTATTTATTAATTTACTTAAATTCTTAATTGAATAAAATATAATTTATTAATGTTAATTATATATTTCAATTCTTGTTTACTAATGAATATGTTGTTAGATTATACAATATCTAGTTTGATTAGTTTTTGAATTTACATTATATTTAACTTGAAGCTCTGTCAAGACATTGTGTGTACTAGTTGTATGCCTTTAATATTATTTTATTTAAAATAATTTTAGGGTAATATGTTTATTTAATTCCTTATAATACATCCCATTGATTTTATTTGGTTTGTGCTATAGTTAGTCCTAGTACATAATGGTATAATTATGATTAGGTATGCTTTTGATTTTTAGCATTAACAATCATATTTCAATCAAGTAACCCCTTACATTCCTACCTTACTCTTCCTCTCATTTTATTATTTTTATGATGAATATTCTACCCATTGTATTATAAGGTAATAACTATGTGAATGAGGAAGTAAAGGAATTAAGAAAACATCAATAAGATTTATCTAACAACATAGAGTGGATTGAACTTCCAATGGTTAATTACCATTTCTCAACTAGCTAAATGATTGGAAATTTATTATCCCTTAGGTTAACTAGTTGGATCCTAAAAATGAGGGGACATTGTATCCCATGTTTTTTTATGTTACTTTGACCCATAAAATAAGTTAGTCTAATAACTCTTTCTATTATAGGTCACAAAATAAGACCAACAAAAATTAGAACTAGAAGGATGGACTAAAGGACCTATTTTATTTATTTAATCTCACTTGCCTCTCCTTTTACTTATCCCAATTTATAGTATTTTCTTGATGCAACCAACATAAACTAGTATTAGAAGGAGGTCCTAAAGGAACTATTTTATTGATTGAGTCTCACCACCCTCTCCTTATACTTCTCCTAATTTATATTATTATTTTTATGCAACCAAAATAAAATAAAACTAAAAGGAGGGATAAACCTCTTTATTACTCATTAAACTTTAAATTTTTCTCTATATTTCATATTTTACTAGTTTAAGGTTATTGGTGTAAATATATCTAATTCATATTTGATGTCTTAAACAATTTGGATCTTATTGAGTGAATCATTAGATCCCAATAAGTTAGAGGTATATTTATTATATACCCATTGTAAATCATTAGAAAATAACATACTAATTGAAGGAGACTAATACCTTTATCCACCCCTACCAGTTCATCCTCTCAGCTTAACTAGCACATACCTCCACCCATTATTTCACCAATGGCTTGGTTAATAAGTTATATAATAAATGTTCTAAAGGATGTGTATGATATACCTAATAACCATAAGATGTACCTTCAAAGGTTTACCCCAAATCCTTGGAGGACTATTGAAGAACATGTCACATCCTATAGAACTACCATTAGGTTACTCAACATTGAGCACTAAAATTTAGCATGTTGATTATTTCCTTTCACCTTACTTTATGTGGCCTCTAACTAGTTCCTAAACTTTCTTGAGAGTTAAATTACAAGATATAATAAATTTAGTGTCACATTCTTATTTAGGTGGTAGACAAAAGTGTTTTATAATAATAGTTTTCTTGCATGAGGAAATATTCCAATGAAATTATATTAAATTTTAATGCCCAATTTAAAAATATGTATAATAGGGTGAAAACCATGTATAGACAAGATGATAATTTAGCATTGGAAATGTGTAAAAATTCCTTAGACCCATGGAAAACCATGTTCTTCAAAAGGGATCCAACTATCACAGACCTGACCCTCACCTATATAGAGGAAATACAAGTAAATAGGTAACTTAATCCACAAGGATAAATGTTGGCACCCATCCTTAATATCCTCCCAACATGACTGCATTATATCAAACTCTCCCTATATATTAGAATGTCCCAATGCTACAACCTCTCCCAATCATGAATCAACTTCTTTTATTCCATGCCTCCCCAAATTAGAATTTTGGATTTCTAAATTATATTGGTAATAGGCCTATGCCAAAAAATTAAAACCAATATATATTTATAGTTTTTAATAATAATACATATACTTCCATTCAATAATTAACCAAGCCTAAGCTACATGCAATTTGAAAGATGGTTTAGAGTTTGAGAAACAATTTCTTTAGTTTGAAAAAATAAGTGGGTAGTTAAAACAATGGAAATTCTACCTTGAATTTCACTTATCAACATAATTACATACCCAATAACATGTAATGAAATCAATTTGAGTATCCATATAATATAATGCCTAAACTTAACATCATGGAGATTACCCTACCGAACTGGTGTCATTTTCATAACATAGCCTAGCATGGGGAACTTGATTGCATTATATTTTGTAATGCCTTTTAAATATTTCAAAACAATATTGATGAATATGAGGTTTTTAAAAATAAATAAAATATCATGGATAACCCTAATGTTCCTAGTTAATCCAAATCACTTGATACATCCATGGTTTTGGAGACCCTAAACTTTCCTAGTGAAGGAGATGATGAACTTGAGGAGAATACCAATGATATTCAAGTTGCACTATAATTCCATATGGTAAATTACACCCTTAAGAGTAAGACACACCAATCATTGACATCTTTATCACCACCCAAATATGTTTCTACTCATCCTAACCCAAAATTTAGGAACAATCTACCCTCACCAAACTTAAAATATTGTTAGCCTACCAATAATAAGATGGCCTACAACATAGTCAAGAATATGAAAAGGATAAAATAAAATATAAATCTACATGAATTAGAAAAAAATAATAAACAAAGGTATTTATTCCTTAATTATATTATAGACAATATCACTCAACCCAAAAATAAAGAAATAGCCAATACCAATTTTATGATAGATGTTAGTTACCCAAGTTGCACCCTTGTTGAAGTAAGACTATTCAAACCTTCCTCAAACTTGGACTAACATTGGATTGACCTATAGGTTGTGGGATACCTACATTCTAGGTCAAACCTATAATTTTTATGGGGTTATATCCCTTTATTTATCAATTTAACTTTATTTATAAAGACCTAACTCTATTATGATGAAAAGGGATAAAAATGAAACTTTAAAAGAAACTTGCATTAATAGTGGTGATGCACCAATGATTGAATATCCTCTCTTAATTTGCCCCTAAAACATAATAATGATCTTAATGAAACCAATAATTGATTAGACCTCTTTAAAAATTCATATACATGAATTTTTCATGTGAAGATCAAGTGGAAGTCTTGCAACTTGAAGTCTAAGAACCTAGGTTTGCACTAGACACCATCAGCTCATCAAGACTTCAAGAACATTCCTACATATCAATACTTTAAAAAACATGTATAGAAGGATTATATGAAATTATGTGCATGAAATTACTTATATAATATAATGAAACTCATACATTATTTAAATCAACTCTCACAAGACACTCTAACACTAAAAAAGGAAATCTATAAATGTTGTTCTATTGATTCAAAGAGTACAAGGTACAATTTTGGCAAAGCTTTGATACAACCAATCGAGGGATGAGAAAAAAATAACATAATGATTAATTAAATATAATTTTTGGTAGATAAATAATAATCTAAGTGTAATATAGGCCATTAATGAGGCAAAGGTGGCACGTGGCAATTACAATAGTCATAATCACTCTTCTCATACATTGATGTCCTTCATTAACTCCATTTTTGGCATTGAGGTGAGGTGTGGAGGCTGTAAATCCCTATTTTAACTCATTTAGATCTTGACCATGCCTAAAAATAGTCCATTACCCTTCCAATAATAGTTAAATAGTGAAAATGGGGTGTGAATAGGCCTCTAAGAGGCATTGAACAACCTCTCCTTCAATATACATGTTGATTTGATAATGAAACTATCTTGATTCTATATTAATGGTATTTAATATAGAACTTTATTACCTAAATGGGAAGTTAAAAATTGAAAATGATGGATTATTAACCTCATCTTATCATTCTATGCTTACTAGGCCCTTCTACTTGTAAGTTGAGTAGGCCTATTCTATTGGCTCCTCATCTTTCTGCTCATTCACTATTTGAATGACTAATATAGCTAAACCAGGTTCTAAAATCATTTTAAATGACTTATATTATTATTTTATCAACCCCTTACATTGGAATTTAGACCCTTAAATTACCTTCCATCTACAAACTTATCTATCTTTCAATACTAGGCCTATTAGACCAATTTCATAGACTAATTGTTTAGAAGGAGATAATAAAGACACTTATATGTAGCTTCATGAATAATTATAGTCTTATAAGATTATAAAAAGTATTTAAATAAAAATTCTCATTGTTTATAACTCTTTATTAGGTTCTACAACCCATTTTATACTCAAAACCCTACAAATTTACACTTTCTATAGGTGTTTGTACAACCTCTATATAATCAAGTACCATAGTCATGATATCTTATGTGTTGGAAACATACTATAGGTTTTGGTCAATTATTTTATTCCTATTTATATTCATATTTCACTAAACCTTTCTAGTCAAGTCCCTATTAGGGTTTAAGGGGGGTTCAAGAGTGCTTGGGACTCTTAGCAATGGTTTATAGAGATCAAGGTCTAAATATCTAAACCAATTATAGTAGATGAATTTTTTTATACCCCTCTACCTTACCTAACATGTTTGTATCCCCATACAAATAATATATATAGTTGTGAGCATTTTAAAATTCTCCTCAATTGGGAAACATGACTCTTGAGTAGGTTTTGGATGTGTATAGATAAAATGACCAACTGTAGGGATTTCCCTAGCATTTAAAGTGACTAGGATATGTATCTAAATCATAATGGACTCTTTATTAAAGGTATAAAGTGTTATTTATACTCAAATGGCCCTTTATTTCACCTTTTTAAGGCACTAATCCAATGAGGGTATTAGTTCAATTTGCCTACACACATGAACCTTGAGTTTGCATAATAACCCTAAGGTTGTGAGGCACTCCTACATTATTTTCAACTTGAATACCACTTTAAAGGTCCTATGGAGGATCAACATTGGCTTGATCAAGCCTCATGACCTCTGATGAGCGAATATAACCATAAATCTCAACACTTATGCCTATATAATTGTAGAACTAATAATGTAGGCCTATATAGATGATTTTTAGAGGGCCATTTAGAAGCCTTAGGGCCCATTATCCCTCCTTAACGTTATGATTTACCCAAACACTTCCCATTTTTCTATTCTCAAGATCAAACTACTCTTCATAGGCCTATTTCATATAGTTTGTCCCCTACACATGCTAACTAGTGGGTTTTTATTATGTTCTAAATACTTGAGGAGGCCTTAAAGATATTTTCAAGGTCAACTAATCTCATCTAGGTTTCTTTTGGAGAAATAATTTTCCATTGGGTCATTTATGGGGTTTAAGTAGGGTTTGAGATGTACAACATATTAACAATGGTTCATAGCATATAAAATTCTGAACTAAGACCAATTTTCATAAAATTGTAGTGCATTTACCTCTTCATCTTCCATGGATAGCATAGGGTCCCATGTAAAGGGTGTGTGGAAAGAGGAACATTGGAAGGTGGTACATGAATTGCCTGCTAGCTAATTTTGATAGATTATTTTATTAAGAATTATTCATAAGGGTTATCCCCCAAAATTCCAACCATTATTTTATGTATATGTATTCTATAGGGAGACTTAAAATTCCTTAATATCCTTTATCTTTATTCCCTTAGTGGTGAAGTGTGTGAATACTTAAAGCTGCCTCTCAAATTGACTGTGTACAGGGTTACATGGCTTGAGAAGGGTTTTGAAGTCACTTTGGCATTTTATTTATTTCTCTCCACATTAAGACCTTATTATTAGGGTATGATACACCATTAAACATCTATCATTGGCCATTAAACTTATTATAAGGACCTAGTTCTCTCCAAGATGATAACATGGTTTGAGAGTAGACTTAAGGCCTATCTTCTTTGGCCTACTCTCAAGGGCATCTAATGTAACTTGGGGTGTTTCTTACTTTTGAGTATGTATGGGGACACTAAAAAATTTATTTCATTATTTAAAAATCATTTTTGTACCCTAGTATGCCTAAAATCCCTTCAAAGAATGAATTTACTCATCTAGCCCCATAATTAACTATCACAGACTGGGCTAGGTCTATGACAAAATAGTGCATATAAAAATTATTTTTATAATATAAATAATAAAATGGGTGACTTAAAAAATTTAAAATGACAATTTTTAATATGTTTTAAGGTCTTTTTGTGCCTGTAGAGACCTCAAACAATCATTTTATCTAGACTAGTTGTAGGCTTCCTATTGACTGAATGGTTGAGTATGAGGGTTCTAAGTATGAGGGTTATAATATGCTCATGATTATAGGGTTTTAAAAATGTGTTATGGATATATAAAATCTCATATATCAACCTCTAACATCTTTTATTTTTCCTATCATTCCCCTTCTCAAGCTTGATGTTCATGCCCATGAAGGTTTATGTTACCTTCAAGTCTGATGTTTGATGTTATTTTGCTCTATAGATGGGATGGACACTCATATTTTTCTTCCTTTTCATATTTAACCTTAATCAAAATGGTATTAATACTACATCCTACCCTAGGTAATATGGATATCTTTAATATGTACCACTAATGTTATATACCTTCATCTGCCTACAACTATCTACAAGGATTTGAGTTAAAGGCCCATATGACAAGAGAGTGGTATAAATATGCTTGAAAAAATTTGTGAAATAATCATATACTGATAAATATATTTGGGATTCACACCCACTTGTGATCATACCACTCCTTATGACCATTATTTTTCCATATAGTCCCTTTTGGAGACTCTTATATAGTAGGCTGAAATGATTGGCTATAGGTGGTTATTTGCTTTCTCAATTAGGTGTATGACCATATATTGACCTATACTTCATGATATAATTATATTTAATGGTTAAAATGGGTATTTAGATCTATTTAACATGGATTAGATTAGAAAGGAAGGGTAAGGGAGTGAATGAGGATGACCTTGGAGTGATATGGAGTTGGAACATGAACAATAGGGTCAAAACATGATGTTAATGGTAATGAAAATAACATGAAGTGTGAGAGGATAAAACATGATGTTAAGTAGAGTATGGAAATAATTTCAAGACAAACCATAAGAAAATTAAAGACCCTAACACATATACCTAAGAAAATATAGTGCTTTGGAGGGAATACATAGTCAAAATGTTAAACTTAGGAATCTCTGAGAAACCTTATTATTGGAAAAAGACCTTAATGTTTGTTAAGACTTGTCGTGTGGGTTTAGAGGAAAGGAGGGTTATTTTAGGCTTGTGAGGCTGCCATGAAAGGTGAGAAACTTTCACATAAGGTTTTAATGATGACCTACCATGACTTCAACACCTCATTTCATGATCTTAGTTGTATTTGAAGGTTTTGAAGGTGACATTGAGCCACACACAATGCTACTACATAGTGAACCTCAAATGCATATGAACTCTTTCTTTGAAGACACCCTTTGAGATGATAAGAGGTGGATGGATCTCAAACTTGATCAAGGAGGTATGATAAAAATTGAAACACTCCATAAATCACAAAACACTATCAAATCCTTATAATGAGAGAACTTAATACTCTATTCACCACCTATATATGCCTACAAACTACATGTTGTGCTAGTTTGGAGGTCTGTTGGTTCCATGAGCTCACATGTGTGATCTAAATACTAAAAAAAACATGAAATGTTCCTTTAAGACTCAAATAAATAGGATCAAATATGTTGGAGAGTTGTCAATGAAGTCATGGTGATGTCATTAATGTTTCCAAGTGAGTGGATGAAGTGCCTTGATAGTCTATGTGATAGTGACAAAGTGTGCAATATGCTTGTCCTAGTATGCTTGAAGAAGATTTGGTTGATCTTTAGTTTTGGCATGGTAAGAAAGTTTTAAAGATGAGTATGGTGATTGGATAATGTGAAAGGGGTGACATCATAAGTCAATAATTATTTTAATTCTTTTGTGCATGAGTGGATTTCATCCAGTTCATCATTGTTCTCATTTAGACTTTTGGGTCCAATGGTAGAAAAATTGAGTAGGTAGTTTGATGACATCATAATTTATACATGTGGATGATTCTAAGGGATTTGGTCATAGTTTTTTGATAAAATTAGTCCCTATATTCTATTTTAAAAGTATCAAGTCTAGCGATAAAGCATGACAAAATGGATGCAAGTGCAAAGTTGGGCTCTCAAGAATTTTGATAGTGTTTTCCCATACTTAGACAAATTTGTAATGTGGAAAGAAAAGTTGAGTATCCATTTTGATGATGGCATATCTTGCACATGTGGATGTTTCAAGATAAGGTGATCATATTGGTTTATTAATATTTTTTCCTAGTTAATTTGTGCTAACTTTTATGTCAAGCATTAAACAATGACAAAATCTAAGCATGTGCAAAGTTGGTCTTTCCATATAGTTCTTGACATAGTTGTCTCTGTGAATAAATAAATATGAGGAGGCATTTTAATGTTGTTATATCTCACATGTGTGATGTTTATAGGATCATATTTTTATATTTTATTATGTGATGAGATCATACGATCCAAATTTGAGAACATGCAAGTGATAGAGGCAAAAGTTATGACTGTGTAAAGTTGAAATTTTAGGCGTATTTCAATGGTCCCCATACTTAATCTATTTTACATGATGTTAAAGATTAGGACTAGATGGATATCTAATGGATCATAGGTGATCATATAGTTAATATATATGATTTACATTAATTCAAATAGATCAAATTGTTCATTGGTTAATGAAGGTAAAGATCGAGATCCTTATAAAAGGATCAATGGAGTGTGTTCATTACAAGTTGTCTGGAAGCAAAAAGATGAGGAAAAGTGCTTGATGTTTAATAGTATAAGTGATTAAAATTCATGCAAGGGTGCCAAGTGTCATGATCATGGGATTTATGATCAATATTAAATGATGAACACTACATGATAAGGACCTGAATGATCTACAAAGATCGATGGTGTGCATTAAGTCAATATTGCAAGATTACATGAGATGAGGTTAACATGTTCAAAGTTTAATGTTTGGTAGTGGAACACTATTAATTAAATTTTTATATTAATAAAATAATATCTATGGTTTGTGACTGATCTAAATTAGTAAGGACTTGAAATGATAACAGTGTCTTAGGTCTAACTGTGACCATTTGAATTTAACAGACAAGTTTCTAATTTTTGAGCCATAACTTTTGATCTATGCATAATTTAGCTATGGTATAAAAATAAAATTTGTATATGAATCTAGGACACATATATAAATATAATTTTTAATGTTTTAAAGTTTGTATATTCAAAGTTATGAATGTCCAAAGTTAACTATGTGTTCATATATGTTCTATAAGTGACCTGAGAAGGATGTTTGAGCTTGTTTTGATGATATTTCAATGTTTCATGATGAATTACATATTTAAGAGTGTTGTATCTCCATGAGGACCATTTTTTTTGTATTTTTGAGATGTAATCAATCTATGTTGAATATGAATAATGCTTAAAAAGTTGACTATGTATTCGTTTATAGCGTCCTTATGAACAAGGCTAATGTTTAAGTTATTTGAGATTGCACAAAGGAGTGAAATGATGACTTTAAGCATATGAGAATTAAAAGGGGTCATGTGGAGTGGACCTATACATTTGGAAGTGGTATTATGTTCATTTTTTCTTGATGATGTACTAAATGGTTGAATAGGTCTCCATGAGACATATAAGAGATACAAGGGCCTAATTGAAAGGTGTAACTACTTAAGGGTGACCCATGAGTGCTATTGAGTTATGTCTTAATGAGATATATGCCTTAAGGGTTAAGTCATACCTAATGGCCAACCAAGATGTTGATAATCATGAATGATCTATAAATAATGAAACTAAATGTGTTGGTTTCTAGACTTTCAGAGACTAGTGTGTGTATTTTGCATTTGAGAGTATAGTGTTGTGAAGCAAAGGAAAGGGTGGGTTCCTAGTGGATGAGTTGAAGAGAATAATAGATTGAGGACTATTTGTATGACCAATAGGTCAATATTATATTGGTAGAATAGTGTTTTTATAGATTGAGTATGAATGAAGGTGAAGAGTGATAATCATAGGTCCATCATCAGGTGTTGAACACATCAGTTCAAATGTGGATGTGTTCATAAGTGTTGTTATGGTAGCTCAACAACTAGGAGGTTTTAGCTTCCTTGTAAGGTGAAACTTGCTAAAGGTCTAGTTGTTGTTACAACTCAACTAGATAGGTTTTATATCACCTTGTGGGATTTGTGTATCATTAAACAAGGGATGGTAGTTCTTTGATCAATTATAAATTGTCCAAATTGGTTATTTTTATTATATTATAGTGGTCCAATTACAATTTTTAGTGGTTTTTCTCCCCCAAGAGGGTTGTCCACATATGTTATGTGTTATATGTTTGATCTTGCATTATCTCTCTTGCTCATTGCTATGAATGTTGTCTATGCATCATGAATGCTTATGGTAATTGATTAAGAACATGAAAAGATTGAAATTTAAGTTGGATTTTCTTGGCTCACATATTTACCCCCCAGTGATTTTACCTCTAATAATTGGTATCAAATCTAGTCCTTTGGTAAAGTCTTAATAGTTTGAAGGTGATCAAAGGTACTATTTTTATAAAATTTGTCTATTTCAAGTCTAAAGACAAATAGAGAAGAATGATAGGGATAAGTGATTAGAATGAACCCAAATTGGTTTGTGTGCCATATCCAGACATTATAAGCACTCCTCTTTGGCTGGGAAGGACTACCTATAAGGAAGAAAACACTACCACAAAATGTTTGTTAGTAGATATTTGAGTGGGATACCAAACTACACGCTTATTCCAAGAAGTATGAAACTTCCTTGGAGATGACAGTCCACCTTTGAGAGACAAAAGAGTAATAAACAATAAAAAAATAGGTAAAGAGAGTAAAACAGAGATAATGTTGCCATTATTTGCAACCTAAGTGCAAAAAAAAGTAATAGAGTGTAGGTGGTATGTTCTATGTATATTTTGGAATTTTTTTGGGTAGGTTTTGAAAGGGTTAGGAAATCCACAGTTGCTAATGTCGGTTATGCTACTAGGGTCGATAAGGAAATGATTGATATTAGTTATGCTACCAAGGTTAGTGGGCAAAGGTGACTGATGTTAGTTAGTCTACCAAGGTTGTTAGGGGCAATAATTGCCGAAGATCTTGTATAAGGCTTTTTTGGGTCTAAAAAATGGTTTTGGTCAGGTCTAGAAGGTTGGGGAGAGTTGTGAGAGAGAGAGTGTATGGTTTGGATGGATTTGGTTAGAGGTTTGGTGTTTTGGGTCAAGCAAAAATAAGTAGGTAAGCTTTATAACTCCCTCACATGGGTTCAGTCAGGCATGTGTAAAGCAATGCATAGTAGATATAAAGTGATTAAAAAGTAACTACCTAAAAGATATATAAAATAAGTGATGTACTTAGCTATAGTGGTGACTGAATGATAAGTGTCAAATAGATGGATCCTATTAGGTAGTCCAAACTGATGCCTTGAACAGAGAAAACAAGTGGGTATTGTTGGTTCTCAAAAGCTTGGTTCTTGATCTAGATTGACTTATACAAGATATTAATAAACCAAGATGTTAAAAGTTAAATGTCAAAATCCTATATGAATATAAGGAGTTTTCTAGATTATGTTATCTTAAACATCAATTTAGTGTTTGGCTTATATAACTAATGTTGGTGATCCCACTGATGTCAACCATGGGTTGACTAATGTTAGCATCATAAGAATAGGTGGAACTAATATTTTTAGCTTATTCTATATTGATCCTCATGCCAAGTGTGGTATCTATTAAGAAATGGTAGAAATGGGAGGTTAAGAAGGATGTAGTTGGTTAGGAACTCATTTTTGAGGTGAGAACAAGTCTTAAGTAGTTAGGATAAAGGGACTAAGTCTTGAGGTGACTCTTCAAGTGAGAATTAGTCTTAGGATGAGGTGGCTAAGTAAGGTGGAAAAAGGGGTTTTTAATTAACTTAATTATATATTTCAAATTAATTAAATATGTGAGGGGTAAAATCATGGGTTAGGGAGGGTAATCATTATTATTGAAATAGGTCTCAAGGGGAGTTTTGACATAGGGAGTTAAGCATGTGTGAGATTCAATTTTAGTGTCTACAGTTACCCCTTTTTATCTTTTAATTTGCATTGGTAAGTTATAAGAAAAAAATAAGAGTTAGAAGCTTAAGGTCTTAGATGAGGATCCCCCCTCAAAATGAGAATCAATGAAGGACAAACTAGAACTAGGTACCAGTTTGATAAGAAGTGAATTGTGTGGGTTGAGGAGAATGTAGTATCACTTTTTATTCATATACTACTATGAGTTATAGTTGATAAAAGCTAGAATAGGTAAGGTCGAGGAGGAATCAAATAGAAATAACCAAATCATAGCTTGTAAGTGATAACTAATAAGGTTAAAATAATCAAATTTATACCTCTAATTGGTCCATGTTCTTAGGTATTTGAGGTGAGAAGTGCCCCTAGGAAATGAAAAAAGGTTTAATGGGATAGGATGAGCTTGGTCACTATCCAAAACACCTAATATACATGCATGTGTTCAATAGCCAACTATAGCAGAATAGCATAAGAAGTCTAGACAAGCAATGCAAGGTTAATGTAAAAGGGTCAATGGGTGAGGAGATATTTGGGATCTCTAGTCAAATGCATCATGGGGAGGGTTTAAGTGATCTTCAAGGGTGGTTATCATGGTTGGGGAGATATATGTGATCTCTAAGTTAATAGTCATGATTAGGGAGATATATGTGATCTCAAAATTACCTTAGTTATGGGTAGAATTTAAAGAGTTATGGTTGTTGGTGGAAATTCTAATGAAATGGTGCCAACATTGGTGTCTTAGGGTAAGGTTACTAATATCAGCGGAAAAAAGTGCGGATGTTGGTAAATTAGGCCAAGTATGCTAACATCGGTGGGTAACCAAACTTGATGAAAAGAGGGTTTGGTAGAGAACAAATATCATTTGCAACATTTGATTAGAGAGAGAAAGAGCTCTAAGAGTGAATGAGATGGTAGAGATAGGAGGGAACCCAATGGGAGGTGTGCCACCACAAGAGCTAATTGTGCTAGCTTGAAGGAGATAGAGAGATGAGGTAAGATCCACTATGATTGGATTGGAAACTTGAGTTGGTTACTTTTATTTTGTAAGCTAAATTTAAAGGTTGATTAGTAAGAATGCAGTGAGGGAGGGTAAGAAATGGGGTGGGTTAGGTTTAGGGGAATTTGGGATGGATTTTTAGTTTTTAGGTTAAAATGGAATTTTGGGGGATGGGTAATTAGTGGGCTCCATTGATATTGGTTGATGCTGTGTTGATGTCAGTAACTAGATGTCAATGTTGACTGACACCAAACACTAATGTCAACATTAATACTGATGTTGACGACTGTGAAAAACCAAAAAATAGGAGAAAGGGTTAGTTTGGATTCCTAATTGAAGTAGTCCACTAACCTAATGACTGAGCTAGCCTCAGAAGACCCCATGTCAACTGAGTGTTGCCTATATAGCCCAGTTGAGGGCCTCAAGCCAATGTAGTTATCCAAGAGCCTAGGGAAAAAGATCTAATGTATGGTTAAAATTATGTTAAAAAAGAGAGGTTGAGATAGGTCAAAAGACCTAGGGATTAAAATATAGGTCATAGGGTCAAATGTTATGGACATAAGCCATAAGGCTTAGAGTTTTTATAGGCAATTAGGCCTAGGGTGGAGAGAAAGAGGTAGTGAAGCCTAGGGTAGAGAGGGAATATTAGGGTAGATATTTAGGTGGGTATATGGTTGATCTAACCTCAGAAGACCCTATGTCAACTATGTGTTGCCTACATAGCCTGGTGGATCGCCTCAGACCAATGTAGTTCTCCCAAAGAGAAAGGTAAAAGGTGGTGATAGATTATATTAAAAATTATGTCACTTGAGTTATTTGTGTATGGATGCAAGTAAGGCTAGAGTTGACATTGTAGGATTGCCTACTAGGGTTGCTAATGTGGATGAGGAGGGATGTCACTCTAGAGGAGTGGGAGAACATGGTAGTTTTGGGGTTAGGAAGAGTGTGATGATATTTTAGAGTCACCTAAGATGTGATCCTAATGATAACATTGATCAAGAGGTGGGATCACACCACCAACACCTTCCATTTACCAACTTCAGAGTTGACAAGACCTAAGAGGATGTATATAGGACATTATAGTTACCACTCTAAGGTGAGGAGCTCTTCTCATGCTTGAGAGAGGAGCATGATATGCATATGGTGGCATTATTTGGTGAGCATGTTAATGACACAACTTATCACTCCATGATCTTTGCCTATGAGCCACTATATATTATTGATGAGGAGTAGCATTAACTAAGCATCTTGATGATGATAGGGATTAATATGTATGAAATATTAGATGTAGATGGTGGGATATTTTTGATTGCATTGATGGGTGTCCTAGCATAGATGGTTAAGCAATTGACTATTTTTGCATGGGGACTAGTGTTTTTGGCATAGTTATATAGAGAGGTTTTGGGTTTGAGACTACATCGGTAATATAGTTTTTGTGTTAGCCATTTACCCCACTACTAGGCATATGAGCATATTATGGTGACATGACTATTGGGGCTACCTACCATGATTCTAGCTACCTTTATAGTTGGCTTTAGATGGTGGAGAGATGATATGGCATAAACCCAAGTAGATGGTGTAGTTCATGACATTGCTTATTTTAGGTGCATGATAGAGGGATTGATCCCTATAGATATTTTTTGGAGACCCTACCTGACATACCCTTCCCTTAGAGGATAGGAAGAGTAGATAGTTAGATTGTAGAGCTCACTATGGATTAGAGGGAGATGAGCCAGTGAGCTAGAGATGGTACCCATGGCATGGTTCAGGAGGTACTTTAGCCTACTACAGGATGTGTGACTTGCCTTCCCTTGATTTAAGAGGGATGATATAGAGGCACCCCTACCTTTTCCCCAAGAGATAGGCAAAATTTTAAGGAGCTAATAGCAACGTTGGGTGTAGTTAATCTAAGGTATCCAATGGTATATATGGCTTGGTGAAAAATCTTACATCTCATGGTGGAGGTCAGAAGACCACCACCAAATTTATAGGTGTTGGTGATAGAGAGAGAGAGAGATGTAGCCATACAAGCATGGGATACAGTAGCATAGGCTAGAGATATAGATCAGGCATAGTTATTATCCTTATAAGGATAGGTGGTGACATTATAGGGCTAGACTGGGGCACTACAAGGCTAGGTTGGGGCATTATAAGGCTAGGTTGGGGCACTACAAGGCTAGGTTGGGGTTTTATAGGGTCAGGTTACTTCACTAATAGTGGAGAGGGATAGTTTGAGAATAGTAGGTTAGGATACTCCTCCTCTTCCACCATAGGGACCAGTATAGGATAGGTTTTTATTAGGTGCAATGGGACCACCATAGAATGTACAACTAGTGATATATATTACTACCCTTGATGAGATTACCTACTCTAAGAGGGCCATTAGGGAGTTCCCATAGATTTAGAGGTATTCTAAGTTTAGAGAGAAAGAGAGATCAATGACACATGGCATGAATTCTAGATCATGTAGACACAAACGACTAGAGAATGGTGATGACATTACTCCTTCATGACCATGCAAAGAGCCTCATATACTTTGAGTGTCAGAGTTTTATTTTTTTATATATGTTATATACATATCAGCCTATGAGCCAAAGATGAGAGATGTATATTTAGAGAGAGAGATGATATTGTGATGATGTACATGTATGTTGATCATATATATTACATGTATATTTATTATGATTTTGAGATGCATTTATTATGATTGTGATGATGTTGATGTGGATGATCATTTTATATTAAGTTAAATTGATTTTAATGTTTGATTTAGTCTAACATTTCCCATATATGTGATTTTATATGCATAGTTGGTTTGTTAGATTCATCTTATCATTTTTCCATATTTGGGATGGTTTATGCTTAAAATGAATAGGTTGGTTATGTTATTTTATTTCAGAATTTTTCCATATTTTTGATGGTGTATGCTTAAAATAAATGTAGTAGGATTGATAGTACTTGTATAACATTTTCATCTCAATAGAGAGATCAACATGTGATTTGGATGCAAAAATAAAGAGGAAAAATACTCATGTATTATTAAAGACCATAGTCATAACATAAATAGACTCATGAATATGATCCTCTTTCATGATTTGCATCATTGGACCATTTTGTTTGTTAGAGAAGCATCATGTTTACCTTGTGTTAATCAAGTTCAAAGTCCCTTGAAAGAGTATGAGGGGAAAAGGGTAAATGAGTGAAAGTGTTTGGGATAATGTAACCTTCAAAGTGGGGATGATATGGGTGACTCAAGAGCTACTATAGGCAAGTCCATGACTTAAAGCTTTTTTTTATGTAAGTTGATCAATATAGGAAGCCTACAATGAGATTTTGTATGTGTTAAGGTCATATGAAGCCAATCAATACGAGAAGATTTTGATTTGTATTCCTTTTTGAGAACAAAGCTTGGATTAGCCATCATTCAAGGGAGTGGTCTAAGCATTTGTGTTTAATTTTTAAATAGTTGTCCTTTAAGGGTGCAGTCTATTGATATTGGCAAAGAGAAATTTCGTAGTTGTCCTTCAAGGGAGAAGTCTACATTGAGAAATAGGACCTTAGAGATTAGAACTTATCTACATATCCCATTTTTTTTAATTCATGGACAAGTCTATAGAGGATTAGGAGTTTTCCACTTTAAGGGAAAAACCATAGCACCTTGTAAGTTAACTAAGTGTGTAAGAGTAAGGGTTAAGAGGAAGGGAGATAAATGTAATGGGGTGCTCAAGGGATGATATTAAGTGAAACATGAGGTAAATCGATACTTATTTAACAAAAGAATGGTCATAGGTGTAAGGCATTTAAAGGCTTAGGTTCTAGCCTTCCTTTGAGAGAAGATAAGTAATAAATTCTTGTGCCATACTTGTGAGTTATGATGTAGGTTCCAAGCCAATTAGGAGAAAACTTACCACATTTTATTTTCTCCATGTTTTTCACATGTTGATTTTCTTTTAAGATGATATCTCTAATATTGAAATCTCACTCTTTGAGTTTTTTGTTGTAAGGACATTTGATACGCTTTTGATACATTTGGAGGTGCATGAGGGTTATGAGATGGTGCTCATCAAGCAACTTGGTTGAGTCAAATGTTCATGGAAAAACTCATCATTAGTAAGTATATCTTTTAAAAAATGCAAATAGAAGGAATCTGAACCTAAAGAGATAGCATAACTTCCATCTCGTATACTAATGGAAAAAGTGTAACACCTATAGGGGTTTGAATGCTAGTGTGGTAAGCCCATAAAGTAAAGAAAATGTGTTTGTGACAATATTTTCCCATATCATTGACTACTTTCATGATGATTTTGGTCAATGTTTTGTTAGAAGCTTATACTTGTCTATTTGCTTGTGGATAGTATGGTGATGAGAAGCCTAATTTAATTCTGAATGTATCACAAAGACTTTAGACAATATTATTTTTGAAAGATTTTCCATTATATATTTTAATTTTATGAGGGACACCAAAATGATAGATGATGTGATGGTTGATAAAGTCAATAATTTTTTCAACCTTAGTGGGGATGAAAGGAATAGCCTTGACCCATTTGGTGGAGTATTTAGTGGCAGTAATGATATAACAATGACAAAGAGAGGAATAAGGGTTAAGCTCCCTGATTAGATATAAGCCCCATTAGGAAAAGGGCCATAAGTCTTTGGTGAGTTATAATGCATGAATTAAAATTTGAAGGAGGTTAGCATGTTGTTGACATTTGACACAATGCCAAATATAATCACCATAATCTTGATGGAGTGTTGGACAATAATAGCCAAGTCAAAGGGCACACTTGGCAACTACATGACCATTGAAATTTCCACCACAAATCCCATCATGGAATTCCCTAATAGTGAAGGGAGTCTTAGTACTAGTGAGGCATATAAGAAGGAAACCATCAAAACCTTGCTTGTATAGTAGTCCCCCAAGCATAGTGCAATGAGAATCCCATTTTATGAAGGCACATCTCCCATTATTTTAGAGATCAGAAGGGGTAATAGAAAAGGAAAAATAATTCATGAGTTTATTGTACCATAAGTCATATGGGTTGGATGTTACAGTTATGATAAATAGGATGTTAGTTTATGCATAAGATGGTAATGTTAAGCGATGCACGGTGACACAGATTTTTGAGGAAGAGGATGAAGAGGGTATGTGTGAAGCAAGTGAAGCCATTATGTTAACAAACTTGTTTATGGATCAAGGAATAGTTTGTATGAGATAAGAGTTAAATGATCTAAATAGTGTATCTACACGATGTTTATACCACTAAAAAAATTTATTTTTGCATAGGTAGGGACCATTAACCTAGTGAACCAATAGCTGAGAATCACTAAAAATGGTTATGGATTTAATACCCAAGAAGAGATATGTTTAAATCCCTAATATCAAAGCCTCATATTCAACCATGTTGTTAATACATTCAAAATCTAGTTTAAATGACAAAGGCATAGGCTCGCCATCTAGAGGAATAAGAATGATCCCTACACCCCCACCATAATAACATTTAAACCCATCAAAGAACATCATAATTTGATAGGAAATGTCATCAATGGAGAGAGTTGTAGTGGATTCATTAAGGAATTTGAGGTTTAAAGGTTGGTTTTTATGTAAAGGGGTGGTAGCTAACTAGTCAGTGATTGATTACCCTTTGATAGACTTTTGTTGAATAAAATCTAAGTCAAATTCAATAAGGAGCATGAGTCACCAAGATACTCATTGGTTATGATATGGATTTGAATGCATGTATTTGAGGGGATCAGTATGTGTGACCATGTAGGTCTTATGCTTTAAGAGATAATGGTAGAGCTTAGAGGCTAAAAAGACCAATGTGAGGAAAAGTTTTTCAATATGGGTATATCAAGTCTCATAATCAATAAGTATGTATCTTATATAGTAAACCACCTATTCTCAATGGTGATCATCTCAAAGTAAAATCATAGCACCCAGGGAATGATCTATTATAGAGATGTAAAGGTAGAAAGGATGATTTTTCTTAGGTGTAAGAAGAATCATTGGGGAAAAGAGTATTGTTTGAGTGCATAAAAAGCTTCTTGGTAATCTATATTCAAATGGAAGGAGACATATTTTTTTAGGAGATGGTGAAAGAGTTGGTAATGATCTGACAACTGAGAGATGAAGCAATGGATTGATTAAATTTTTCCTTGTAGGCTACAAAGTTGTTTGATATTAGTAGGTGGAGGCATCTCTAGGATTGCTCTAACCTTGTCAGGGTCAACCTCAATACCATAGAGATAAATGATAAAAACTAAGAGCTTAACAGAAAGAACACCAAAGACACATTTCTTTGGGTTTAGTCAAATATTATATTGAAGGAGATGAGTAAATATAATTTTGAGAAATTTTAAGTGATCTTGGCAAAGTTTATACTTCCCAAGTAAGTCATCCACATAATCTTCCATAATTTTGTGTAGGAGATCATGGAAGATGTAAGTCATAGCATGTTGATAGGTGATACTAGCATTCTTCAGACCAAAAGGCATAAGCTAATAATAGAAAGTCCCTCATGAGGTAATGAAGGTTCTCTTATTTTGATCCTTGAGAGCAACTAGGATTTGATTATATCCAAAGAACCTTTCCATAAGTGATAGTGTCTCATGGCTACCTATTAGATCAATAAGTTGGTCGATACTTGGTAATGAGAAGTCATATTTTGGACAAGTGAGGTTTAAGTCATGATAGTCAATGTAAATGTGGATTCCTCCAATCACTTTTGTGATAGGAACAATATTGGAAATCCATTGTGGTTAGGTGATGCGTTGGATAAATTTAATAGAAAGGAGGTGTTGGAGCTCTTCTTTGACATGGAGAGAAATATGAGGATGCATCTTGAAAAGATTCTAATTAACAAGTTTAGCATCTTGATTGGTGACAATGTTATGGGTGATGATAGAGGGGTCAATACTAGGCATGTCATTATAAGACAAAGTGAAGGATTTGTTATGGTTGTTAAGAAATGTGGCATAATCAGCTTGTTAAGAGGAATCTAAAGATAGGCCAATCTTAAGGACATGGGGGTTATCATGAGAGGGAAAATTGATGTCAATGGTTGATTCATTTAACATAGCTTGTGTTTTATATGGGAGAGATAATTGGATATAGGAATCATCTACACCCATGTATGTGAGAATAGTGGCATCATATTGACATTGGATAGTGTTAATAGTGGGAGAGACTTCATCAATTACTTCAAGATGAACAAGAAGAAGGGACATTATTTATTTACCTTGGTGATAGATGAGAGGCCCCAAATGGATGGCATTTATTGAAAAAAAATAGGAGGTATAGATACCTCTGATTTGGTAGGTGATAGTGGAGAAGAAGGTGGAAAAAGATAGACTAGATCTTTAATAATTGGTACATGGGAAGTTTTGGTGAGTTTATTTTGTTTGTCATAACCCATTCCATGCCTCTTTTTGGAATTTTCAATAGTTTTATTAGTGGGATATTAAATAAGCGTATGGACACCCTAATCATGATGACCCAAACCAAATACTTTCCAAGAACACCTATAGAGATAGGTGTGAGTGAATCTAGGTTTTCTTAGGAAAGAGAAGTCACAGGTAAATAGTTGTGGTGAAGAGGATGGATTGTCGATAGTGGGAGCCTGATCAAGTCCCCCATATGTTAAATTAGTTCAAAGGTTAAGGGGACCATAAGGGATGACCATCCCAATGTGAGGATCATAATTTGAGTGCATGTGAAGCTTTCTATACTCTTTTGAATTATATAACATGTTGAGTATCAAAAAATTATATTCATCAAGTGACAAACATTGAAAAGTTTCCTCCATGGGATCCGTCTCAAGAATTTGTGTTGCTAGTATCTATGTAACCATGGTAGTAGAGCTTGTGGAAGTTTAAAAAGTATCATGTGGAGAAGATGATGTCTTCAATATAATGAGAACATCATTATGACTATAAGTCATGTTGCATGATTTAAATAGAGGTGGGTTAATGGGTATAACATGCACTTGTCCATCATCCTCAAACTTGACATAGTGGTGTAAAGTTGAGGGTACACATGCCATAACATGTATCCAAGGTCATCTAGGTAATATGTTATATTATAACTCTCCTTATACAACATAGAAGAGATCAAGAATAGTGAAAGGACCTATACAGATATGTAAGAAAATGCTGCCCATCATAGTAGTTATGGTATAGTTAAAGGAGTAAAGTACCGTGTTAGTTTGAGACATGCAATTGTTAGGAAGAGTTACTTGTTTATAGGCATGGGTGGAGATAATATTAATATTAGATCCCCCATAGATCATGACTCTCTTGACATGAGTTTGATTAATAAATGTGGTAATAAAAAGGGTAGAATCTTGATCCTCAGGGTGTTGAAATAGAATTTTTGAATTACTAAAGGAAATCAAGGAGATGGAATTAAGAGAGTTGACCAAAGTTGTAAGAGGTTGGGGATCATTAGGTTGTACCTAAATCAATTTAAAGGCACTAATAAAATCTTGATGATGTTAGGATGAGTTTTGGATTAACTCATACAAGGACATTTTCATAAGTTTTTGGTGAAGCTATTTCACTATCAAACTTTTAATAACATCTAAAAATGTTGGTTTTAGGACCCCTAAGATGGAAACCTTAGGATTTAAAAGAGGCATGTATTTGGTGAAGGGATGAGCCCAAGGAGCAGTGACCTTTTCTTTACCTTTATCCTTTTGGTTTTGTGATTATGTGGCCACATTAACTATGTTGATCTAAAATATAGGTAAAGGATGTGGCAAAGGGGGTATGACCACATCTTTAGGTTTGAATTTAGGTAGAATGGTTGGAGGCATTGTAGATGCTAGATGTGGAATAATAGGAAGGTTAATGGTAGTATCAACAAAGAGAGTGTTAACATCAAAGTGTTTTGAATGACTGCTATGAGGGATTTGTAACTCTTAGTATCGTGTCTAAGTAAATGATGATATAAACATACTTATGTATCATTAAACCAAGATGACTTCATTCTAAGAGGACTATAAGGCTTAATGGGAGGAAGAGTTATTATGAAAGATTGTAACAACTAATGTAGGAAAAAGCTTTGAGAGCCTATAAGTGGGCTCACACTTGTTATGGTAATAGGAGTGGAGATCCCTTTTTGTTTAGGAGTTATGAGAGTAATTTTACATGGTGCCTTGTTTGGTGGTGGTTTAGTTACATGTTTTGTTGACACTTTCTTGGTGTTAGATATCTTGGTGTTAGGTGTGAAAGGCCTACTAGGTGGCAAAGGTAGTAGTGGAGGTAACTTAACCTTTTGTTTTGGTTAGGTCAACAATACTCTAACTAAAGTAGAGGGGTGTGGTCCTAAAATTGATGGTAAAGTTGAGGGTCAAAAAGGGAATGATCAGTGAGATCTAGGAAGCTTAACATTTTTTTTGTAGTTCAAGCCATGAAACTCTAAATTTTAGTTGAGGAGTTAAATCTAATTTCACCTGTGGATGAATTAAATTAGAGATAGGGCATACACCTAAGGACCTGATCTACTTTAATGTGGTAGATGCCTATAGGGTTGAGGGTTTTGACATAGGTGGATGAGCTTCTAGTGATTTTGGTGAAGAAGCTCTAACTTTATCAAATACCTTAGGGTAAAGGGTAGTGAGAGGGTTAGTGGTAAAGGTCAACACTTGTTATGTTTGATAAGGAGTTTTAAGCTGATCCCAAAATGCCACGTGATCTAGCTTCATAGAGTCAAGAAATTCTAGACTTTTCACCAAACACGAGAAGGGTTTAGATGAAGTTGATGCAAGCCTTACAGTTGCATCTTTATAAGGTTGAGGTGTTTGAGAAAGAGGTAAATTTTTTGTCTCTATTAATTCAAGCCAAAGATAAGAAAGAGAAGTAATAGGGTCTTCTTCAATAGAGATAGGAGAAGAGGCATGGTCTTCCATGGGTGGAAGAGAGGTAGGCAAAGAGGGTTCCTCAAGGGGGTAAAGAATAGGTATAATTTCTCCATCAACATATGGGTGAGGAATAGGTAAAGTATGATCCTCAATAGGTAAAAGTAGGGGTAAGAGTGGTACAATTGGAGTAGGCACAATAGGTCTCTCACCTAATATGGGAGTAGATAATATTGACTCTTATAGGTGTAAAGGTGGAGTGAATGGGGTACTACTCTCTATCAATAGAGGATATGTAGGTGAATAATGTTCCTCAAGAGGTTATAACATAGGAATCATGTTCCCTTCAACATGTGATTTTATAATGGGTAAGGTGTGGTCTTCAAGTGGTAAGAGGATAGGTAATATTGGTGTAAAGAGAAATGGAAATATTGGCTCCTCTGGTGGAAAAATAAGTGGTAAAGGAGGCTCTTCCTCATGCAGGAGTGGAATAGGTGAAATAGGATCTTCTACTTGGGGAGGAATAATGGGCAAGATAAATGCCACTGAATATGGGGGAGGAGTCAATAAAATGGGTGCTTCCTATTGAGGGGGAGGTTGAACTAGAGGTAAAAGAAAGACATATTAACCATGTGGATATTATGATCATATGAGTTAGTCATGGTCTAAACAATATTTTGACTAGATGAATGGTTAGGAAAAGGTTGTTTTAACACATCCATACTTTGATCAGGGGCTGCATTAGGATTATCCAAGATGAGATCACCTCTATCAAGCATGTCTTGAATAATGTTATTAAATGTCTTATAATTATTAGAATTGTGACCTTTAAATTGATGGTAGCCATTAAACTCATCTTCTTTATACCAAGTTAGAATAGGACAAGAGGGGTTAAACTATATATGAAGTTTGGTTTGAGGAAGGGTTATGAAACCTTGTTGTAATAGTTTTTCCAAAATGTATATATATGACTCCATAATGGGAGTATATTGTCTTTGTTCATACCATTGTTGGAATTACTTGGTCAAATTTTGGGAAGTCAAGGAATTAGATTGGTTTGTGGTTATGGAACAAGCTGACTTAATGACCACCATGTTGGTAAAGCATTTAGCTTTTTGGTTATAATGAGAAGTTTTAGAATAGGAGTCATTTGATTTGGAATTGGGGTTCTTACTATGCAACTTGACTCTTCTTTTGTCTATAACCTGAATCTTGATTTTCTACACCATCTTAAAGGCCTAATAAAATGTGTGAAATGTTTGTACTCAAAGTGTGGATGAAATGTGTTTAGCACATGCCATTGATAAGGTCTTAATAAGCTCAGGTTGGGGTAAGAAAAGGAAGAGTTGATTGATCAAGCCTCTCCAATGAGTGATAAAATCTATGATAGATTCATCATCAAATTGTCTAATAGAATAACTGTTTGTAATAGAAACCTTCTTAGAAATGTTAATAGAGAAATGGTTTAGGAATATTTGTGTGAGTTGGGTAAATGAGAAAAGGGAGTACTGATGTATAGATATATACCAGTCTAAGGCAGCACTTGAAAGAGACATAGGGAAAGTGTGAAGTAGTAATGCATCATCGTGACCTAATAAATAATAAGCATGTCTAAATTTTTGAAAATGCTATTATGGGTCCTCTTTAATTTCGAAATGAGTAAATTTATGGAGTTCCCATTGGCTTAGATAAGGGTGAATAGGCCCAAAAGGATGGATGGGTTCATTACATATCTAATCATGAAATAACACATTCTTTGAACCAAAAATAGATATATCTAGATTAGACATCTTATCCATTAGCATCTTAATGAGGTCTGGAGGAGGATTAGTCTAGGAAATACCTCCTAAGTTATAAGGAACCTAATAGGAAGTATAGGGAGCATATGACATAGACATAAGGATAATGAGTCATAATTTGGGGGGCAAAAAGAAAAGGAGCATGTCCTGTTGGGTTAGAGAATATGCTTTGGTTGGATGTTGTTATTAAAAGTTGGGTTATTGGCATGTTTAAACTAGATGAAGGGTGAGTCATAACTCAAGTAATTATAGGTGTGAGAGTAGATGGAATAGGTACCACCAAATTCTAAGATGGGGTGTGACTTGATCTAACTGCTTGTGGTTGTGAAAATTAGGAATTCATGCTAGGGTTTAGGTGGGATTGGGTAGTCGGTGATGCTAAACTTTAGACATTATTAATGGTTGGGTTACTTGTCAAGGTGGTGGTTTTATTAACCATGGGGAAAATAGTGGAGAAAACTAAAATTGAAGTTATCTCCATTAGGTAGGTTGGAATACCATATATTGGGTCACCTGAATAATTATGGGTTTGACTCATGACAAGGTAATGTTGAAGGGCTGCCACATTGTGATCAAGAAATTTAGAAAAATCTTGATCTCCTTAAGGTAGAATGGGAATTGTTTTAGGGCTTGGAGTATGCTCTATATCTAAGGTATGCTCCATGACAAAATTAGAAATAAGAGAAGGTGGAAGTGGCTTTTGGCTTGTATAATCAGTAATAATTCTGGATTGAGCTCATGTCAATACCATGAAAAGAGAAGTAAGAATAATCTTAATACTCTGTATCAGTGATAAAATAAGGAAACCCAAGTTCATGTACAAGTAAGTGGGTTGTTTTATCTTGTTGTTTTGAGAAAATCAATAATTAAATAGTCACTGAAATCAGTCACTTGATCGATGTTAGTAGTAAAAGTTTGCCAACATCAGTGGGATTAACTGATGTTGGTAGCTAAAGTCTATCAATGTCGATATAGTTAACTGATGTTGATCACTGCGATAACCTAAGAGATGGAAAAGCCAATGTTTTAGAAACCTATAAGTATAATCTAGTTAAAATAGAGGATGAAAGAGGTCTGTGTAAGAAGGAAAAACATTTAAAAACCTAATACAATAGGTTTTACAAACTTAGTATTAAAAATAGCATTGATTTTGTGAATCAATAGAAAAATGTCCTTACCAACTCTAAAATATAGAAGGCTATAACAAAGTAGAAAAAAAACATACAGCCACTAATTATTAACTCCTAGAGCTTAATTTTAGTCTCATGTTAGCTTATGCTTTAATTAGATACTGAGAAGAATATTTGGTTAACGAAGGTACTAGAAAGCAATCTAGAGCTAATTTCAAGTTAGTGTTAGTACTCAAGAAAAAATTTGTGTTAGACCAAGTCCATGGCTTGTTATAAGAGCTTACTCCCCACACTTCACAAACCTAAAGCCAAGTCTGACTACTTAGCCAAAATATAACTTCTATCTAGAGTTTATACTCCACCAAAGAACAGAGTGGATTCTCCCCTTGGTGGTGAAATCCAAATAAGATATCTAGGTAGGGTAAGGTGATCTACTAGGTGATGAAATCCTTATGGGAATTATCTTAGGTGAGTTTAGATGTTTGTTTTTGTGAGTGTTATTTGGTTGTGTAACATAGTTGCACTACAATTCATTCATAATGCTTGTAATTAATTAGGTGAGCTAATATGCAACAACCAAATAATGAAGTGCAGTAAGTTTTAAACCCAAATCTGAAATGTTTAGATTCAAATGAAAACAAAGATGAAATAGGAGTAGAGAATGAAATAAACTATCCTAATATGCATGCAAGAAGAATTAAATAAGAGATTCTTTCAACTTGTAAGAAAAGTGATAAATTGATTTTAAAGGCAAAGAGAAAAGAAGAGTTGCAAGGAAGAAGGAATTTCAGTTTATTGTCCTTAAATAGAAAATAAAATGTTGAATTTTTCATTTTAAGAGAGAAGAGAAGAAGAAAGTGCAAGACATGAAATTTTCACTATAATGCACCTATATGAATTCTTAAAAAAATAAATAATCCCAAGGAAAACTCCAAGGTCCCACCGGGTGTGCCAAAAATGTTTCACTAAAATTTGTCTATTTTAATTCTAGATAAAAATAGAGAAGAATTATAGGGATAAGTGATTAGAATGAACTTGGATTGGTTTGTGCACTATATATAGACACTATGAGCACTCCTCTTTGGCTAGGGAGGACTACCTACAAGTAAGAAAGCACTACCACAAAATATTTGTTAGAAGATAGCTGTGTGGGCTACCAAGCTATGCACTTATTCTAGGAAGTGTGAAACTTCTTTAGATATGAAAATCTACCTTTGAGAGATAAAAGAGTAATAAAAACCCAAAAGAGAGGTAAATAAAGAGTAAAAGAGAGATAATGTTACCATTATTCACAACTTGAGTGCAGCAAAAAGTAATAGAGTGTAGTTGGTATGTTCTATTTTAGAAGTTGCTTGGGCAACTTTTGGAAGGGTTAAGAAATCCACATTTGCCAATGTTAATTATGCTACCAAGGTCAGTAAGGAAGTGACTGATATAAGTTATGTTTCTGAGGTTGGTGGGTGAAGGTGACTAATGTTGGTTAGTCTACCAAGGTTGGTAGGGGAAGTAAATGCCTAGGAACTTATAAAAGGCTTTTTAAGGTCTAAGAAATTATTTTGGTTAGGTCTAGAAGGTTGGGGATATTTGTGAGAGAGAGAGAGAGATTATGGTTTGGATGGATCTAGTCAGAGGTTTGGTGTGTTGGGTCAAGGGGAAACAAGTAGGTAATATTTATAACTCCCTCACGAGGGTTTAATTAGGAATGTGTAAAGTAATGAATAGTAGATATAAAGTGATTACAAAGTAACTACTTAAAAGACCTAAAAAATAAGTGATGTACTTAGTTATAGTGGTGACTAAATGATAAGTCCCAGATGGATGGCTCCTATCAGGTAGTTTGAACTAATGCCCTAATTAGAGAAAATAAGCAAGTAATGTTGGTTCTCAAGAGCTTGGTTCTTGATCTGGATTAACTTATGCAAGATAACAATAAGCCAAGATGTCAAAAGTTGAATGTCAAAAGCTTGTACACAAATAAAAAGGAGTTTTTTGTTAGTAAATATCTAAGTGGGCTTTCAAGATACACACTTGTTATAGAAAGTGTGAAACTTCTTTAGAGATGATAATCCACCTTTGAGAGACTAAAAAGTAATAAAAAACCAAAAGAAAGGTAAAGAGAGAGAGAGAGAGAGAGAGAGAGAGAGAGAGAGAGAGAGAGAGAGAGAGAGAGAGAGAGAGAGAGAGAGAGTAAAAGAGAGATAATGTTATCGTTATTTGTAACTTGAGTGTAGTAGCAAGTAATAAAGTGTAGGTGGTTTATTTTGTTTGTATTTTAGAATTTGTTTAGGTAGTTTTTAGAAGGGTTAGGAAATCCATAATTGTTGATGTTGGTTATGCTACTGAGGTTAGTAAGGAAGTAACTAATATCAATTATGTTGCCAAGGTTGGTGGGTGAAGGTGACTAATGTCAGTTAGGATGCTGTGGTCAGTAGGGGTAATAATTTCCTAGGAGCTTGTAGAAGGCTTCTTTGGGTCTAGGAAATGGTTTTGGTCAGGTTTAGAAGGTTGGGGAGAGTTATGAGAGAGAAAGTATGGTTTGGATGGATCTAGTTTGAGGTTTGGTGTGTTGGGTCAAGGTTAAACAAGTAGGTAAGCTTTATAACTCCATCATGAGGGTTCAGTTAGGCATGTGTAAAGTAATTAATAGTAGATATAAAGTGATTTCAAAGTAATTTATTAAAAGACATAAAAAATAAGTGATGTACTTAACTAAAGTGGTGACTAAATGATAAGTGCTAGATGGATGGATCCTATCAGGTAGTCCAAATTGATGCCTTAAATAGAGAAAACAAGTGGGTGATGCTAGTTCTCAAGAGCTTGGTTCTTGATCTAGAATGACTTATAGAAGATAATAGTAAGCTAAAATGTTAAAATTTGAATGTCAAAAGCTTGTATGAAAATAAGAAGTTTTCTTTATTTTTTATAACCTAAACATTAGTTTGGATTTTGGCTTATATAACCAATATTGATGATCCCATTGACATTAGCCATGGTTTGATCAATGTTAGTGGCATAAGAATAGGTAAAACTACTATTTTTAGCCTGTTTTCTATTGATCCTCATGCCAAATGTGGTATCTATTAAGAAATGGGAAGTTAAGAAGGATGTAGTTAGTTAGGAACTAATTTTTGAGGTGAGAAATGTATTGGGTAGTTAGGATAAGGGGACTATGTCTTGAGTTGACTCATCAAGTGAGAATTAGTCTTAGGATGAGGTGGTTAAGTAATGTGGCAAAAAGGGTTTTTAATTAATTTAAATATATATTCCAAATTAATTAAATATGTGAGGGGTAAAAGCATGAGTTAGGGAGGCTAATCATTATTATTAAAATAGGAGTCAAGGGGGGTTTTGACACAGGGAGTTATGCATGTGTGTGACTTAATTTTAGTGTCTATAGGTACAATATGAGTATTCATCATGGAGGTTTCTCTACTAAGCAAGCATCGATATTTAATATATCTAATTATGATTTTTGGAGTGCAAAGATGAGGACATAAATTATGTCCCTAATGTTTTTATATATGGTAATATGTTGTGGATAGTTATGTTGTTCCTACTACACCTCCATCTAGTGCTGTAAACAAGAAGCTATTTGAGAATAATTCTAAGTCATTGAATTCTATCACTTATGGTTTTTTAAAGACTGAATACACAAAGGTAATCCATTGTAAATATGCTAAATAGATATGGGATAAAATGAAAATCATTTATGAAGGAGATTTAAAGGTCAAGCTTACTAAGTTATAGACTCATAGAAGGTAATTTGAAAGTATTGAGATGGAGGAATAGTCCATGGTATCCTTTTTATAGAGATTTGATGATATTATGAACATCATCAGAGGTCTTAGAGAGAACTTTGAAGAATCTACCAAATTAAAAAAGGTATTAAGGTCCCTCTCTCTTAAGTTCTATCCTAAATTATCTACTATAAAAGAAAGTCATGGTCTTACTCAACTGAAGTTGGATGAATTGCATGGCATCCTTAATACTTATGAGATGAGAAATAATGATGATATACCACCAAATAAGGAAGAAATATTCAAGATAGAGATGAAGCCTAAGAATAAGTTACAAGGTAATAAACCCACAGAAGATGACATTTTTTATATTGATGAGGATGAACTGATTTCTTTATTTACAAGGAAATTGAAAATAGGTTCAAGTATAAGGGTAAACTACCCTTTAAATGCTTCAATTGTGAAGAGATAGGACATTTTGCTAGAAAGTGCCCTCATAAGCATGATGATGAAGATCATGATGAAGAAAGGAAGACATATAGGTCTGATAAGAGGAATAAAGGATTCATAAAGTATGACAATAATAAGAAGGGTCTTTACACTAATAAAGACTACATCTCATCATACGAGAGTGAAGACAATGACTCAAATTGTGATCATGAAAATCATGGTCCTATTGAAGATGAAGCTCTCTTCATGGCTGAGGAAAGAAGTTTCTCACATCAAAAAGAGTCTCCTTGGAGTGATTTAGATGATTATGAAGATGAGGGGGACTATGAGACTACATTTATGAATTCACTTGAAGAACTAAACATTAAAAATAAGATTAAAAAAAGATGAAGTCACAAATCAAGGACTATGAAGAGTAATTTAGTGTGTATGAAGAAAGAATAAATGAAGACACTAAGTAGCATGAACATATGGTCAAACATCTCAATTGTTAATTTGAAATCTTGTCTACAAGATTGAAAGCTAAAGAAGATGAATGTTCAAGGTATGTAATTGAAAATGAGTCATTTAAATCTAGGTTAGAGAAGACATCTAGTAAGGTGAAGTCATTTATGAGATTTGAAAAGAGCTCAAGTGATCTAGACAATATTATGACTAGTAAAAAGCGTGATAGTGATAAAATTGGTCTTTGATATGAATAATAAAAAAAGAATGTAACTTAAGACAAGATGAATACTAATGTGGAAAAGGAAAATCATACTTTGAGTACCAACCATCAGATAAAGAATAAAGGTGATGGTAGAATGAAGATAAATTAGATTAGACAACCAAATGCCATGAGGTATGCAAGTTTTAATGGTTACTATTACACATGTACTAAGTTTGGGAATAAATATAGACAATGTAAGAGATATATTAGAAATGAGTTTGCATGGAACTATGATGAGGATTATTAGTCAAAAGGTGTGAACAAAGTTAAGTGCTTCAACTATCTTGATGTGGGGAGCTTTGCAAACCATTATCCACATAATGCTAGAAAAGATGAGTTCTCTCCCAAAAGAGGAGGTTATTTCATTTGTCATAACATAGGACATCTTGCAAGTTTGTATCCAAACAAGGTAAGTAAAAATTTGTTTCCATTAAGTATTATGGTTTGTTATAACTATGAATAGAGATGTCACATTTCTAGATTATAAAACCAAAGGTCTACTATTTAGAATATGTTTAATTAGATTTTAAGGAAGAAGGAAAGATAACTCATGAAAACCAAACGTGGTAACTATGAGTCATGATGAGATTGTATGTCTAATTAATTTGTATGTTATGGTGGAGAATGCTTCAGAAGTTAAAAATTGCCAAGGGCTTTCATTGTTTACTCATTTTGTGAATGGAGAGACCAAGTTCAAGAAGATGACCAAGGTACTAATTGAGGCTAGTTTTGAGATGTGTATGGATCCAAGTGAACATCCTACCATTGTTGAGATTTAATCATGTAAGGAACATTAATTATCAATGTCTAGTGATGAGATCCCAAGTTGCAAGGTAGATTCTTCAGATGAAAATGTATGTCAAGATTCTTTAGTTACTCCATGTGTTATCAATTATATCTTAGAAGAGAAGGGGATTGATATATAAAAAGAACCAGTTTTCATAGTTAAAACTAAGAAGAAGAAAAATAAGAGAAAGAAGTCTTATAACTATGATAAGATTCTAGTGGTTACTGAGGAGATGTGGGCCACTCCTATCTTCACTTTGTTTTAAAACATTATGGTGTAGAATATGTCTCTACCTATACTTATTAAGAGACTCATTTCAGTGAAGAATCCATTATTGTTGTGGTGTTATTTAGAGATGAGTGTTTTTAATTGGATCAGTTATGTCTAGGTGGAAGATATGATGTGTTGATGTTAGATTGATGTATTAGTTACATATGGTCAATATGTAAGGTTAGATTGAATGTTTTCAAGTGGAAAAATATAGTTTTTGATTTTTCAAGATGATATTTTTGCATATAAAGGTCTACTAACCTTATTATAGCATGTTCCAGGTAGTTTTGTGGTCTAATGGTATGTTGAAGTCAAATTGGAGATTTTTGTTTGCTCTCGAGTTTCCTAGTTTGTGCTTAAGGGTAAGTAGGCCTAAAATGGTTATGGGAATTCAAGGTTATTAATTGTTTGGAAGCTCAAATATTGGTCCAAAATATTTTAATGATAGTCTCTAAGTGTGTAATAAGTTTCAAAGATGGGCATTAACCAAAAGGAGGTTTGTTGACCTTGTTTGTTTTAAGATTCTAGGGTTTTGGGCTCTACTAAAAAATGGTTTGCCTTGTGAATTAAGGTTTGAGGATTATTAATAGGATGAAAAAGCCAACTAGGTTGTCAAATCAAGATTAAAATAGATCTAAAGGTTTATGGTTTTTAATTTATTCATGTTTTTATCAAGATGGAGGCTTAATTAGCAAGTTGATTTGTGAAGGAAGTATATTTCATAGGTTGAGATAATTGATGAAAATTGATGTGATTATGGGGTAATTTGAGATTTATATAGATATAAAGTTTTAGGTCATGATGGTGTGTCTACTAAAATTTATAGGTTCTACAAGTTCCAAATAGGGCTATAAGGAGACTAGACATGCCTAGTGAGAAGAAGAGTGATTTTTGTTCAATTTTTTAAAAAGAGAAAAAATGAGTATTTAAAAGTGAGTTCTCAATTTGGTTCAATTCATTTTTATTATTTTTTAAGTGGCATGAAGTTATGTTGGCATTCCTTAAACTAGTTTGAGAGAGAAGGATAGTATCTTGTATGGTGGTTCTTCATGTTGTATGGAGATCTAAAGGTGATCAAGTGATGAAATGGATCATAAATATTAGGGGGAGTCTCTATCAAATGTATCTTGGTAAGTTCCATTAGATTTCAAAAAAATTTGTATTCTTTCTTCATTGGTTATAGTACTTGGTTGAAGAGAGTGTTGTCATGGAGAAAGCGGAAGTTTTCATGACAAGAAGTGGTAGTTTCAAGGTAAGGGGGAGATTTTATCATTTTATAAGGTGGTAATATCGTATAATTAGTATTTTTAGGTCTTTTGGATTAGTTTTTTCCCATTTTTTCATTGTGTCAAAGGGGATAAAGTTTCTATTGTGAGAGTGCTTGAAAAGAGAGAAGTTGAGATATATATTGATGGGTGTTGACATCAATGATAAAGGGGGAGATTATTGGAGAGTTTTAAAAGATGTCATAGTGATGTCATGAAGGTTTCCAAGTGAGTGGATGAAGTTATTTAATAAGTGACAATGATAAAGTGTCCAATGTGCTTATCCTAGTATGCGTGAAGAAGGCTTGATTGATCTTTAGTTTTGGCATGGTTAGATATGTTCAAGGATGCGTAGGATGATTTAAGAATGTGAAATGGGTAATATTAGAACTCAAGAATTATTTTATTTCTTGTGTGCATGAGTGTATTTCATCTGGTTCATCATTGTTCTCATCTAGACTTTTTGGGTCTAATGGTAGAAAATCTAAGTAGGCAATTTGACAATGTCGTAACTACCATGTGTGGATGAGTCAGGGGGATTTATTCATATGGTTGTGATCACATTAGTCCCTAGTTTCTATGTTAAAATTTTCAAGTCTAGAAATGAATCATGACAAAATATATGAAAGTGCAAAATTGGGCTCTCAAGCATTTTGATAGTGTTTTCCCATACTTAGCCAAACTTGTACTGTGGTAAGAAACATTGAGTAGGCGTTTTGTTAATGACATATCTCACATGTGTGGATGTTTCATGAGAAGGTGATCATATTGGTTTGTTTAAATTAGTGTCTAGTTTATTTTTTATAACTTTTATGTCAAGATCTAAAGTGAAACAAATGTTATGCATGTGCAAAGTTGGTCTTTTAAGATAGTTCTTGACATAGTTGGTTCTATGAATAGATAAATCTGAGGAGGAATTTTAATGTAATTATATCTCAATTTTTTAAGGTTATAGGATTATATTGTTATATTTTTGGATTCTCCTATGTTATGATATCATATGATCCAAATTTAAGAACATGCAAGTGAGTGAGGTAAAATTTATGACTATGTAAAGTTGGCTTTCCAATTGTATTTCAATGGTCCCCATACTTAGTCTATTTTGCATGATGTTAAATATCAAGACAAGATGGAGATATGATAACTCATTAATGATTGTAAATTTAATATATATGATGCATATCAAGTCAAATAGGTTAAATTATTTTTTGGCTAATGAAGGTAAAGATCAAGTTGCTTACAAAAGGATCAATGGAGCGTGTTCATTCCAAGTTTTCTAGAAGCTATAAGATGAGGAAAAGTACTCAATTTTTAATATTATAAGTGATCAAAATTCATTAAAGGGTGCCACATTTCATGATTATGGGGTTTATGATCAAGATTGAATGATGAGCATTGCATGATAATAACTTGACCTATCCCTTGAGATCGTTGGTGTGCATTGAGTCAATATTACAAGATTACATGAGATGAGGTCAACATGTTAAAGGTTTAAAATTTTTTAGTGGTGAAATATGAGTTAATATTCAATATTAATACAACAAGATCAATGTTTAATGATTAATATTAAGTAACTAGGATTCAAGATGATAGTAGAGTGTCTGAGGTTTAATTGTTACTGTTTGAATTCAAATATTTGAATTTAACAAAGGAAAGACCAATGTCTATTTTTTGTGACATGAATTTTTATCTATGTATATTTTTACCATGGTATAAAAATAAATTTTTTAGATGACTCTAATATGAATCTATAAATATAAGTTTGAAGGTTTGAAAGTGTGTAGAGACAAATTTATGAAGGTCTAAAGTTAACCATGTGTTCATATATGTTCTTTAAGTGACCCAAGAAGGATAATTGATATTTTTTTAATGATATTTTGATGTTTAATGATGACTTATCTATTTGAGAGTGTTTTATACTCCATGAGTACCATATTTGTACATTTTTTAGATGTGATCAATCTATATTGAGTATTAAAAATGCTTAATAATTTGACTTTGTGTTTGTTCATAGTGTCCTTATGAACAAGGCTAATGTTTGAGTTGTTTAATCATGCACAAAAGATTAAAATGATCACTATAAGTATTTTAGAATTAAAAAGGGGTCATGTGGAGTGGAACTATACATTTAAAAGTGGTCTTATTTTTTTGTTTTGCATGATGATGTGCTAAATGGGTGAATAGGTCTCCATGAGACCTATAAGAGTTACAAAGACCTAATTGAAAGGTGTAGCTACTTAAGGGTGACCCATGAGTGCTATTATGTTGTGCCTGAATGAGATATATGACTGAAGTGTTAAGGCATGCCTAATGGCCAACCAAGATGTTGATAATCATGAATTATCTATAAATAGTGAAATGAAGTGTGTTGGTTTCTAGACTTTGAGAGAGACTGGTGTGTGTACTTTTCATTTGAGAGCATAGTTTTGTGAACTGAAAAAAAAGGGTGGGTGCCTAGTAGATGAGTTGAAGAGAAGAATAAATTGATGATTATTTATATAACCTATAGGTCAATATTCTATTAGTATAATAGTGATCTTGTAAATTAAATATGAGATAAGGTGAAAAGTGATATTAGAGGTCCATCATCAGGTGTTGAAGACTTCAATTTAAAGGCGGATGTTTTCTTAGGTGTTGTTTCGGTATCTCAACATCTAGTGGGGTTATAACCTCATTGCAAGGTGAAACTTGATAAAAGTCTAGTTGTTGTTGTAGCTCAACTAAATAGGTGTTATAGCACCTTGTGGGATTATATTATCACTAAATAATGGGTGGTAGTTCCTTGATCAGTTATAACTGGTCTAAATTGGTTATTTTTATTATAGGATAGTAATCCAATTATAGGTTCTAGTGGTTTTTCTCCCCCAAGAGGCTTTCTCAGATATCTTGCATTATCTCTCTTACTCATTGCTATGAATGTTATGTATACATCACGAATGATTATGGTAATTGATTAATAAATTGAAAGGATTGAAATTCAATTTGGATATTCTAGGCTCACGAATTCACCCCCACCCCTTCTCAATGATTGTACCTCTAAAAAAATATTGGTTTGGTTAAATATGCTAAAAACCCATAAAAAATATCTTATTCCATTTAGCCTATCCAGACATGGATGACATACAAATCCCTTAAGTTCTTAAGGAATGTTCACATAGTTTAGGGGACCAATATAGAAACAAATTCCCATGAATGAGATCTAACCAAGTGGATTTCTCTTGGCTAAGATCTTGGGCCTCCATTCTATCTCTTATGTACGGTTTGATAACAAACCTTAAGTTCTCTCTAAGCCTACCAATGAACTAAAAGGGGAGATAGGTCAATTTTGATCTATCTAGGGACTAAAACACTATACTTTTTTGGAGACACAACCAATGATAAGGGTTTGTATTAGTGTACAAACATTCATCTTCAATTCCTCTTATCATTCATCAATCAATCAAGCTACTCTAGAGATATAGAAAATCATAATAAACCATTTATATGAACACGAAGCAAGAACATAATAGCTATGTGGTAAACCTTCATGGGGGATAAAAATCACTATCACACCATTTGAACTACTATTTGATAATCAAAGAAACAAATTTTAGTAAGGTACAGACCCCTCACTAGTTAACCACCAACCCAACTAGTCCTTTATAAAGATCCAAATTGTAAGGAGGCTCCAAGACCCTATGATAATAAAACACCCACTGAATAAACAATCTAAAACTCCACCTTTATTTTTTGTCTTGTCACATCTGATGATGGTCTTCTACATCTCTCAAATATGCATCTCACATAATCACTAAACTGCCCTACTTCTTCACTCAATTATCCCTTATAATTAACAGTATCATAGCAAAAATGTCAAATAAAACACTTGAATACCTTAAAAATTTTAAATGGTAACTTTACATGACATGATATCCACTCTTAACTATTTTACTCTACTCTCTTAGATTGATATGCAATCAAACTTTTCACACAAGCATGCCTAGTCAAATAGGCTTAATAGCTTTCAAACAAAGTAATCCACTAGCTCATCACCTTCAGAATCACTATCAAATTTTAAAAAAAATTAAACATTTTATTCTTAATTTTTTACACACCTCTAAAATTCTCTCTTCATTTGCTTTACTTTCCCATAGTCTAACTAGTCAAAATAGCCTTACTAGGCCTCCTTGCTCAAACATCCTTTTCTAGGCTTATTAGGTCCATTGACATGTATATTCCCATAAATTGACTTGGTTATATATACATGAATTATTCTATCCACCCTCTTATTTTCCTCAATTACCTACCTATTCTCCTTTAATGATCTATTCTCTTCGTTTGAGACCACTCACTCTCAACTAGCTAAAATATGCCAATTAGGTCTTGCCTTTATACTATATTCTTGGTCTTACCCATATTGGTCAAAAAATATATTTACCATAAATTTTTTAAATTTTAAATAGGTACTTAAAATATTTAACATAGTTAAAAAATCATTAAACAATTTGATTATATTTCATAGGGACCAAAACTCCTATTAGGCTTAATAGAGACCTAAAGGAATTAGGCCTTCACACCCACATGTTATATTTATGACCTATTAGAATTCCTTAAGACTTCATAAATTATTTAAAAACATTTAATATAAATTTAATATACCCAGAATAATATCTCATTTGTTACACATCACTTGTAGATCGAACTCACCACTTGAACTAAGCCATTTAGCCTACTCATCATTATCCATTCACACACCTAGAAAGTTTATTTCTCATATATAAAGAAAGAAACCAAAAATTACATATAAAAATATGAAAATATAATATTTATAGATAATTTATGACATAAAAAACTTAGATATTTCCATTTTACATCTTTACATGGGCCAAAAGGCCTCAAACCAACTCTAGCAAAATGATCACTCAAGCTAGTAAAAAATTATCTAAGTATAGTCAAACAAATTTGAATACAAACACATTAATATTTAATTATTATGAATTAAAAAATTTAATTGAAATTTTATACTTATATAACAACTCATTTATCATTATATAATTTAGATCTTGGCACACCACCTAAAACTCACCTTTGCAAAGTGATCACTCAGTTCTACCAAAAAGCTTAAAAACACAGTCAAGCATATTTGAAAATCAACACTTGCATAGGGAATTATAATTAAAAAATTAAATTGACATTATATACATATATTACACCTTAATAATAAATAAATTCATCAAATATGGTCATAGGAATTGCAAGTCGTTGCTCCTAGATGACTACTTAGAAAACTACCTACAACACAAAACACAGTCATAAATAAGTTCATATTTTGTACTATAAATGTTACTTATTTAACATATAACTAAATTTAATATGTAATTTTTGATATTTAAATCATAATAAAATATATAGATCGTTATTTTATACATTAATAATTGGTCAAACAGACCAATTTTTTGAGCCTCTCTTACACAGTCTTAACACAGCTAGACAAGCCATTGGGCTTCCACATATTAAAACCTTATCCAGTCTCTCCACATTAAATAATTATTTAATAGTTAATTTATTTCCTAAAAAACAATAAAATATCCATTATATTAATAATATAATTTTATATATCCTCCAACTCACCATTCTCACAACCTTACACAGGATTGCACACAAGCTCTAAAAACCTAGTCAAGAGTCTTTGACTTTTCACACATTCATAGGAGTTTATCATGAATAATAGTACATTAAAAATAAAATATGATACCTATAAAAAATTCATTTGAATTATATCATTAAAATATATCCAAATCACCTTTAAATCATCTCTACAAGAAGCTTACTCAAATCTATTAGATACTAAAAAACATGGTCAACTTTGACAAGTAATAAGTTCACTTTTAATAACTATCATGAATAAATTACACTTAGAGGTTTTTCATGGAGTATAATACAAATTTTATTTTTTTACCATGCCAAAATTTTCAATATTTTGGTCTCTACATTAATTTTACTGACCACTAATTTTTTTGGTTTTTACCACAGTCAAAACCTTTGTATTTGACCTATAATTAATGCACTTGTATGGATATTTAAGACATGCCACCACCTAGAAGATGATCTTCATGAATTCTAACCCAAATTTTCCTTTTACATAAACTTTATTTGATCAAAATATTGGATTATACACATGAATATTTTCTCTTGGGTTCACTAAGAAAAACTCAATCAACCAACAATCAAGTCTCACATGTAATAAATACATCTGTATGGACTTTTGGGACAAATCACCACTTGGAGAATCTTCATCATGGAGTCTGATACAACTTTACTTTTTACTCCACCTTGATATGACACCTTCCATGGCTTATACAACTCATTATTTACTCAATATTCTTAAAACACATAGTTTGAATTCAAATTCCAACATCTATATTTTTTGAATTACAACAACTATTTCCTAGGGCTTAAGATTCATGGTCTATAGCATGTGAAAACTAAAAATATAAAATTGGGACATTTATTAATTGAACAAGGAGACTCAAGAAACCAAAATTGTAGGGGACCTTCATGGGACCAAGATAAACATATTCAAAACTTCCATTGACCAAAATTGACTTTTATCATACAAGTAATAAATGTATAAACAAATTGAAGCATTCCTATCTTCATGATAGTTGATGATTTCTTGGCCTCTCTTAAGCAATGACACATTATTATCTCTCCAAAGGACACTATAATGATCTAAAACCTCACAAGTCCATCTATATATTCTTCACAACATTCTATAACATATCAAGGACCTGTAAACATGCCATTAGACCTCTAAACACCAAATACACTTAATTTTATTTAATACACTAGACCTCAAGCATTCCTTGACATCAATGACAACATATGACACCAATGACCATATTCAAAAAATCTCCCCCTTTTTCATTGATGACAAACTATACTCAGAATGATTCTTCATATCTGATATTTCTCCTTCATTTTGATCTTTCTCCCCCTTTGACATTAATGATAAAGTGCCATACAAACTCTCACAATATTATCCACACATAGCCTTCTTGATCCTTGGACCTGAAAAGCTACTCATATGGATAGAAATCTCCACCTAACATCACAAAAATATCAAACTCATTGAAATTGAAGTTTCTTACATATGTTCCCCCTAACTCCATACTCCATCTTATCTAAAAACATGCTCACAAGAGCTCTCAAGACATCAAAACTGATCAAGCTACCTCATTAGGTCACTTTGGATGAAATTAAATTGCACCCATACCTTCTTTCTACTGCAAGCTAATATGAAAACTCATCTTCATGATTAAACATCTAAACCATGATTACCAATGAGGATACTCCTCATGAGTTTCCATCTCATGCTTCCTCTTGCTTAAGGATGCCTCTATGAAGCCTAACAGAGATACCCTACTCCTTATGGTCCTAGAAAAACATGAATTTTATAGATTCTAATATATCCATATCCTTTCAATACTAAATACTCTTCACCATCCTTAGAATCTTCTTTGGCACTTTGAGATTGACCTCCTTAGCTTCTCTCTTATTTTCTTTGACTAACTTATCAATATATGTTGATAGCACATGCTCTTAACACACACAACTAAATAATCTACCTTAGCAAATAGTTCATCATGACTCTTAGACTTAATAGGATCATATCTAACTATATTATGTATCTAAACCCAAGATTTACCTTTCTTATGAATCCTAGAAGCTCTATACCTCTTGACATGCCATGAGAAACTTCTCACTCCATTTGGATAGAATTTATAAATATGACCAAACTTATTACAATTTAATCAAACAAACTTATTCATATCTTTTTATTGATGACTTATTATCTCATGGTTCCATGAATGCTCACTCCTCAAACAATCCCTTTCCATATGACCAACATGATGACAAACAAACAATCGTCATGAAAATAATTTGAAAACCTGAAAGCATTGGGTTACCTTATTGGATTTTTAAAATTTCCCTTAAAACTTTCATCCTTCTTACCTTGGATAGATATCTCATGATCTTTCTCAACCTTGACTATGAGCCTCTCATGCTCATCCTTCAAATAATCTAGCTTAATATTAAATTGAACAATCTCATCTTCTTTATCTCTCATACTTTAACTTGCAACATCTAACTAAATTTTTATATCTTTGATGGTCTCCTGATGCCATAATTTAAGATACTAATTTGCTCCTTAAGGTTTTTGACCATGAACCTCAACACAAGATTCTTCTTATTTTCCATCTTTAACTCCTCTAGATCAATAATAGGCTCAGATTCAAGGTCAAATTAAACATCTTATTCATTATCAAAATACACCTCTTCCTTATGCATGTTATCTTCACAATCTGACCAACCACCTCTTCTAAAGATTTCCTCCACAGGTAGAAATTTTTCCCCTTGCAACAAGACACATTGTTCTTCTTAGGATCACCCTCATGTTTTTAAGCCTTATAAAGGACCTAATATAATAAAAATTATTAGAAGCATAACCACTAATATGGGGGGTGAATTAGTGTACAAACATTCACTTTCAATTCATCTCATCATTAATCAATCAATCAAACTACTTTAGAGATATAGAAAAGCATAATAAACCATCCATATGAACATAAAGCAAGAACATAACACATGAACATATTAGATATGTTTAAAACACTCATGGGGGATAAAACCCACTATCACAACACTTAGACTATTATCCTATAATCAATGCAATAAATTTTAGTGAGCCACCAACCCCATAAGGAACACCAACCCCTCACTACTTAGGCACCAACACAACTAGTCCTTTAGTAAGCTCCAACTTGTAATGAGGATCCAAACCCATAAGATTATCATGAACCCATTCAATCAATAATATAAAGCTCCACCTTGATTTTTTTTCTTCTCACAACTGATGATGGTCTTATATAGCTCTGAAATCTGCATCTCACATAATCACAAAACTTCCTTCCTTCTTCACTCAATTAGCCCTTATACTCAAAAATATCATCAACATAATAGAAAATAAAATCATTTCATACATTAAAAAATTTAAATGTAAACATTACATGAATTTATATCCATTATTAAACCTTTTACTCTGATCTCTTAGCTTGATATGCAATCAAACCCTTCACATAAGCATGCTTAGTCAAATAGGCCTAATAGCTTTCAAATAAAGCAATACACTAGATCATAACCTTAAGCATCACTTTAAAACCTTAAAAAAAAATTCAAAATGTTATTATGATGTCTTTAAACACTTATTCAAGTCTCTATTCCTTTTCTTTACTTTCCCATAGTCTAATTAGTCAAATAGCCTTATTAGGCTTCCTTGCTCAAACAACCTCTTCTAAGATTATTAGGTCCATTAACCTATGTATCCACTTGAATAATCTTTGTTAGATATTAATTAATGATCCTATTCACCCTATTATTTTCCCCAACTACCTACCTCTACTCCTTCGATGATTTATTTTCTTCACTTGAGTCCACTCACTCTCAACTAGCCAAAATTAGGCCTTGCCTTTATACTATATTCTTGGTATTACCAATATTGGTTGGAAAATATAATTAATTTTTTTTTTTTTACATTTTAAATATTTCCTTACAAACTTTACCATCATGAAACAATCATTACAAAAGTTTTTCATCTCTCATAGGGAGCAAAAACCCTATTATGCCTAATAGAGACCTAAAGGAATTAGGCCTTCACACCCACACGTTATACTTGTGACCTATTAAACCATATTTATCCTTAAAAAACACATGAAAAACATTTAATATCACTTTAATATATTCATAATAATCTCTCATTTGGTCCACATCACCTAGATGTCTAACTTACCACTTAAACCAAGCCATTTAGCCTACTTGCCCTTAGCCTTTCATACACCCATAAAGTTTGTTTCTCATATCTGAAGTAAGATACCAAAAAATCCATATAAAATATGAAAATTTGATATTTATATATAATTTATGACCTAGAAAACCTATATATGTCCATTTTACAACTTCACATAGACTAAAAGGCCTCAAACTAACTTTGGCAAAATGATCACTCAGGCTAATAAAAAACTATCAAAGTATAGTGAAGAAACTTTGACTAACAACACCTTAATATTGAATTATTATGAATAAAATCAGATTTAAATGTAAATTTTATAATTATATAAAAATTAAATTATCATTATATCCTTAAACTCTTTTCACAACACCTTAAAATCACCTTTGCAAAATGATCACTTAGTTCTACCAAAAAGCTCAAAAACACAGACACGCATATTTGACCATCATCACCTGCATAGTGACTTATTATGAAAAAAAATTAATTTGACCTAATATACCTATATTCCACCTTAATAATAAATAAATTCATCAAATATGGTCATAGGAATTCCAACTCATCACTCCCATATGTCCATTCAAAAAACTGCTTGCGACACAAAACACAATCATAAAGTTCATCTTTTGTACTATAAATGATGTTTATTTGACATCTCATTCAATGTAATAGTTATTTTTTGAGATATATATATATATATATATATATATAAAATAATAATACAATATATGTATCATTGGTTTAGACATTAATCATTGTTATAATAGATAAATTCCTCAAGCCTCTCTTATAGAGTCTTAACACAATTGGAGTAGCCATTTAGGCTTCCACATATTAACATATTAGCCTATATTTCCACATTATATAAGTATTTTAGTTAATTTAGTTCCTAAAAAACAATATAATATCCATTACACTCATCATATAAGTTTAGATATCCTCTAACTCACCATTCTAATAAACTTACACATGACTGCACATAGGCTCCAAAAACCTAGTCAAGAGTCCTTGACTTTTCACACCTTTATAGGAGTTTATAATGCATAATAATACATTAAAAATAACATATTATACCTATAAAATAGCTTAATGTTAATTATATGATTAAAATCTATCTAAATCACCTTGAAATCATCTTTGTAATAAGGTCACTCAAATCTGATAGATACTGAAAACATATAATCAACTTTGACAAGTAATAAGTTCAATTTTATTGACTTTAATGAATAAATTACACTTGGAGGTTATTCATGAATGATTCTAATAAAAAAAATCTTACCATGCCAAAATTATCAATATTTTTTTCTCTACCTTAATTTCTTTGACCACTAGTTTTTCTAGTTTTTACCATAGTCAAAACCTTTGACTTTGACCTAAAATAAATGCACTTGTATAGATAGTCAAGACATGACACCACATGGAAGAATGAAGTCTAATAAAAATTTTACTTTTACACTAGATTAAATTTATTGAAATCTTAGCTTATATAGACAAATAATTGCTCTCAAGTTCACTAAGAAAAACACAATCAAATTATAGTCAACTCTCATGTGTAATAAACTCATCTATACAGAGTTTTGGGATAAACCACTACTTGACAAATCTTCATCATGGAGTCTGATACAAATTTCCTTTTTAATCCACTTTGATTTTAAACCTTCCATGGCTTATACAACTCATTATTTTCTCACTATTCCAAAACATACAATTTAAATTCAAATTCCAACATCTATATTTTTGAATTACAATAGCTATTTCCTAGGGCTTAAGATTGATGGTCTCTGGCATGTCATAACTAACAAGAGAAAATTGGGAGATTTATAACTTGAACAAGGAGACTCATCAAGAAACCAAAATTTTATGGGACATTAATGAGACCAAGATAAACATCTTCAAATCTTCCTTTGATCAAAATTTACTTTTATCATACAAGTAATAAATTCATAAACAAACTAAACCATTCATACCTTCATGATATCCTATGATAGTCTGACTTCTCTTAAGTAAGAGTGGCACATTCTTCTCTATCCAAAAGACACTATGAGGCACTATAACCTCATAAATTTATCTACAGATGCCTCCCAACCTTCTCTAACATCTCAAGGACCTATAAATATTCCATTAGACCTCCAAACACCAAATGTACCTCTTTGTCATTAATGCACTAGACCCCAATCTTTCCTTGGCATAAATGGCAACATATGACACCAATGACTATATTCCAATACATTTCCTCCCCCATGTGACATTAATAACCTCTTAAAAATCCCTTACTCCTCTTGAGTTAGTCCATACTATACGAATCCATACCATTTGGAAAACTTCTATAACCTACAATTTCTCTACATTTTCTATTACTTCAAACCAAAATACATAATTATCAAGTACTATGGAGGGAAAATAAGAGTCATGTGATGTTTTAAATTTTATGGTATGAATTAGGGGAGCTAAAAAGTCATAACTTAGCACATGTGGGGCCTATTAGGGATGATTTAAGCATTGACTATGGTGGTAATGGGCTCAATGGAGTAGGAAATTATTTAGTGATGGTCTAATAAATATCATGAGGTCCATTAAAGTTCTAGAATGTGGCTTAGTGTCCCATCAAGGTCAAATTAGGCCTCATTATGATTAAAAAAATTGACTTTGGTACACACACATGAACTTAAAGGGGAATATCAGATGAATATTATGATAATATCTATGATGAGACCCTTATGACCTAAAAAATACCTTAATTTTACCCCAATACACTTCATGATGTTCTTTTAAGCTTTCAAGATGAACATACCTTATGTGATTAAGTAGAATAAAGGTGCTTATAAATCTTCATTAGACTACCTTTTCAATTCACCTTCACCATGGAATTTTTCACATGTTGGAGCTCCATCAAACTAACAAAGGACCTATAAACATGTTCAATAATCATGAAACACTTGATTCAAGTTGAAATAGAGGTATGGAGGGTCATAAATCAATTTTATAACATCATAAGATAGAGAAATATTTGAACAACCTAAACACCTAAGATTAATAACGACTAAGAGGTGTAATGATCTTTGATCAAGGATAAAGGACTTCAATTTGACCCCTTTCTAGATCTAAGGTTATAAAGTGGTCAAAAAATTTTGGTTACTAAGCTAGCTTGACCATTCTACTAGTCAAAGGAACTCAAAACTCTTAAACTTGCTCTCGACTTAGAAAATGAACTTTTAACTACACATGAACTCTAATCAATAACTTGAAGACTTTAAGACTCAATGAGACATAATAAGAAAATAGGGAAAGGAAAATAAAGGATAAAACACATACCACAACAAATAAAAATCAACAAGTAGTTAAGCATGTGTAAGAGAACTTAGAGGAAAGAGACAAACACTAAGTACTATGTATAAGAGGAACATGATGAAGACTAATAGTAGAAATTGAGGAAAATTACATTGATAGGGATAGAGATTTCCTCACCATTCAACCTATATAGTTGAAAATCATTAATTTCCTTGTAGTTAGTGATGACATAAGGCCCACTCTAAAGGTTTTCAAACTTGGAGTGTTTCCCTAGCTTGGCACAATCTTCATCCGACTTGAGCACTATATCTCCTTATTGAAATGCCTTGGCTAAAGATATTTTAACAAATCAACTCTTGATTTGGTATTGAATACATAAAATGGTATGCATAGAATTATCACTTTTTTTCTCTAACTCTCTTAGCTCATGCATTCTCACTTGCAGTGCATCATCTTCTAAGAGCTCAAGTTGGTGAGTAAACTCTAAAGTTGGTAGTTCAATAGAAATAAGTAGTCTTAATTCTCTACCATAAACAAGGAGGTAAGGGAAGTTCCTAGTAAACCTCTTAGGTGTGACTCTATCTATCTATAAGGTAATCTTAAACTTTGTGTGCCATTCCTTTTGATTATCTTCTATGGTCCTCTTAAAGATCCTTATCAAATTTTTATTTGTGGACTCTACTAGCCCATTTCCATATGGGTAATAGCTAGAAGAAGCCTTTAAATATATGAAATGGATGAGATCCCACTCACATACTTTATCGTTACTGAATGCCAGGGCATTATCTTATGTGATTGTTGAAGGTACACCAAACCTAGTCAAAATACTATCATAAAACTCTAAGATTGAGTTCTCATTGGCTTATTTAAGTGTATCTACCTCCACCCACCTTGTGAAGTAGTTAGTGGCTATCAGGACCCATTTATGACCAGTAATGGAAGGGGTATGGATCATTATTATGAAGTTTAATCCCCATTGTATGAATGTTTTCTCAACTTAGATGGGTTGTAAAGGTAAAGAAGTTAACCTTTATTTGCCAGTGAACATGGCACATTTAGAACACTTCTTGACCTGATAATGTGAGTCTAAAAAAAGGTGGGAAAAAATTATCCTACTATAATGATTTTATAGGATGTGGTCTTATCATTAAAGTTCCCTCCTACAAGCCCATCATGAAACTTCTCAATTAAGTTGTCAATATGGGTTGATTCAACACACCTTAAGAGCATACCTCCTATAGCCTTCATAAAAAACACTCCATCTAGCAAGATGTAAGTTATGTTATATAACATAAAGTGTATTATTTTAGTCTTATCTAAGCAAATAGGGCATTGTCTTATTTGGATAAACCTGATCACATCATTGATCAAGCTGAAAGGAGTCATGTTTGTAGTTGTTTGCTGACTGTCTTAGACTACTAACACTATGTATTTATCTTCTTTAACCTCTAATACAAGTTTTTCACATACCCATATACCTTTGATCAGCTTGGTAACCCTCACTTAAATTTCGTACTCCATATATTTTATCACCCATCCATCTCTCTTCTCACTCAAATCTTTGTTAAGTATTAACTCCTTTATGCTTGGGTGAACTACCATCACTATAACTTTGTTATTAGACACCATGTGTTTAAAATTTTTAATTAACCCTCATAATATTAAGGACATGATTTTCCACAAAGTTGTACCTTTATTCATATAATTATAATGCTTGACTAAAGAAAGTAATTGGTTGTTATAATCATTCATAATTCTATTGCATAATCATAACAAAAATGGCATCAGTTGTAGAGAATGCATACATGAAAAAAACTTTGATAAAGTTTGGGTTGAGGAGAGTGAGGGATTGAGATATGGCCTCAAAATTTCTCCTTCCTTCCTTTATCCATATTAACTCTTTTTTATTCTTTAGCATATGAGTAACTGGCTTCACTAACTCTAGAAATCTTGGAATGAACCTCCTTATGAAGTTTATCTATCCCAATAAGCTCTACAAACCTTTATGTTTTTTATTAGGGATAAGGCTAGTATTTATTTATTCCTCTCAAGGTATATGGATAGTCCATCCTTTGACACAATGTGTCCTAACAATCTACCCTCATAGACTACATAGATACATTTCTTGGGGTTTAAAGAAACTCCAAACTACTTGTACCTATCAAAGACTAACCTCAAGTATGTCATGTGATATTTAGAGTCCTTTTTAAAAATATTGATGTCATCAAGATAGATTAAAACCTTATCATTAATCATCCCTTAAAAGGTAACATCTATTTACCTCTAGAAAGGTGTCCCTAAATTGGACAATTCAAATGGCATCTTCATGTATGCATAGGTATCCCATTTTGTTGTGAAGGAAGTCTTATGTCTATCTTCCTCCCTACTTAATGTATGATTATATCTAGATTATCCATCAGGAAAATAAAACCTATGAGAGCCTAAAACCTTCTAAAATATCTTATGTATGGATAGTAGCCGATAATGGTATCTCAAAGACACCATGTTAAGGTCTCTAAAATCAACACATAAGCATATCTCCCCATTATTCTTCATTGTAGGCATAAGGTTTTCCATTGATGAAGAATGCTTAATAGGGAATATAATATTAGATTAATAAATTTAGTCAAATCCATTCTCATGAGTTCTTCAACCTTAGGGTTGACTAGTCTTTGCTTATGCCTCACCGATTTTGCATTATCCTCCAACTCTATGGTGTGTTGGGATAAATTGGGGTAAAATTTTTTCAGACAATCACACTCCCATGTAAACACATCTGAAAAATCTTGACATAAGTCTATGAAGGTATCTCTCTCTTATTTAGTTTTCAATTTACCTAACTTAAGTAACTTGTCTTTGAAAATGGCTACCTCCTCATAGTGTTACTCTTTGGTTGAGATAATTACCTTATCCTTACTAAATTGATCATATTCATTAAAGATACTCTCCAATGTCACTAAACATTTGGGTAATTTTTTATTACGTAACTATATAGGTTCTTATGATAGAATTCTACCCCATGCATGAGAAAATAAGCAATCTGACTATCATTATCAAAAACTTTCCAACTCACCTCATTATCAAGTATTGATGGCCTCTACACAACCTTGATTTGTGACTTCCTTTGAGTGCCTTTGACTCCATCAATAGTGTCATATTGGGAACCAATGATAGCTAGTCTATTTTCATGATGATTTGACTCCCTAATTATCTAATGAATGTCAAAGGACAATAAGTCCTCCAAGAGATCCCAAACTTGGTGATTGTAATAATTTAAAAGAGGATTATTTATTTCACTAACACCTTTAAGCTATTATACCACTATCTCACTATCCTCCTTCACTTGCAAGAGCTTGATTCCTCTTTTCCTTTCCCATTTTAGCCGATGGATGAGGGATTCATACTCTATAGTGTTTAAAGTGCAACCAAATCAAAACCTTAATGTAGAATAATAATTATAATTATAAGGGGAAATAAGCATCACTCCTAACCCACTCATATTTTTTTACCTTTATCCATAAAATAATAAAGTCCATATGCCTTCATACACTTGAGTTGGGCTTTTGAGACTAGAAACAACATCTCCTTATTCATGCATATATTAAACACTTAGGCCTACCTCCTCAATGGTATTGTAGGGGTCATAACCAGGATTTTTAGTTTCCCATTCATCAATAATTAGATCTAAAATGACTTCAAGATGATCTTTGGAGTCTTGATCATTGATATTCTCATCTTCATCTAGGATATTGAAATTCACATTAGATAGGTTAGGCATGTAGTGTTCTAAGTGGAACCTAGAAATAGGTTTAGACCTAATAGTGACCCTTGTACTATACCTAGTCTTAAATACCATGTATGATCAGTCATAAGAAAGATGCCTCCTAATATTTGCAATGAAATCCCAAGATAGACAGGTAAAAATATGAAGTAAGGTCAACTACCATGACATCTTGTGATATGGTATAGTTAGGGTAGGCATCTAATACTATCTTAAGGTCTTTGAGAACACCCATAGTCTTTATGGGAGACCTATCTAGTTACAAAAATCCCATTTCATTAGGTTCATACTTGAGCTCCAACTTATCATCTATGGCTTTTGGCATGACTAAAGTAAAAACGCCACTATCTATCATGTAATTGTGGACAAGGGAGTATCCTATTATGACTGATAAGTATAAATGAGGTGGTTTGACTAGTTTAGGAGCTTGGGTTTCATTATGTTGACTATCATTAACATAAATTACACTCACATTATCATCTTACTTATTCATGAGTGAAAACTTAAAGAGCTCTTATTGAAGGAGACCTTTTTACCATAGAATGGGTAGAGCATCCCACATATAGATACTAACATTGGACTTATTCATTTAATCTATAATGATAAAGGGAGAGTTGGTACTCTTAGGTTATAACTTAGAAGAAAAAGGATCATTTTTAGCTTATGTAACTTGGGGAATGAAAGGACTCTTTTAATACTCCTCATTTACTTGTGATGTCTGCTATGTTGGAGGTATTTTATGGAATTAACCTTGAGTATCAACCTCTTAATTTTTTTTGGGTAATGGTGGGGATGACTTAGACTACCCCAAACCATTTTCAACCATCCTTCTCTTAATGCTTGTGTGGGTTATAACTGAGTTATCTATATTGAGCATATTCTTCTCCATGTTTATTATCACTTGCTCAAAATACTATTCATATTATTGATAGTTAGAAAATATGGTCTCAATAGGTGTCTTAGTTACATTTCCTCCTTGTTGACTTGCCACTTTAGCTGGGGTCATGAAAAACATGTCTCTATGAATCACTTGAGAACCTTATTTATGTCATGGAGGATGCATGTTATCATGTGTTTGAAAGGTAGGACCCTATTGCATATAAAATTTCTAACACCCTTCACCACATGGATTAATTATAATCTGACCTAATTTCCCCCATAGATCAGACCATTGTTCTTTTTATGTATAATTATTCTAAGTTGGCACCAAGGCCCTTAAACTACTGGCAACATTAGGGTTATAACTATTGTAATGTCTGGATTGGATAATATACCCTTGGCCTTGTTGATTAGGTATATAAGGGGCCCTATTTTAGGGGTAATATTGATATGTATCCTAATAATGGGAATGATAAGGGATTTAGGATGTATTTTGATGCCTCTCTAAGGATATTGATTTATTGTTTTAGGCTTTAAGTAACCCTTCTATCTTACCAAGCCTATCTACTTGGTTACTATCACATTGGTCTTGATTATTTGGGGATATTAATAGAGCAATGGTGGGGGTATGAGGTTGAATTTATATAAATAAGGGAACAAGGGACATAGGAGTAAGATTTCCTACTTGGATTAGGTAGTTTTCTTCTCTTATGGAGATCTCATATGCTTCTATCAATATGGTCCAACCCATGGACTATATCATCATAACTACATTAGAAATCAAGGCCCTTAAATAATATATGAAGGCATATTTAGGGGTGGGCTTGATGAGGATAGGGATCCTATCCTTATTTTTTTGGAACCTATAATTAAAATTTATCTTGGATTCTTGTTGGGGTCTCTTAATTGAGGTAAGTTTATTTGCTAAGGATATATGGTCACTTATATCTTCAAAATGCTTACATAAACACTCACTAAATCCATCCCATGTGTTTATATACGCAAGAATGAGACTCCAATACCATTGAAGTTCTTTACCTCTCAAGGTTTTTTCTATGAGTCTCATGGACACATTATCTTGGGTTACGTTGTGTAATGAGTATAAGATGGATATATCAGTTATGTGTTCTATAGGGGTGGTGGATTTATCTCTTATAAATTAGGAAATAGTTTTAAGGGTACCAGCTAGAATATAATCAAACTAGTTGAGGTTGAAAGGACTACCACCATTAAAAGGTATAAATGCTTACAATTTAGGTATGGCCACTGGGATTAGAGGACTTGTAGTAGACTATGTTTAGGTAGAACTAGTAGAATTTGGGGAATTATGAGGTGTATGATTAGATTTAAACCTAGGTAACCTCTACCTTCTTTCAATATCCAATGATAGCTCAACAAATTCAATCTTAGTACCTTTTGAAGATGATCTAGTGGATAAATTTTGTATAAAAATATCTACATATCTACCAATTATTGTCTTTAAGATTCCATACATCCTCCAAAATTTTCAAACAATGTCAAAGTAGGTATCGATGCACTTGATAGTTAGTCCCATTGATCATGCTAGAATAGTTAGTTACCTAGGTTACACCCTTGTTGAAGTAGGACTATTCAAACCCTCCTCAAACTTGGACTAACATTAGATTGACATATAGGATGTGGGATACCTATATTCTAGGTTAAACCTCTAAATTTTATAGGGATAGATCATCTAATTTGTCAAATTAAATTTATTTCTAAAGACCTAACTCTATTACGATGAAAAGGGATAAACATGAAACTTGAAAATAAAACTACAATAATAGTGGTGATGTAGCAATAATTGAAGATATTCTCTTGATTTATCCATTAAAAACACTAATAAACCTAATGAAACTAACAACTAATCATACATATTGATAGTATTATATGTGAATGTTTCATGTGAATATCAAGTGGATGTCCTAAAATTTCAAGGCTAAGAGCCTAGGTCTACACTAGACACCATAAGTTCATCAACACTTCAAGAACTTTCTTGCATATCAATACTTCACACAACATATATAAACTGATAACATGAATTTATGTGCATGAAAAAACCTAAATAAGATAATGACACTCATACATTCTGCAAACCCATTCTCACAAGAAACACTAACACTCAAAAATAAGTCTACAACTATTCTTTTATTGACTCAAAGGGTACACAATATAATTTTGATAGAGTTTTGCTACACTCAACAGAGGGATGAGAAAATAATAGATCAATGCATGATTAAATATAATATTTTAGAGAGAGGAGAGAATAATCCATATGTAATAAATGCCATGAATGAGGCAAAGGTGGCACATGGTAATTACAACAGTCATAATCACTCCTTTCATGTGTTGATGTATTTTAATGACTTCCTCTTTGTCATTGAGGTAAGGTGTGGAGGATTTAACTCCTATTTTAACCTCATGAAAATATATATCATGCCTATAAATAGTCTATTACCCCTCCAATAATAGTTACATAGAGTAAATAGGGTGTGAATAGGCCTTAAAGAGGTGTTGAGTAACCTCTCCTTCAATATACTTGTTGACTTGATAATGAAAATATCTCCATTATCTCTTAATGGTATTAAATATGGAACCTAATTACCTAAATTTATAGTTAAAAAGTGAAAATTATGTATCATTAACCTCATCTTATCATTCTACACCTATCAAGCCCTTCCACTTGCAAGTTAAGTAGGCATATTCTGCTAGCTCCTCATTTTTATACTCATTCACTATTTAAATGACTAAGATAGCTAAAATAGGTTCTCAAATCATCTAATATGACTTATATTATTATTTTATAAAGAATATACATTATAATTTATACCATTAATTACCCTCCATCTATAAACTTATCTATCTTGGAAGACTAGGCCTCTTAGACTAGTTTCATAGATTGATTGTTTAGAAGGAGATAACAAAGACACTTACATGTATCTTAATGAATAATTATAGCCTTATAATTATATCATAATTATTTAAATAACCATTCCCATAGTTTATAACTCTTTATTAGGTTCTAAAATCCATTTTATACTGAAAGCCCTATAAATTTGTACTTTATAGAGGTGTTCATACATCCTCTATATAATTAGGTACCATGGTCATGAGCTCCTCTTAGTTGTAAATATTATCCAAGTGTTGGTCAATAATTTAATTCTTTTTTAGATTCATATTTAACTAAACCTTTTTTATTTATTCATTATTAGTGTTTAAGGGGGGTTTAAGAGTGATTGGGACTCTTAGCAATGGTTCATAGAGATCAGGATCTAAATCTTTGAGCCAATTACACTAGATGCATGTCAATATACCTATATACATTCCCTAAAGTCATTGGATTCACCATTCAAATAATTCATACAATTTTTACCATTCTAAAATTCTCCTCAAGTGGTAATCATGTTTCTTGAATAGGTTCTTATATGTTTATAGACAAAATGACCAATTATAAGGATCTCCCTAGAATTCAAAGAGACTAGGATATGTCTAAACATCATGATCGGATCTCCATTAAAGGTCTAAAGTGGTTTTTATAATTTAATGGCCCTTTAATTCACCTTATTATGTCACTACTCTAATGAGGATGTTAGATATGTTTGTTTTCACATATGAACCTTGAGTTTGGGAACTAACCCTAAGATTATGAGTCACTATTACATCATTTTCAACTTGAATACTAATTTAGAGGTCCTATGGAGAAAAAAAAATGGATTCACAAATCCTCTTGACCTATGATGAGTTTATATAGCCATTAATCTCAGCACTTGTGCCTATCTTATTTTAGAACCAATAATGGAGGACTTTACAAATGACTATTAGAGGGCCATTTAGAATCCATTTATCTATTCTCAAGATCAAACTAATCTTCCCACACCTATTCCATACACTATAACACCTAAAAATCATAAAAATTGATTTTTTATGATGCTCATAAGACTTTATGAGGCCTTAAATAACATTTCAAGGTCAACCTATCTCATCTAGTTGTGTTTTAGAGTAATAATTCACCATTGGGTCATTTCTAAGGTTTAGGTAGGGTTTAATATGTCCACCATATTAATGATGGTTCATATCATATATAAATCCAAAATAGAACCAATCTACATGAAACTGTAGTGCATTTAAATCTTCATCTTCCATGAATAGCCTAGGGTCCCATGTAGAGGGGGTATGGAGAGAGGAGCATTAGAATGTGGCACTCAAGTTATCTGTTAACCAATTTTGATAGGTTATTTTCTTAAGGATTATTCATAAATTTTAGGCAAAAAATTCCAACCATTATTGAGATTATATTTATTCCATATGGATACTTAAACTTCTATAATATCCTTGGGCTTGATTCCCTCAGTGTTGAAGTATGTGAACACTTAAAGTTGCCTCTCGAGCTAACTGTGTACATGGTTGAATAGTTTGAGTAGGGTTTTAAAGTAATTTTTAAATTTTAATTATTTATATCCACATGAAACCTTATTATAATTTTCTAAAACACCCTTACACATCCATAATTTTCCATCAAACTTATTATAAAGACCTAGGGCTCTCTAAGATGATACCAGGGTTTGAGACTAGACTTAAGGCCTATCTACTTTGGCCTACCCTCAAGGGCATATAATTTAACCTAGTGTGTTTATTAATTTTTAGGATGTATTTGGACCTTTAACATCCTCTCTAATTTTTTTAAAACCATTTTTGGACCCTATTATTCCTACAAGCCCTTTAAATCATAATTTTACTTATCTATCCCTAGAACTGATTTCCATACACTAAGATAGGTCTGAGATAAAATAGTGGGTATAAACACTATTTTTATAGTTAAAATAAGATAATGGGTGACTTTAAAAACAAAAAATTACCATTTTAACTAAGTTTTAAGGTTTATTTATGCCTATAGAGACATCAAACAATCATTTTGTATAGACTAGTTATGGGCTACCTATTGACTAAGTGGTTGAGTATGAGGGTTTCGAGTATGGTTTTTGACCTTTGTTTCTTGATATTCCCATGATGATAGGTTTAAACCATATTTTAAGGATATATACATTATCACATATCAACTACCAACATCTTTCCTTTTGCCTATCATTTCCCTTCTCAAGCTTAGGGTTCATGCCTGTGAAGCCTTGTGCTACCTTCAAGTCTGATGTCTAATGTTATTTTGATCTTTAGATAGGGTGGTCACTCAAATTTTTCTTCATTTTCAGATTTATACTTACCCCAAATAATAATAATTTTTCCTCCTACCCTATTTAGTATGTATGTCTTCAATATGTATTGATAATGCTATATACCTTTATCTATAGATTATCTATAGGGGTTTAAGTAATAGTCCCTTTTTAGAAGAAATTTGTATGTAAATTATTTAAAAAATTTATGGAATACTCATATCCACATTCATATATTTTTTATTCACACTCTCTTTTTCCCATACCACTCTTTATGACCGTGAATGGTCTACATAATGCCTTTTAGAGACTCTTATATAGAAGGCTAAAATGACTAGATATAGGTGGTTATTTGCTTTCTTAGTTAGGTTTATGACCATATATGGACTTATCTTTCATGATATAATTATCCTTTATGGTTAAAATGGGTATTTATATATTTTCAAATAGATCAAAATGGGAAGGAAGGGTATAAGAGTGAATGAGGATGACTGTGGAATGATATGGAATTAGGAACATGAACAATAGGGTCAAAACATAGTGTCAATGGTAGTGGAAACAAAATGAAGTGGTAGAGGACAAAAAATTATGTAAAATTTAGTATGTAAACCATTTCAAGACATAAATAATAAATATTTAAGACCCTAAAACATACATAATAAAATATAATGCTTTGGAGGTAGAAAGAGGGCATACACAGTCAAAAAATAAAACCTAGGAATCTATGAGAAACCTTAATATTGTAAAAAACCTTAATCTTTGCTAAATTTGAATATGTGGTTTTAGAGTCAAGGATGGTTGTTTTAGGCATGTGAGGATACCATGGAATGTGATAAAATTTCTCATAAAGTTATGATGATGACCTACCATGACTTTAAGACCTCATTTAATGTTCTTAGCTATAATTAAAGGTTTTGAAGGTGCCATTGAGCCACACATGGTGATATTACATAGTAAACCTTATATTAATATGAAAATTTTCCTTGAATATGCCATTTGAGATGATAAGAGGTCAATGGATCTCAATCTTTAGAAAGGAGGTATTAGAAACCTTGAAACACTCCATGAATCCTCCAACACTATTAACTCCTTTTGATGAGAGCACTCAACACTTTGTTCACCACCTAAATTTGCCTAACAACTACATACTATGATATTTTGGATGTTTATTGGTTTTATGAACTCCCAAATGTGATCCAAACACTAAAAATGACATTATATGTTCCTTTAATACCTAAGGAAATAGGATCAACTATTGGTTTGGTCAAACAAGGTAGAAACCCATCAAAACCATCATGTTCCATTTAGCCTGTGTAGACATGGCTGAAATACATATCCCTTAAGCTCTTAAGGAATATTCATATATCTTAGGTTACCAATATATAAACAAATTCCCATGAATGAGAGTTGATAAAAATTAATTCTACTAGCTAAGATCTTGGGACTCCATTCTCTCTCCTTCGTATGATCTAAGCATAAACCATAAGTGCTCTCTATGCCTTCCAATGAGTTATATAGGTAAATAGGTCTTTTTTTATTTATCTATGCACTAAAACATTCTTCTTCCTCCCCCACATGCCATTAATGATCTCCTTAGACAAATATCTAACTCTACTTGGGTTAGTCTATACTAAATAGATTTGTACCATTTGAGAAACCTCTGTAACCTATAGTTTATCTACATTTTATCTTGATTTATACCAAATTACATCATTATCAGGTGTTATGGAGGGAAAATAGGATTCATTTGATATTTTTAAGTGAATGGTATCAATTAGGGGAATTGAAAAGTCATAATTTTACATGTGTGAGGCCCATTAGGGGGGATTTAAGTATTGACCATGGTGGTAATGAGCTCAATGGGTTATGAAATGACTTATTGATGATATAATTAAGCTCATGATGTATATTTAATTCATGGAATGTGTCTTAGTGTCCCATCAAGATAAAAATAGGCCTCATTATGATTAAAAAAAACATTGACTTTGGTACACACACATGACCTTAAAGGGGCATATCATATGAATATTATGTTAATATCTATGAAGAAACCCTTATGACCTAAAAAAGACCTTAACTAGAACCCAATAAATATCATGACGTTATTTTAGGATTTTGAGGTGAACATACCTTATGTGATTGAGTAGAATAGAGGTGATTATGAATCTTCATTAGATTGTCTTATCAATTCACCTTCACTATGGCATTTTTCACATGTTTTAGCTCCATAAAATTTACCAAGGACCTATAAACATGTTCAATCATCATGAAACACTTTATTAAAGTTGAAATATAAGTATGGAGGGTCATAAATAAATTATATAACATGAAAATATAGATAACTATTTGAACAACCTAAACTAATAAGATGAATAATAACCCTGAGGGCTAATGATCTTGGATAAGGACTCAGGACTTGAAGTGTAACCATTTATAGGTCTAAGGATATAAAGTGGTAAGAAATAAACAAGTTAAAAATTGAGGTTCAAACCTTATTAATCATGGTCTAAATCTCTGGTAGTAATTTTCATAATTACTTGGTTGATTCAGGCTTCTCAATAAATTGCATGCATATAAGGAATTATATGAGACTAGGGCTAGTTACTATAAAATTAGATAAGGTAGTGGTACATTTATGTATGTTTTAAGTCATAATTTTATTATAATTTTTTAATTTGAATATGTTATTATAGGTTTAACCAATAATGCAATATTTCATAGACATACAAGTGGTTAAAATCCTAGAGGCATATGACATGTTATTAAGTGGAGTTTAGTCCAAATATCTTAACGGTTATATGGAAAAAACTTATGCCATATATGGCTTCCATGGAGAGGAGTGTAAAATTAGATAAGGATTAATAGATATCCATACATGGAGATGATGATTACAAAATAAATGTAGTCAATGAATAGGTCAATTTTGCCTCCACAAATTTAGGTGTTTATACTGTGACCACCAAACTAGTAAATAAATAAAAACTCAATAAAGACCAAAATTCAAGTATGTGGACTTTTTATTTTGATGGAAAAAAATATAAGAAAGGATCAGGATTAAATATTATAATTATTTATCTATGTGGTAAAAAAACATGTAGTTACATGTATATTTGTTTTACTAAATTTGGGAAACTATAGGTTTAATTTCCTAGATAGTAAATGGATCTAGATTAAAGGGAAAATTAGTAAATAAATGTGCCTTAATTAACCTACATATTTATTAAATCTATAAGTGCTTAATTTATTTCTTAAAATAGCAAACAAGGGGATAGAGAGTAAAACTTAGCTAATTCTAGACTAAAACAGAGGAGATAGAGGCTACAAATTATTGATCTAGCTAGGTAGACTATCAAAAATATGACGCAAAAGTATATTCTCTACCTAGATAAGAGAACTAAAAATGGGACACCTAGAGATCCAACATTTTAGTCCAAGTTTTAGCACTATAATCCTTAGTATATGAGCTTTTTGAGCTTTTTAGGTTCTATTCATTTGCTCTGGGAGACCCTATGCCTAAAATTTTGAGTCTTAGTTATTTGCAAAGCTTCATGTGTAGTTTATTTTATCTTCAAAGGTCCTAGTTGTTATTTATGATTTATAGGTGATCTTGAATCCAACTAGAAAAAGGGGTTAGTGTGTAATATTTACTAAATATGTGATCACACCTTGTGTGTGGGCACGCTACCTATATACCAATACTCCAAAGAGGGATCAAGGTTAATGTAGTTATCTCAATTTGAATGTGTATTGTGTAGTCCTTTGTATGTAATGAAAGTGTATGTGAATTTTGGAAAGCTTGAGATGACTTGTGACTAGTGCAAGAGCTTGGATAGGCTAAAAATAATAGTGGTTGGCTATATAAAAAGAATAGGAAAATTTGCTTGAGTGTGATTTAGTATATTTCTATCTTGTGCCCTCTGAACGATTTTCAACCCTTCTAAATGACCTTTGAATGGGATTTTACAAGAAAACTAGTGATTCTGGGTTAGATGAAATTACACTAAGCCAACAAGGGAAAAGATAAGGATTCAAGAAAATATGACCATTTGAGGCTATTGTAGAATTGGAAAACAACACTAGAAAGTGAATACCCTGACTCCCAGTACTATAGTCCAATTTATGACACTATTGTCTAAGGGAAAAGGGACCATAGGGGATAGATATGTGCTTAGGAGAGGATTTCAAAATAGTAGGGACTAAATCTAGAAGGCTTTATATGATTGGGATATAATGAAAACATGCCTAAGTGGGCTTCGTAAGTGAGTAGAAGAGACCTATAGTTTTGGTGTCACAAGTCATGCTCAAGTTGTAAAAATTGCATTTTAGTATGACTATATTCCCCCCCCCATTTATTCAAAGTATGTATCAAAGCAAAATACTAGGATAAAGGAAAAAAAGAGAAGTGTACTTAAAATTAATTATGATACTAAGCCCAAGAAGCAATGTGACACTGGGTTGTGCATTGTGAGAGTACATTATACTATGTATGTAAAAAAGAAAGAAAAAGTAGATCAATTCTTACTAGATATGCTATATCTAAAATAATAACATACAAAGCTAGGTAAATAGAGAGGAAGGAAGAGAAAATAATGAATACATATCACTGAGTACATGAACTAATACAAAACCTATTATGTTACTAAGTTTTGTTGGGCAATGCTGGAAGTATGATGAACCAAGAGTTATATCAATGAATGATTTGAGTGCTCAATCCCCTAGAAGTTGGCTCAAGAATGTAAAGGTAGGCCCTTTGGCTCCATCATCACCAACTATCTGAAGTTAAAAAATCATGCATGTGTTAATTTGTAATATCCCCTCCAAAACAGGAAATATAGCAACACAAAGAACTTTGAACAAGATATAACTTCGGTTGAATAAATTCAGAATGATCACAATAATATAGTCTCTAAATAGCAAATTACAAATCTTATCACTTGTCCTTTTAAACTATTACAATTGCAGTCCTTTCTCATGCATATAAATATGAAATACAGTCTTAAAAACCCTGGCTTATCAAAACTGGAAGTGAAAATTGAATTTTGGAAGGTCTCAGCCCTTCTGTGTCGACACACAATCGCCGTCATCGGTCGATATCTCGCTGACGTCGGTCTCTGTCGGTCGGCTTTCTGCCGACGTCTGTCTTTAGTCGACCGATGTCGGTCACTAAAAACCCTCTGTCTGCCGAGGTTGGTTCCTGAGCTGATCAGTATGGACCTGTACGGACTTTGTACGGCCACCAATTAAGCACAACTTCCCTGTTTTCAACCCCTGATTTGAAATATACATTTCTAGCACAGACGATCTCTAGCTGTATAACTTATTGGATCAAAAACTAAATAACAAAATACCTGTAATACTGTGATAACTTCTGAGTGAAGTTATCTCTCAACCCTAGAATTCTGTGATAACTTCTGGATGAAGCTATCTCTCAGATCTGTATCTCTGTGATGACTTCTGGATGAAGCTATCTCTCAATTCGGCAATAAATCACCTGATATCTCACAGCCTCTAAATCACACACAATGAAGAGGGAACGTTCTTCACTGCAATGGAATCCTGGAACCCTTGGCTCAGTCTTCACAGAAGAATTTCTTCAATTTTCAATAATCAATAATCTATGCATAATGAACAATGGCCTCCATGAGAAACCCTTATACCCTCAAAAAGATATGCTTGCCCTAATTAGGGTTTCTTAAATTAGAATTAGGGTTTCTAATTAAAAATAGGCTAAATAATTAATATTTGATTAAATCAATCAAATATTAATATCTCCCTCAATACATGTTAGATCGACGAACCGATCGAAGTTAGTGAATCAGGGAGTGATTCCACACATAACCATACCATAATAAAGGCGCTCTGCTGCATATCAAATATCCCTAAAAAGTAGGAGCCCTTGCCAAATATGTCTGAAATAACTTGAATGAAAATCAAATGTAGAAATCCTGTGAATCAAAGTCAAGCCAAGCTCCATTATGACCCTTTATCCATCCTATTAGCCTATGAGGGTCACATAATAAGCTAACCATGAACTCAGGACATGTCAATTAAAAAGGGGACATGACAATCCGCCCCTCCTAAAATTGGTTGCCCTCAAGCAATCACTGAATGACAAATCAATCAATCCACCTGGATCCCAAACATAGTTTTGATCTCCACCACTGTCAATTAACACGACCCCCATGCCGTGTCCATCCCAAATCTCATGTAATGGTGTCACATCATCTCTAGTACTAAGATAAGCAATCGAACCTCCAATCCATAAATGAAAATCAGCAAGCAAACTCCTTACCTGAATAATATTTGAAACTGGATAGTGAAGACTAGAAATAGTCATATCATCATCAACCTGTGACCTAGCTGTAACAAAAAGTTGAGTCCTCACCACATGTGACAACTCCTGAACTGAAGTCACCTCAAGACCAAGCTCATCCTCATACCTCTCCTGTGTTGGTGCCAATGTGCACTCGTCATCGCTCTCTATCATGTCATGTGGTATAGGTACCTCCATCCGATGAAAAAACATATATCTGAAGCTGCTGCCCCGTATTGCCTTAAGAATGTGTGTCTTCCCATCAACATCAAAGAGAACCTCCATTTCCTTGAGACAAAGAGTAACTTCTTCAAATGAATGAAGCCACTTCATACCCAAGACTAAGTCAATATCCCCCATGTTTACCACATAATAATCAGCCTTGAACTCATAATTGTTCAAGCGCAATGGGAGGTCTCTAATCATACGCTCACACTTAAGAGTGTGACCATCGGCTACCTTAACACTAATGCCCTCAAAGTCTACAGTAGTGAGCCCACACTTCTCCACAAATCTAGCATCTATGAAATTATGTGTGGCTCCTGTATCAAGAAGGGTGATAACCTTCTGCCCTGTCAAAACTCCACGGAGTCTGAATGACTCATCTGACTGAATACTGGATATGCGTGCCTCTTGAATGTGAAGCTCTAACTCTGCTTCTGCATTAGGCCCTAAAGCCTCTACCTCTGCCCCCTTAGAACTATTCTGCTACTCAAAATCCTTAGAATTTGAATCCTCATAGTATACCCACATCATACAATTCGCCTTGCCCTTAGGCCTCAAAGGACAATCGTGATGGATATCATATGCTCCTTTGCAGTAGAAGCAAAGCTTCTTCCTGTGTAAATCATTAAGCGCCTCACGATCCAAAGATGGTGCTACCGGATTGGCTTTTGAATCATTTTTAACCCCAGATTTATCTATGTTAAAATCCTGTCTCTCTGTATCCACGTGGGAGTGCTTATGGTCTCAAGATGAAGAAGCACCTCTGGAGTTAAATTTATTAGATGGGGCTGCCATCTCCATACTCCGTGCCTTCTTCATAGCTACCTGTAAAGAAGGAGGATCAAAGGCTTTGATCCAACCTCTCAATGGCTCTGACAATCCCTCTATGAAGAGAACTACCAATCTACGCTCTGAAATATTGGGCACCATGACTGCCAATCTCTGAAACTCACCAATGAAGGACTCCAAGTTACCTGTTTGTCTCAACTATGCCAGATCTCAAAAGTAAACCTCAAGATCTTTCCTATCAAACCGCTCAACCAATTTATCCAAAAAGTCCTGGTACTCTGTTACTTGATTATGCTGAAGTGTTACCATACCATGGTACCACCAATCATGTGCTACTCCATCCAAGTGCAAAGTGGCGTACTTGATGGCATCTATCTCTGACATTGGTCTCAATGCCAAAAAGGTGTCAAGCTTATGAACCCAAGATTAAGCTGTCATCTTACCACTGCCGTCAAAAGTAATCAAAGAAAGCTTACCAGTAGCCTTCTGCAGCTCACTGAATTGAACTGTAGGCTTCCTGTCCTGTCTAACCAATCTATAGTGCTCTCTCCTAAGATTGAAAAAATGATCAAAGGTCATCCTCTCTTGGACATGAAGAGGTAATAAATCCCACTCATCATTTGCAGCCATGTAAACATCTGTAAATGGGTTATTCCCTGCTTCCTCTGCTGGTGCCTCTGGTTCTTCTTGAATAAAAGTAGGACGTGTAGGTCTATCAGCTGTTCTAGAGTGAGTCTATTGTGGTCTCTGATTAACCATAGCACTCTTGTCATCTCTTTGGTCCCTGTTATGTCCATCAGGTGTGTTCATTCTCTCTATCATAGTCATAAGTGCCTATAGTGTCTGAGCCATCTGCTGTTGGCTTGTCATCATAGCACGCTGAAATTCTCTAGTGCCCTAATCAGCATCATACCTGTGGCCCCTGGGTGGGTTGCCCTCACATCTATCACTCATGATGGTCGGTGGCTGATCTAATACCTGAGTACCTTCAAGCAAGGCTCGGCTGCGTGTGTTATACTTGTGTGGTCCCAACTCTTGTGGCTGCATAAGATATATACACCCTCAGGCTGGCAGGATTTAGCTCTGATACCACTGTAATATCCCCTCTAAAATAGGAAATATAGCAACACAAAAAACTTTGAACAAGATATAACTTCAGTTGAATAAATTTAGAATGATCACAATATTATAGTCTCTGAATAGCAAATTACAAATCTTATCACTTGTCCTTTTAAACTATTACAATTGTAGTCCTTTCTCATGCATATAAATATGAAATATAGTCTTAAAAACCTTGGCTTATCAAAACTGGAAGTGAAAATTGAATTCTGGAAGGTCTCGGTCCTTCTGTGTCGACACACAGTCGCCATCGTCAGTCGATATCTCACCGACGTCGGTCTCTGTCGGTTAGCTTTCTACCGACATCGGTCTTCAGTCGACCGATGTCGGTCACTGAAAACCCTCTGTCTATCGAGGTCGGTTCCTGAGCTAATCAGTACGGACCTATACGGACTTTGTACGGCCGCCAATTAAGCACAACTTCCCTATTTTCAACCCCTGATCTGAAATATACATTTTTAGCACAGATGATCTCTAGCTGTATAACTTATTGGATCAAAAACTAAATAACAAAATACCTGTAATACTGTGATAACTTTTGAGTGAAGTTATCTCTCAACCCTGGAATTTTGTGATAACTTCTAGATGAAGCTATCTCTCAATTTGGCAATAAATCAGTTGATATCTCACAGCCTCTAAATCACACACAATGAAGAGGGAACGTTCTTCACTGTAATAGAATCCTAGAACCCTTGGCTCAGTCTTCACAGAAGAATTTCTTCAATTTTCAATAATCAATAATCTATGCATAATGAACAATGGCCTCCATGAGAAACCCTTATACCCTCAAAAAGATATGCTTGCCCTAATTAGGGTTTCTTAAATTAGAATTAGGGTTTTTAATTAAAAATAGGCTAAATAATTAATATTTGATTAAATCAATCAAATATTAATATCTCCCTCAATACATGTCGGATCGATGAACCGATCAAAGCTAGTGAATCAGGGAGTGATTCCGCACATAACCATACCATAATAAAGGTGCTCCACTGCATATCAAATATCCCTAAAAAGTAGGAGCCCTTGCCAAATATGTCTGAAATAACCTGAATGAAAATCAAATGTAGAAATCCTGTGAATCAAAGTCAAGCCAAGCTCCATTATGACCCTCTATCCATCCTATTAGCCTACGAGGGTCGCATAATAGGCTAACCATGAACTCAGAACATGTCAATTAAAAAGGGGACATGACATAATTGATGTCTAGACTCTATGTCCAATCCCTCTAAATAGGTGGCTCAATAATATAATGGTTATCTAGAAATTTGGCTCCATCATTACCCCATGATGTGAAGCTAATGATAAACTATCAGTTTAGATTAATGTCATATGAAATGGCTCATAGATCCCCTAAATGTGTTATGATCTAACAATGTTGGCATGGATAGCCAAATGTAAAATAGAAACTATGTCACTATTGGGCACTTCAAATGATGGAGATTGGACTTGTATAGAATCCCCTCTTAAAACTATAATTAAGGCTTATGAAGCCACCTAGGAGCTCAGGTACATGGGAAGCAAACTTGTATCAAAGTTTACTTGAATGTGATGCAAACCACCTATAGATGTAGTAAGGCACGCAACTTCTAGGATTGTGTAAGAAAATGCAGTAAACTCAAAAATAGAGAAGGCCCATGTGTCATGCACATTGCCTCCAATAACTAGTGTCTAGAACATAGATTCTAATTTGAAAGTTGTATCAACTACCACATCTGAACTAAAAATGCAAACCCTCATATCACACATGATACCCCTTATATCTAGATTCTCTGAGTGAAATAAGTGCTAAAAACTATTGATTTCTAGACTAAACTATAATAGAAAAATTATGACTGAACTCACTTTTATTCTTGATTCTAGAAAAATTGAATATTATATTATTTGGAAAATAGCACTAGAAAATAGACACTTTGGGGTCCAATGTTATAGTCTCATTTTTGGTGCTATTGTCTAGAGCCAAAATTGATTATTGATCTAGATTCTCTATTGTCTGCCTGGTCTGGTTTACTTAAGCTAAGTTTTGTATTCTAGAGTGTACTATTTTAAAACTAGTTTTTGACCATTAGGAGCTCTAATCTCTATGATAAAACCCCTATTTATTTCCCCCTCTTTTAAGGGTAATAATGAATACCCTGCAATGAGTACCCTTAGATGAATAAGCCCTATAATTGTGTTAAGTAACGAAAACATTTAATATATAATTGATATACATTATCTCAAGATATATAAAAATTTGTAGATAGAGATTATTAGATCTATAGGGGTATGCCTAGATAGATATAACAATTTAATAGAATGTGCAAAAGAGTAAATTGGAATTTGATATGTTAGTTGTTAATTATTAGAGGCATGGAGGGATGGTGCATGATTTCCATCATGGCATCCAAGAAGCAAGGTAAATGCATGATATGGATCATTTAATTTCACACATTTGACAAGCAACAAGCAAACAAGCAAGAATCAAGAAACATACAAGGGTGTCCAAGGGGTCATGCAAACAAGGTACATGGACACATGTCACTCAAATGTCTAAATCTTGCATGTACATACAAGTGAAAGAAGCAAAGTTGGCATAATGGCCACAAGCACATGAAAGAGTATAAACAAAGGACATTATAAATTGTCCTAAGGCACACACATGAAAAATAATCAAAAGACATTGGCAAATGTACTAAGGCATAAGCAGAAGACAAGTTGGAATTGAAAATGCAATCACACAAGCTATGCTAATCAAGTATAAAAAGCATTTAATAACTATAAAGAGACAAGTACTTCTAACAAATCAAAGTAAATGTGAAATTATGTAAAACATGTGTAGTAAAAGACTAGGTAGATGCTAAGAAATACATAACTACTATATACTAGTGAGATGTTGATATAGTATTCTATGTAAGCTATAAATTAATGTACATTAATGTGATATCTTAGAATGTGTGGTGTAGAAATGACATAACTTAGATGGTGTAGTCATGTAGAATATTCCCCCAATGGGTGTGTATAACAATGTGTCTTGAATTTAGAAGTAAGAATGCCCCCTCTATGAGTAGAATTAAGTAATGAAGTAGTTAGATGTCACTACACACACTCAAACAAGATCAAGTGAAGCATGGTAATGTATAAAATTGACATATAATAGCATGAAATAGCAAATTTAAGTTATAGCATGATGATAGTAATTTAAAACATGGAGGATGCATACAATCAAGATATTTTTGGTGTTTTTTTAAGTATTAATAATTTTTATATTTGAAATATGTATAATCAATTAGGAGAGACTGTATACAATAAATTGAAAAGGAACTATGTGCAATCAAGAAAAAGGAAGCTATGTACAAGTAATACTATGAATAAATTATACTAATTGATGAGTCTCATGGGAGACTCCCTATCATATTATCTTATATCAAGAAGAAGGATTGTGCATGATCGTGAAACATGATGGAAATGTTGAGATTGTGGTTATAAAAGTTGTATATGTTTTAAATGCTTTAAATATCTATAGTGGAAACCAACCATGGGGTCCATTTGTAACTTTCAGAAATCGATGCAACTATAGGGATTTTAGGGACCCATTTAGTAGTAGGAGAAGCTCTCTAAGCATGTGTTCTATGTGTAGATGAATGAGATCTCAAAGAGACTACCCTAGGTGTGAATATGGTAGCTAAAAGATGTCTATAATCCTAAAGCTATGTAGGTGTATGAACTCCTTGTACTAGTGATGAAGGTCTTGACTATGGCTAAATCTAGACTAGAGGAAGAACTATAATAGGTAGATGAGTTGAAACTAGATTGGAAGGGGTACTAACCTGAGTGATAAATTTATAATAATAGGTGTAATAAACCTGCCTATCTTCATAAACTTGGGTGATATGATGTACTACATAATCTAATATAGGCATAGAGTTGGTATTAGCTATGGGATATAAGCTAGATGAACCAAGTTTGAAGAGAAGACGGATATATATAACCTCTAGTATTTATTTGTGTCTAGTAATGATAGGGAGATACTTAAAATTAGCCAAAGATTTAGATAGGTCTAAGTAGAAACCATGTATAGTAATATGTTTATAAAGAACATTCCACATGATAGATAACAAATAAGGGATAGATAAAAAGAATTTTTTCATGAATGTATAGGAAACTTTGGCATGTGCTATGGCATTTCTAATGTGTTTATCATGATAAGCTTGAAAGTTTTTCCACATGAGGAATAAAAATAAAATGATAGAGAACATGAACATTTGCATAAAGACATAAAATTTTGATATACAACATGATATTTTGAATGCATTTAGCTAAATGTAGCTAGTAATTGTTCTATATGAGCGAAAGAGAACATGCAAAAAGATTTTTGGAATCTTGTGCATGTTTGATAATGAATTTTGTAATATCATCCCATATAATGAAACATAAACATGAAATGCAAAAGATGAAGCTTTTTAATAACATATGATAGACATAATCATTCATGTACATGATATGGCCCATTATGGTTTCCTTGTTATTTGCAAGAAATGTAAGAAAAGTTTGTAAATAAATGAGTATCATTTTTGTAATTTGACTATGGATGTAATTTGATACCTCAAGAAGCCAAATATGATCTAGTATATGCATCTAGGTATTTTTCATAAATATTATTTGCAAAATACTATGACCTTTTGAATTTGAAATTTGATTTTATGATTTAGATATTCAACTAAAATGCAAAAAATGATTGGAAAAATCTTATAAAATAATTGGGAACTAGTTGATGTAACTAGGATTGGAAAATATTTTTTTTCAAAATTAGTATGATAATTTGAAAAAAATGTTATGAATTTGTAGAATTTAGCTTTAAAAATTTTGGAATTTTTTTTAAAATATTTCCAAAATTATCAATATATTTTTCCTCATGGTTTGAAAGTATTTGTATGCAAATAGGACCTAGTATGTGCAAACTAGGGTTTTGAGTGAATTTATTGAAATTATTTCAATTAATATGTAGTTTTCTAATTTTTAAATTTAGGATATGATCCACAAATATGTTCTCTACTTAGATAAGAGTGCCAAAAATGGGACACCTAGAGGTCTAGTGTTATAGTCTAAGTTTTGGCACTGTAGTCTTTAGTGTCTAATCTTTTTAGGTCCTATTCATCTACTCTGAGAGACCCTATGCCTAAAATATCGAGTCTTGGTTGTTCAATAAGCTCCATGTGTAATTGATGTTATCTTCAAAGATCCTAGTTCCTCTTCTTACTTGGGAGGTGATCTCAAATCCAACTAGAAAAAGGGGTTAGTATGTAATATGCACTAAACATGTGATCGCACCCTGTGTATGGGCACGTTGCCTACATACCAATTTGAATATGTATTGTGTTATCTTGTGTATGAAATGAAAGTGTATGAAAATTTTGGAAAGTTTGATATGACTTTTGACTAGTCCAGGAGCTTGGATAGGCTAGAAATAATAGTGGTTGGTTGTATGTAGAGAATAAGAAGCTTTGCTTGAGTGTGCTTTAGTACATTTCTAGATTGTGCCCTTTGAATGATTACCAAATATTTTAAATAACCTTTTAATTGTATTTTATAGGGAAACTAGTGATCCTAGGTTAGATGAACTCACATTAGGTTGACAAGGGAAAAGATAAGGATTCAATAAAATTTGACCATTTGAGGCTATTATGGACTTGGATAACAATGTTTATTATGAACCTGTGATATCTCTTCTTTTTACTTTGTTAGTACAATAGTTGTTATGGATGCATATGCATTGTAAGTCATCCCATGAGCATTTTTTTATCCCACATTCATGGGAAGTAGTATTTGCTTAGATTAGAATTCATATATAAGTGTTGAGGCCAATGAAGGTATCCACAAATTTATTGTATTGAGCTTTCTCAAAAGAGGTTTCCTCCTCGAAATGGTATATGATCAATAGAATCATTTCAGTGCTTTAGCTAATTTTATAAATCTATTATTTTATTTTTTTTATCAATTTTTGTAGGAAGCTCCTCTCATCTAATATCAGAGTGCTTTCCAAGGATAATTTTTTTCTCCTGCATAATTTCTTTATAGTATTTTTCTCAAAAATTTCTAACTCTATTTTACTCCGTAACTTTATTTTAATTCACCATAATTATTTTTGGATCAGGGAAAAACTTGACCACATAACTATGAGAAGTGCTTGGGAGAAATCCCTAAAACTCATTGTGAGGAGTACCACAAGAACCCTAATGTAGTTGGCCTATTAAGAGGACCTGCCAGTGAAATGGGAAACAAAGCCTTCATGATTGAGTATTTTCCATCCATGAGGAAAACCAAGATTTGTCTCTAAGAGATAAATCCATGGCCAAAAAATTTCTATAGAGTGGTACTCACTAAGGTGACATTGGTGGCTAGAGTGTTATTTTAAAAACCCCTTAGGTAGCCATTGAATCTTGAGGCCCATTTCTATCATTTTAGAATATTTTTAGTAAACTAATCACTCTATGGAATATATATAGACTATCAGAAGAATTAAAGGTAGATGTTTGATAGAAACTAGAATCTGTAAACTACCCACAAAGTATTAACAGACTTAGAAAGGACTTACAACCAGATAGAAAATGGGAACAAAATATCCATATCTTGTTTTCATTTTTTTATAATATCTATCAATCTAGAGGCCCATTGATCTTTAACCTTTATCTAGACACTTGAAATCTCATTCTCTACATTTTCTTCTTTAAGGTCCCATATCCCAATTCCACTCCTAATTCCACTCCTAATTCTCTCAAGTAGGCCAATCACATAGAGGGATTGTCTGATGAATTTCTCAAGATTTGCTTTGTTAGTGGATTGAAGGATGAAATATGATCTGAGGTCAAAATGTTTTAACCTAACATAATGATGGAAGCCTTAGGGTTGGATAAGTAGGTAGAAGACAAGATCACAACTCAACAATAATTTAAACCCAATTTTTCTTCATTAAAAATTATAGTTCCATAATGCACATACACAATTCCCACCCTCAAAACCACTCCTATCAAATGTTTGATTGAATCAAAGATGCAAGCCCATAGAGAAAAGGACTATGTTATAATTTTGATGATAAATTCACTTAGGGACATCAATGTGTCGAGCAAAATCTATACCTATTAGATGTGAACTCTCCACCTAAAACTAAAGATTGACAAGATGTTTAGGATAAAAATAATGATTAGGAAGAAGCTCAACCAATTATGGAACCTACTTCTTAGGAAGACCAACCAGAGATCTCTCTCCATGCCTTAGTAGGAGTAACTACCCCATAAACTATGCATGTCAGGGGTTACTTCAATAAGCTCCCTCTCACAATACTCATTGATTCAGGTAGCACTTAACTTCATTAACCCTCGAATTGTCAAACAAGTTGATTGTTTTATCCATCCTTGCTCAAAATTTGAAGTCATGAATGCCAATGGGTGAACCTTACCTTGCAAATGGAAGTGTCACAATGTGTGTATATCTATTGGAGATTATAATTTGTGCTCCAACATGTTTTCCTTGCCCTTAGGTAGATGTGGTGTTATTTTGGGATCCTAATGGTTACACACACTTGGACCCATTTTATGGGATTTTTTTGAACTTTGGATGTAATTTTTAGATAATGGGAAAAAACCCACATTGAAAGGCTTATAATTAAGTCCTCTCATCATCATAAGTTCACATTACATAAAAAATATTCTTAATAAGAATTCACATGGTGTCTTTAACCAACTCCATTCCATTCAAAGGCAACCATCATTAGTCTCTACTACTCCTTTGGATCTATAAACCATTTTACATAGGTATGAATGTGTCTTTGCTGAACTAGAGGGATTTCCACCTTCAAGGCTAGAGGACCACCATATCTATCTCTTTTTTGGAAGCATTCTTCCCAACATCAAGCCTTATCGCTACCCATTTTATCAAAATACTGAGATCAAGATACTCATTTGAGACTTATTGAAGCAAGGAATTATTCATCCTAGTACCAACCCATATTCTTCCCTTGTTCTCCTTGTTTAAAAAAAGGTGGTTCATGGCACCCATAAATTGATTTTTGTGCACTTAATCACATCACAATCAAGGACAATTTCTCAATCCTTTTTATTCATTAGATTCTTGATGACCTTCATGGCACTCAATTATTTTACAATTTAGATCTTTGCTCTAGATATCACTATATTTAACTTCATGATGATGATATCCCTAAGATAGATTTTCACATGCATGATGGCCACTATGATTTTTTAGTCATGCCATTTGGCCTCACTAATGCTCCTTTAACATTCCAGGAATTGATGAATAAAATATTTTGATCCTACCTACAAAAATTCATTATGGTCTTCTTTGATGATATCCTCATCTATAGTCAAACACGGTCTAAGCATATACAACATTTGAAGCTTGTACTACAACTTATCTTTGAGCATCATCTTTGTGCAAAATATTTCAAATGTAGTTTTGGCTATAATTAAGTGGAGTATCTTGGGCATATTATTTCATCCCAAGGGGTTTGAGTGGATCCCAAAAAAATAGCTGCCATGGCAAATTCACCTTATCCTCAAACACTCAAGAGCTTCCATGGTTTTCTAGGCTTGGCTGATACTATCATATTTTTTTCAAAAATTATGGAAAGATTATAGATCCCCTAATAGCTATGTTGAAAAAGGATTATTTTACTTGGACATAAGCTACTGAGTTCACATTTGAAGATATGAAACAAGCTATCTATACTACCCATGATCTAGCCATGCCAAATTTTACAAAGACCTTAACTATTGAGAGTGATTCTTATGGAAATGGACTTGGTTCTATTCTCCTCTAAGAATAAAGACACACCATTGTGTTCACCAATAAATCCCTTTCTAGGAATAATTTAGTGCTCTCTACTTATGAGAATGAAATGATGGCCATTTTACATGTAGTATAGAAATGGTGGACATACCTACTAGGGAATCATTTTTGCATCAAAATTGATCACCAAAGTCTGAAATATTTCCTAGAATAATGGGTCTCCACCCCATCACAACATAAATAGTTCAAATAATTCATGGGTTATACTATGAGATAGCTTAAAAGAAGGGTAAGGACAATATTATGGCTAATGCTCGATCTCAGACATTTGTATATCAAGCTTCCCTTTTATCTCTTTCCATGCCTATTTTAAATTGGTTGGATGATGTATTATATGGGTATGCCAATGAATCCTCATTATCTTAAATCATTTAAAATTTGGCTACTAGCCCCTCTATTATACCACATTATTCATGGAATGGTGCTTCTCAGTGATATAAGGGTCATTTAGTGCTTCCCTAGAGCATCGATATTTAACAAGAAGTATTCTATGAACTCCATGCTTCTCCTTCCATAGGGCACTAAATATTTCTCAAAATTTATGAGCAGGCATGACGTAACTTCTTTTGGAAGGGGATGAAAAAGTCATTTAATAGATGATGGCTAAATGTGATACTTGTCAATGCAACAAAGGTGAAGCAACACTCATCCCTGGGATATTTGAACCCTTACCCATCCCTACAAAGATTTGGATTGATATTTCTATGGATTTTATTAAGGGGATCCCTAAATATAGAGGGAAAATGGTGATCTTGGTTTTGGTTGATTGCCTCTCCAAATATAGTCATTTTTGTGCCCTCATCTATCCCTATACCGCCTCCATAGTCACACAAATTTTCATGGACCATATTTTCTGTCTTCATAGCATTCCTTCATCCATTATTTTAGATCATGATGTAACCTTCACTAGTCATTTTTGGAAATAACTATTTCATCGCACTAACACCCAACTAAAGATGAGTTCTAGATATCATCCAAAAATGGATGGCCAAATTGAAATTATCAATAAATGGCTATAAAATTTCCTTCATTTCTTCAATTTATAACCAAAACATTAGTGGTAAAAGTTGATCCCTCTTATTGAATCATGGTATAATACCTCCTACCACACTTCAAAAAAAATTAATCCATATGAAGTAGTCTATGGTTAAGCACCCCTAGTGCTCCTTTCATACACTACCAATAGTTCATCAGTCCAAGTGATCAACATGTTTCTCTAGACTTTGGATTATATTCTTAGTACCCTATGGGATAATCTTCATATGGTACTGAATCAAATGAAACAACAAGATGATCAACATCATTTTGAGTGGGCTTTTTAAGTAGGTGATATGGTTTTTATTTACTTGTAACCATACAAGAAATCCTCCCTAAAACTCAAAGGGTGTCATAATCTAGCTCCCAAGTTATATGGGCCCTATAAGGTTCTTCAAAATATTAGGTCAGATGGTTACAAGCTGGAACTCCCACCTTCTTTTTGAGTTCACCTAGTATTTCATGTCTCTTGTCTAAAGAAATTTATTGGAACAAACATCAGAGTTCAGACTATTTTACAAGAACTTGATAATGAAGGATCCATTCTTCTCGAGCTAGAGGAAATATTAGATAGGTGAACATGCTAAGTTTTCTCCTACTCTATCACTAAGGTTTTAATTGAATGGCATGGAATGCAACTAGAGGATATAATATGGAAACCACTATTTTAGATTCAACACCAATTCTCACATCTAAATCTTTGAGGATGAAGCTTTTTCTAAGAGGGAGGGGATGTTATGAACTCATGATATCTCTTCTCTTTAATTTATTAGTATAGTATTTGTTATGGACACATATTGTTTGTAAGTCAACCTATGAGCATTTTTTATCCTGCATGCATGGGAAGTAGTATTTGATTAGATTATAATTCATATATAAGTAAGTGTTGAGGCCAATGAAGGCATCCACAAATTTATTGTATTGAGCTTACTCAAAGTAGGTTTCCCCCTCAAAGTGGTCTATGATCAATAGAATCATTTTAGTGCTTCAACTAATTTTATAAATATGTTATTTTGTTTTTTTATAAATCATTATAGGAGGCTCCTTTCAACACTAGAAAGTGGACATCTTAGGTCCTAGCATTGTAGTCCAACTTATGGAATTTTTATCCAAGTGGAAAGGTACCTTGGGGGATAGATTTTTGCATAGGAGAGGAGTCTAGGATAGTAGGAGTTGAATCTAGAAGGCTTTATATGATTGAGAAATAGTGAAAACATGCCTAAGTGGCTTGTGTAAGTGAGTATGAGAGACCTATGGTTTTGGTGTCATAAGTCATGCTCAAATTATAAAAAATGAATTTTAGTATGACTATAATATTGTAATTCAAATATACTCATAACATAATAGAATAAAAGGTTATAGAGTTTGAATTATAATTTCTTTCTTGTTAAAATGTCTATAAATTAAAGGTATATCATGTGTCATACTAAAAATAATATTGAAGGAATGACAATGAAATTATATTTCATAGTTCAATTTATAAATGATAAAGCAAAATAACAAATAATCCAAAGAATGAATTATCACTTCATATACCAAGAAGTAATTTCAACTAGCTATAAACTACAAGATGAAATCAAATGTGAAACACACTACAAGACAAAAGTAAGACACCTATGCTAGACAACTAACATTAACAATAATTATGTATAATATATTTACATCCCCCCTTAATGTATAGGGGTATTTATCATACTAAGAATTCCTATGAAATTTTCAATTTTTCTCATTGAAGTTCTTTTGTCAAGATCTCTACTAGTTGCTCTATTATCAAGCAATGTTACAACTTGATACTGCTATCTTCCACATAGTGTTGAATCAGATGAAATTTAGTATTGATATGCTTGGTTCAATCATAAATTATTAGATTCTTTTCCATTTGAATTATATAAGTATTTTCAACCATGAGAGGTGTTGATTAAACCTATTTCTCCTACAAATATGAAAGAACCCTTCCAAGCCACAAGATCTCTCTAATTGTATATAAAGTGACCATATATTTGTTTCTAATAAAGAAATTTTAGCATTGATTTTTTTTTGTATTTCCAATGGATAATTTTTATTCCTAAATTCATCAAGAAACCTCAGGTGGACTTTTCATCTTCATGATCACTAGCATAGTCAGAATCTGAATACCTAAGTTTGAATTCTCCTATCCTAGAGTATTTGAACCAAAAATAATGTGTTCCTTTGAGATATATGAGGAAAATTTTTGCTACTACCTAATGACTATCCCTAGGTTGTTACATGAATCTTGAAAAGACACAAGTTAAAAATGATATATATATTCAAATTTTGGTCACATAAATTAGACTTTCAATTAGTTATTTTTATTTAGTGGCATCAACTAAATCTATTAAATATTCATATGTCAATTTGAGATTATGTTCCATGGGTGTGTTGATAGGATTACAATATTTCATTATGAACTTGCTCAAAATGTCACCAATATACTTCTACTAAGTAAAGAATAAATACTTTGATTTATGAATTACTTCAATACCTAAATAGTAATGAAGATAACCCAAATTAGTCATTCCAAAGCTTTTCATCAACTTTAACTTGAATTTTTTAGTGTATCATTCATTGTTCCCTATGATGAAAAAATCATCAACATAAAACACCATAAATACAACTATTTTGCCCACTATTTTGATGAAAATAATTACATCTTCTCATTTTATTCTACCTACACCTACCTCCACCAAAATAATGAAATCCCCATCATTCTTAACTAACCTAGCTACCTCTACCTTCTCACCTATCACCAAAACCTCACCCTCCACCTATAAATCAACATGAACTCAAAATTTTTGAAATTATTATTCATGAGGTGATCAACTAGGTCTTTTTACCATGCTTGAGGGGCTTGTTTCAAACCATATAATTATTTTTCTAGTTTGCACATTTTGTTCTCTTGCTAGTTTAGTACAAATCCTTTAAGTTATGTCATTCTCATAATTTACTTGATGTCACCATTAAATAATGTAGTTTTGATGTTCATTTAGTGAAATTTAATCCATTATGAGATACCAAATCTAACATGGTTTGAATGGTAGTCTATTTTTATGTAGGTGAAAATGTTTCATTGTAGTCAATTCCTTATTTTTTATCATACCCCTTTATGAGAAAACATATTTTGTGTTTTTCAAGTGAGCCACCAACCTTATATTTATTGTAGTATACCCACTTGTAGCCAATAAATTTGAATTTATATAGAGGATCAACCAATTTCCAAGTCCCATATTTAATCAATGCACTATATTCATCTTTCTTTACTTTTCTCCAAGATTCAAGTTTATCAACCTATTTGAAAGTTATTGGTTCTAAATAAAACACAAAATTGAGTTCTTCCTCTAGAGAGTCATTCAAGGTGAGATTTTTAATTTTAGATTGAATTTATTTAAGGGACCTATCTAATTGTGATGCACCTGCATGTGTACCTCTTATGCCTATTTTCCCAACTTCATCAAGTTTCACATCTTTCAATGTTTGAGTGGACCAGTTATGCATATGTTTTTATGTTTTAGGTGTTCAAGCTCATGTATAGGAGACAATATAAAATGAAAAGGTTCATAAATTGTGTCCTCCACTCATTATCTAAAACATTCAAATCACTATTTTTGTATACATCAAAATTTGCATACTTGTCAAGTTAACTCAATTATTGACCAATGTGCTCTTTGCCCTTTATAAACTCATAAAATACAAATTCTTTTCCAACAATTTTTTTTTTATGTTTCTCATTGTATATCATATATGCCTTGGAGTATTTATAATATACCAATTGGATGAATTTTAAACTCTTATAGTCCAATTTATTTCTCTTCTCCTTTGAAATCCATGCATAACAAGTGGATCCAAAAATCCAAATATGTTGCACTAAAGGGAGATGACCACACCAGATCTCATAAGGAGTCTTGGATTCAAGAGATGTTGATGGTGATCAATTATAGAGGTATACTATTATTTTAGATACTTCATCCCAAAAGTGTAGATTTACCCCTTTAAAGTACAACATTTCATGAACCATGTTCATCACACTTATATTCATCCTTTCTAGAACTCCATTATGCTATTGAGTGTAACTATGAGATGGTGTTTGATCCAATTTTTCTCAAGAAAGGATTCAAACTTATTTCAAGTGAATCCACCACCATTTTATGTCTTGAGTGTCTTAATGTAGGTTTATGCTTCAGTTTCAATTATGTTTTAAAACCTTTAGACAGTGTTAAAGGCTTTTGATTTTTTCTAGAAAGTCTATCCATGTCATTTGACTAAAGTGATCAATGAACAAATTGAATTACTTGTTAACATTTTGGCCTCACAAGGCCAAATGTCAAAATTTACAATAAGAAAACATACATGAGAACCTTTTTGAGCTTACATATAGTTCCTCAACTAGTCATGGTCCTATGAATGTCTCATAAAAGTCTTTGAGCCTTATTAAGAGTGTCATGGTGTGTCATGGAATATTCTTTTCAACTTATGTGTCATGAATACCTTAGACCTATTTTATGATGTGATAGTGGTCATATTGATCTTGGAGTGATTAAAAAAAATCATGGTCTTCCTTATGCCTAGAAGGATGGTCTTAAGCATGTTTGGTAGTCTTAAGGATCCCTAGTGGATCTTTGGGTCATTTCAAGATGAGAATGAGCATTAATAACAATGTGAAGGATGTAAAATATCCTTTTGGTTCATGGTTTGAATACTAGTGGTGTGAGTTGAGACCATTTTCCATGGCCATTCTATTCAAGTTTGTCATAATACTTCATTAGCCCTTTCAAAACCCTTAAATGCCTCATATAAGCCAATGTGTTTTATAAAATCTTTATAAAAATGGAATATTATAGTGTTTAATTATTTAATATAGTATTTAAGAGGTCCTATTCTCATTATAATCGATTACTAAGCATTTCATGCCATAAAGGGTCTATTTTAAGGCTTAGATCCACCTCTCCACTCAATAAATGGACCCCACACATGAAAAAATCATGCTTTCAACTCCTCCTACCATACCACTCAATTTAAAATGACATTTGATTCTTTTTTTCCATTTTCCTACCTTATAATGGTGGTTATAGGTCAAAATCATGGAGAAAATGTAGGAAAAGAGCTATTTTCAAGTGTTTTTTAATTAGTTGTATGGACTTGTTTTCAGTCTATACAAATGGGAGATAGGTGTTGTAGAGGAACTTATGTTAGATTATTGAGATAAGTTTCATGGTCTAATAAATACAAATAATCCCAAAACTAACCTCTCTCTTCAACCCAACTCATTTGTAGCTTAAGAAAAGTTTCAAGTTTATGGATAGTATGGGCACAAGAGATAAGATCAAGAGCTAGGATTTTAGGGATAGAAAGTCACTTGACCTTATTATAAATGTAATTTGTCTACAATTTTATATAAAAATATTTATTAACAAATTTTAACAAGTTGGCCACTCTAATAACCTTCATTTGTGTAGGGCTTAAAAAGTGTAATGGTTTTGGTACCTTTTTAAGATTTTTCTACAAATAAATGTTTGATATGTGGTCATGAGGTAATCATAGACAATATATAACAAAATTAACCATTGGTTCACATGTGTAGGAGTGTGATAGTAAATAAATCTCCATGTTATCCTTACTTGTAGACTACATGTAGTTTTCTCAAGTTTCAAGGTCTTTGGTATAGATTTGATGTTTTTTATGATGTTTTGGTCTTGATGGTATTAACATTGAATACAATTTAGTCTTCTCTTCATTTACCTACTCATCTAGGTCATGTGATCAATAAAAAATATTCCTTTCAATCCATGTCTCAAGGTGATTATCATAAGTACATTTTGTGATCCCCTATCAAACATAAACATGTGTCACTATAGTAATTATAAAGGGTTTCAAGTCAAGTCCAAATAGATATAAAATCCTTTATATTATAATATTTCATTATATTTTCACCCTAAAATACCATATATGTCATATGGACAAGTATTTTTGGTTTCTATCTTTAAAAAGTGAATCCTCACATGACCACCTACAAGCTATTATGTAGACTAGAGACTTGATGAAATGTTGATTGATCAGATAGGGTATTATATACACCATAAATCCATAAATATTATAGTGACATATGAATAGTTAGGGGAGATATGGTGAATATTTTTCAACATAGATCAATCCATTATCTTCAACTCATTATTTAAAACAAACTTCTTACAGTCATTGTAGACGCAAAGTAGATTAGTCAAAGGAAGGACTGCTAAGATGAGATTTAGAAGGTATGAAGGTACACTAAGAAGCCATAAATAATAAATATGGATATAAAATACATGATATATTATTTTAATATGGAAATATAGGTCCCATCAATAACCACACACTATACTCACTCAAAGAGAAGGAAAGATCAGTCAAGGACATCAAGGCACACACAAGGTTAAAGTGGTAAAATGAAATAAAAGTTGATGGTGAAGAAGTTTTAAATAATATTAAAGAGGTAAAAATATAAATAAATTATATTATCACACTTATCTCTTTCAAATAGGTATTAAATCACCACTCAAGTAAGGTTTACATATAGTCTAGGCCTAGAGAACCACCTATAGGCCTAACTATAAGTGAGAAGAACTTTAGAAATGAACCTTATTTTAAGGGTAAATGAGATGATAGGGAGGTTATGAACATAAATATTAAATTCATGGGAATAAAATTGTGTTCATAGTCTATCCCTCAAATTTTCACACTCACAGTCTTGACATGCAAGAAAGTCACCTAGAGATAGAATTACTAGTAAGAAATGAAAGTACAAAACCCTACATGGTGATCAAGAAGTGAAAGGTGATAAGGATAATTTAGGGATTAAAACATGATTTTAATTACATTCATTATATTTTAATTAATTAGGTCCCCAAAAATAAAATAAATTCCTAATGGCATATTTAGTCTTACTAGACCTAAAACTGAGACATATAGGCATGTGCATTAGGTGTTGAGGTATGTTTCTATTGGTGTGTTTATAGTATTAAGTTTTGAATTTATTTAAAAATTTAATTGAGTTTTAATTGATGCCAAAATAATCCTAAGTTCAAGTGTTGGATCACAAGAAGGTGGCTCATTGTTATGAGGATGATTGTTTGAGCTCGTTAATGTCATTCATGAAGTGATCTAATGAAGTGTATTGTGAAGCATAGTGAGGAATGATGAAATGGGATATTATAGGTATGTGGAGTTGTTTATGTAAATATTTTAGAAGTTAATGATGTTTTTTGGCATGAGAGTTAGTTCTAAAGTGCATCTACAATGGTGAGAAGGTCTCAAAGTGTTATGATACCCAGTAGGTCTGTTTGATGGCCTAGTTCCTAATCATGGAAATGGATTGTAGAGGCATAGTGATGATGAAATGGATGTGTATTATTTTTAATGTATATAATATAATTTTATATAAAGTGATAAATATGTTGATTTACCCATTTGACTCTCAGAGTGAGACAAATGGGTATGTTCTTCATTGGTGGTATTCTCATAGACCTTATCTTAAGACTATAAGTGGTAGAGTGAGGTGTCATGATCTATTTTTGATGATTGTGAGATAATTTAAGCATGTATTTATGTGTGATAGGTTGTTTTAATAATTATCATGAAGTATGAGTACCTGAAGTGAAGGAAAAATCATGAAATAGTACTTTGAAAGTCTCTCAAGCTCACGAAATAAGGTCGCCAAGCCTAAGAAGGTTTTTATTATCCACATTGGCATGTGTAAACTCTAAATTTTATCTTGATATTTTTATGATATATGGTTAAGGATCCTGGATAATATCTCTAGGAATTAGCTTGACATTTGAGTGGCAATATTGTATGAATAATCATTAACACTAGAATAATTCTAAAACCCTCTTTAAACCCTCCTAATGACTTGATAAGTAAAATTTTTTTGGAAATGGAAGATACTAGATTTTTAAGGATATTTTTATTATTATATTTGGTATATGACTCCATCAAGAATCTCTAGGTGGTAGTGGTTTATCAAGATAATGAGTGAAACCTACAAGAAAATGCTTATTTATGAAGAAGTTGATATAGAAGATAAAATTTGCATTATAAAAATTATGAAAATGTATGAATGGAGAATATATAGACTCATTATTTATGTCAATTATGTTTTTTTGGAAATATATATCTTCTATGTCAACTATTTTGTTCATTCAAGTTGACCTATCACTAAACTAGGCTAATAGTGAAGACAATGACAAAAACCAGTCAGAGTGAGAATATATTTAGGTATAAGTTGTAGTAGATTAGGAATGGATAAAATTTATTTTTTTAAATACATATACCTAGTTTTCATATTTTTTATATTCTTTGAAAGTAAATAAAAAAATTTAAAATGGTGTTCATAAGATGGTCTGCCTAGAGAAGATGTGATAGTGAAGGAGTAAGGTTTAGATATTGGTCTATATATCTCATTTTTACCATTATAAATATAAATATTTGTTTTTTAATATTTTATAAGGTTATATAATTATTATATTCATGTATCAAGACTTATTTACTATGTCTACATAGGTGTTAGAAGTCATGTTCACCATGACTGGTTGTCAAGGTAGAATGACAGTTCTAAGTGAGTGAGAATGATGAGTTAAAGGATATTTAAAATTACATGAATCATATCATGAATTTTTTTTTAATAAATAAATTATATATTCATTATTTATGGAATATTTTTTATTCAATCTAAGATGTTGTAATATGGAAACCAAAATGGCTTGTCTGGCTATGTTATAGTTGTGAAAAAGGACAAGAAATTGGTCTATAAGACTAATGGTTGATATAAAAACCAATAATTTATATATTGGGTTATTTTATAGAGATAAAAAATTAACTATTAATTTTCATTATATTCATTTTATTGTCCTTATAGGAGTTACAAATAACATTCATCATGACTATGTTGACAAGCTTGTTGGCAGTTTTGTGTAGTCATCTAACAGAGATGAGTTTGGGTTATTTTGCCTTAAACTAAAGAATAAATTACATATGAAGATGTTATTTAGGTATGTAAATTTAATTTTAATGTATTTTTATTCATTATAAATTCTTATATATATATATATATATATATATATATGTTGATAGTCAAAGGTTCTTGACTAGGTTTTGTAGTAGTCAAACAATTCTAAGTGAGCATAGGAAAGTTATTGGTTTGAAGTCTTATGCACTATTTTGTGAAATATAATGGACATGGTGATGAAAATTATGTCATAAAGGATATTATAATTTTATTTTATTTATTTTTTTATTTTTAAAGTTTAATATATGATTCAATTATGTGAGACAAACTTTATGGATGTGTGCAGATTTAATGGCAAGTAGACCTAATGGCATGGATAAAGGAGTGATATAAGATTAAATATATAATGTAACTATATGAATGATATTATGGGTATATTTAATGTATATTTGATGTGTTTCATGCATTTTTAGAGTCTCAAGGTGTTTCAATATGGTCCAAGTGTAACATGTGTTTGAGAAGACATAATGCATTAGGTCTCTAAGTAGACCTAAAAGAGATTAAGGTCTAAACAAGTTTGGCCAACATATCTATTAATTTTTTCACTTTTTAAACATGTTTTTTAACCAATTAAAAGATTATTAAAATTATGGATAGGTTTTTTTATAAATAATATAGATAAGATCAAGAGTTTTACATTTATACAAGGCATAATAGGACTTTTTGGACTAGTTAAGGTATGTGAGAGTAAGTGAAGAAGATATCTCTTAGAGGAGTATAATTAGGTCATGTAGACAATAAAATGAAATAATAATCTCATTCATGAACATCCATAAAAATTTCTTCCTGTAGATGACAAGGTTAGTTGACCTAATCAGCCTAGTAAGAGGCATATTGAGCGAGTGAGCCTAAAAGGTTGTTTGAAAGAGAAAGAAGGTTAAGAAGAGCTAAATGAATTGTTTTTTAGTTGAGATAAAATTATATATGAATAAAATGTGTGTTCCAAGTTTATTATAGTGATTTGGATTTATATAAATAATATAGAGAGCTAAAGAAGAGGTCACCATCTATTGGTTCAACAATAAGGTGTCTTGAGATGATCTAGTTTATCTTGGCTAAGTTAGTACTTAGTCAATAAGGAGTGGGATCTCCATTGCATGTTTGAGATTGAATAAGTGTCATATAATTGTCTAGGTTGGTTCCAAGTCACTTAGGGGTTTGGATCCTCCTTAAAAGGTGGAGCTTGCTAAATGAATAGTTGATTTGGTGCTTGAATAGTGAAGGGTTGGTACCTCACTAAATATTGATGCAATGTTTATAGGACAATAGTCTAAGTGGTTTTTTATTGTGTTTCATCCCCCATGAGGTTTTCCCACATAGCTCTTATTTTCATGTGTTATTTTCTTACCTCATTCTCATATCAATGGTTTATTATGTGTTTCTATATCTCCTAATTAGTTTGATTATTTGATGAATATTAAGTGGAATTGAAAGAAAAGAATGTACACTGATTCACCCCCCTCCTCAATGGTTTTTCTTCCAACACTAGGGTGGATGTAGTATACATATTTTATGTGGTTTTTGAAGATAAAATACCTTAAAATGAGTTAATAAAGATGCATTATGGGTTTTATGAGCATGAGAACCTAATTTTGGAAGAGAATCACTCAGCTAAACATTAGAACTATATATGTCCATTAGGCCTAAACAGGATTATGTGCACAAGCCAAGATCATTTGATTGGTTAAGGTTATTATATAATATAGGAAATATAAGAAGAAGAGAAATGATAAAGTATAAAAAGGTTTCAAATTATAGAGTCTTATATTTAAGAGGGAAATAATCTCAATGGCCTATTAGGCCTTTAGTCCTAAATTAGTATACATAGACCTACATTAAACATAAGGCATCTACTATTGAGGTGATATAAAGGTTTGTGGAGATATATAGTAAGGTGAGAGAGTAATTAAATTTTTCATAATGATAAGAGGCCCAAATTATGATGATAATATGTTAAATACCATCACCAAGAGTTATGAAAACTTAATTGCTTGTAGACCTTAAGAAGGATATAAAAGAAGGTAGGAAACATAATTGGAAGAAGGGATCATTGAGAAGGGTTTTTATAGTTTAAAAAGATTTTTTAGGAGGGTATAAATCCATCAACATTATATAAATGGTAAGATAAATACAATTCTTATGTTCTAAACACATAGACTAGCAGAGTAGTAATGGGACCTACAAAAAGTCTCATTAGAAAAGGGAGAACAAGGTTGAGGTTTGAGCATAGAAAATTAGTTTTAAAATGTTAATTTTTTTTGATAAAGTATTAATAACATGTATCATGATATGAAGAGGCTCATTTTATGTGTAAAAAATCATTCAACTCACCTACTCAGACTTGACTGCACAAGAAACCCTAGACCTAACTATATGAGGGGATGTAGGCAGTCATGAGATAATGAAGATAAACCAAAATTTTGGTGCTTGGAGGAAAGGTAAGATAATATAAATAGGTTGTAAATAATATTATATGATGTTTTAAAATTAAATAAAAAACCTAGAAATGGCCTAGACCATTGAAACACATTTTAGGCATGTTAGGCCTAAAAGCCACTCTTGAGGCCTCAAACCCCATGCTCACCTATGTAGAATAAGGAAACCCCCTAGGAAAATAAAATACTAGGATAGGGTATAGGTATTATAAAATGTTTTTTAGGTAGGAGGATACAAAGGGAGATCCCTCTTAGTCTTTATTTCTAACTTAAGTTTCACAGTCTCAGACAGTCAGCTCCATCTATCACTTTAGTTGCTCATATCTTGCATCATAAAAATACTTGGGGAAAATGATTTTATAATTATTTAGGAACCAATATGGAATAAATATACATGATATATGGATTTTATTTAGGGTTTCACCTTTATTAATGAAGGATAAGACTATAGGCATGCCTAGACAACTTGTAGAGAACTCAAAGACCATCATCTTACATTCATATCTCTCCACATCAATTACATGAGAACCAAAGATTATCAAAGGTTTCAGGGTGGTATCTATACTAATAATCTATGAACATAAGTTTGGGATTGGAGGTATTATATTTATGAAGCATCTTTAAGATGGTAGACCTCCAAAAACCCTCCTTAATCTATGTTGCAAACTAGTCTTTAGAAATGTGAATATTTTAGAAACCAAACACTCTAGAATGACTCAATAAACTCTTGAAACATCTATTACACTTAGAGGATCCCTTTCCCATGGTACTTTGTTGTATAAAATATGTATATAAGTGTTAGAAAACTTTAATTTCCTAAGAAACTAAGTATGAAATAAGGTGGAGAACTATTTGGGATGATGCCAATCATTGGAGGGAGAGGTTTGACACATTTTTTTCTCATAAATTCATTATATACCTAATACCATACTAGGAAACACCTTTAAAACCCTTATCCATATGACAAGACTATAAACATGATTGAAAAGTGGCCTAATTATCTATTTAAAATAATTTTGTAGGTGTGCAATGCTTTGAAGAGTTGAGTAATTATGTGAAATAATTTTTTAAGCTTGTGACATGCTTATCCATAGGTTCCTAAGGTCTATTTAAAGTTTCATGGTAGCCAAACACATAGAGTTAAGGAATTAGGCCTAGCATGCCTAATAGGTTTGCTTGGTCAGCCCAATTAAATAATGATATAGATAAGATATTAAGGGATTTAATATATATTTATTAAACTAATTAATTGATGTTGAGGGTGAGATAAATGCTCTTCATAGCCATGATGATATTTTGAAGATAGTTTTATAGTTTGGTCAATACATAAAGAGGACTATTGGGCTAATCAATTCCTCATGGAGGTTAATTTCACCTCAATTACACCTTGTAAATTCCATGTAGAGGAGTGATTGAGAATTTTTGGTGTGTCCATTCCTTGAAGATGTCTAACTTAGCATCCACTACCCCACCTCAATGCCAACAATGGACATTAAATAATACCAATGCATGGAAAGTGTTGAAGAAGGATTGTGTAACTAATGACACTATTATATGGATTGGACCATGGTTATCTATGACCTATTATCTACACCTCCATGTCATCTTTCTCCTTCTCTCTCTCTTATGATTTGATATGTATCTAGTCCTTATGGCTTTGATTTGTATCTCACTTGGGTATGAGGAATATCTTCCTAATTTATACTCTATAGACCTCTTGAATTACTAATGAATTTCTCCATCTTCTCTATGATTAGTTTCTAGTGTGTGTATAATTATTTTATATGCACAAGTGGTGTAATTTCCCTTTTGTAGGTTCAATGCCTTCACCTAGATTTTAGTAAGTGTTTTATGCAGGTCATGTAGTGTGTTAGAGTCTTGATGACTTAGTTTATGAGTTGATATTTTAATGTAAGAGCATATAACCTAACCTTTCTCTCATTTAGCTAATTCCTTAGTAATCCAAAATCAACCTCTACATGAAACATTATTTCCTAGAAATCATTGGAGATAGTGATTCAATCCTATGCATTGTCCATTAGTTTTATCTATGTTCAATTTGAGTTGATGGATAAATAATATTGGTTCATCATCACCCCTTATATTAGGTTTCCTTTATGCACTCATATCCTTTTTCACTATAATAATTAATAATTAGTTAACTAAGCCACAAGTGATATAATATGGGATATAGCCCCATAACCTAGAGGTCTAGTCTATTTAAAAGGTCACCCATAAACTTTAGGCCATTCCCATGTTAGTCCAACTTTGAAGAAGGATAAAAAAACTTCCTTAAAATGGTGAAGCTTGGATTTCTAACAATTATGGCTTACCCATTTCAACTAGATTCAATAATTAAATGCTTATCAATAGCATATGTAATCATCTCAAAAAGTTTTAAGCACTCACATGCCAGTTTGTAATAAGAATTTGATAACAAGGGCCATCACAAGTCATCATCTAAGGGGTAAGAAAGGTTATTTTTCATAGTTACATTGTTATGCATGTGCTTAATGATGAATTATGGATGCATATGGGGCATAATTCTATCATACACTCCCTTATGATCATCTCCATGATCCATTCCAATTACATTATGATCCCTATCAACCCTATTCTAATCACTATCAACCCTACATTCACCCTTGTGATACCTATAATGAGCCTTCTTATTACCAAGAATACCAAACCCATTTTGAGCCTCATCTACCTCCTTGGTAGTCTATTTATAAATTTTATCAATCATAGATTCATCATGATGTTCTTGGCTAGCCCACTCATGTCCCAATTCAATCCTTACCAATCCTTAAACAAACCCTATTGGACTCTAAAAGATGCATAGTGATCATTGACACATTGAAAGGGTATGGACAAGAAATCCCTAAGCATGTGATTGAGAGAATTAGAACTTCATTATATTAGGCCAAATGAAAGTAGGAATTCTTCATGTGGGGGTCACTCAAGAGTTAATAGTGATATATTGAATATAGAGGATCTAATTTAAATGATTGAGAAGTTGGAAATATATGAGGAGCAACAAGCTCACCAACATCAACACTATGTCCCCTCCTCCATCCCATATCAATCTTATGTTGGGCTACCCATCACTCCTCAAAAATTTTAATTAATTAAGTATCAAAGCTTCCTCATAATCCTTATCAACTTTTACATCCTATAAATCTACCCAAGAAGAAGTGTAAGAAGAGGGAAAAGTACCAATTGAGAAGACTAGTCAGAATGAGCAAATACTTGATCAATCAAGGTTTGATTTTGAAGCCTAACTTGATAAATAAAATGACGTTGTAGATAAGCATCTCTATAAATTAGTGATATCATAAAAAGTAACAAAATATTAGTTGAAAACACCTCCATTCATGCCCCAATTTACAATACCCATAATACAAGAGGCTACTCAACCTAAGTTTGCAACTTGGAAACAAATATAATAGTCAAGGGGAAGAGAAGAGTTGTTAATCATACACCCAAGTTTCAAGGTGGAAAAAAATATTGAGATCATTCAATGCCCACCCTCCCTCCTTAAGAGTCTAAGACATTTTTATCATGCAAATCCATTCAAATAAATGTGTAGAAGGAGGAGATGATGGTTGTTGAGAGTAAATAGTTGAATGAAGGAAATGAGGCATAGATGTCATCTCTCTTAAAGTCATTCCAATAATATCCCATGCCACTCCTTGAGATAGAGCCTATTATTAAAGAGGTGAGAAAATAAACTTAGATTAAATTTGTAGATGAGTATGATGGTTTAAGTGAGATTGAAGAGGAGCTTGTCATTAGGATACCCCTAACCAAGGATAGGTATAAATCAATCATTCAAAATACAAAGGAGGATGAAATCCAAGAGGTTGTTTGGGTGTGATATTAGTTTTAAGTAGAAGACACTTCAATTGAATACGAAGATGGTTTCCAAGAGTTATTTCATGACATGGAAGCCATTATTTGTTATCACATTCATAAAGAGTGGGAAAATAAAACATCTATTTAATCTACAATATCTGCAAGGCAAAGTGACAACCTTAAAGGGTCTCTAAACATTCAAGAGAAGGTATGTGTTCAAAAGGATTCTAATTTCATTGAAGATAAAATATTCCTTCTGTTAGTGCCTCAAATTGCACTAAGCAATTTGTGTCCTTTTCTAAAATAGCAATGCATGAATATCCCACTATTGCCTCCTATTTACGAAGTGTTCACCTAAGTTAAAAAATACATATTTTGCCTTTTGAAAACCCTATATAATCTTATTTTTATAAAATTCTTGACATTCTCATATTTAAATAAGATTTTAGGGTATATGATTAAAATCAAGATGGAGAGATGCGATTCTAAGTTACAATGTTTTCCATATTCTGAAAGGCTTTGAAGAGGCATAATTCTCAAGGTTGAATGCAAGATTTGCATTAGTACAGTTTTCATCTAGGTTGAAAATGTCCACATGAGTAAATGGATAAAACAAGTTGCAAAAAGGTCACAATATCAAATTGTTCAAGCTTTTTGCAAGTCAATTTTTAGACTAAGTCTTCAAACATTTTATCCACAAGTTTTCAAGACTAAGTCTTTGGAATTTTTGTGTAGCTTAGGATTTCAAACATTTTTTCCAAATCATTTAAAGTCTTAAGCCTTAAAACATTTTGTCTAAGGATTTCAATTTTAAGTGTTCAAATATTTTTCCTAAAAGATTTAAAGTCAAGGTATTCAGACATTTTATTTGAAGAATCTTTAGTTCAAGCTTTTGGACATTTTGTCTAAAGAATTTCAAGATCAAGATTTTAAGAATTGTGCAATTTGGGCTTCTTATATTCATGCTTTTATTTTTAAATATTTTTATTACAGATAGTTTGTTCATAGCATTTGTACTTAGATCTTTCATCTCAAGCCATTATCCTCTACCTATAATTGAGAGAAGGATCCTAGTATGTTTCATATGGTTTGATTAGTTTGATTTAATGGATAAGTTGGTATAGGTTTTATAAGATCATCAAATCTTTCAAGGATTGATAAAATTTCATAACACAAGTCTAGTTGGACCAGGTCATTTTACACATCATTCATAAACAAAAAAATTAGTTCACGTATGTATTTTTATTTTTTTATTGAGAAATCATCTCAAGCCAAAATATTTATATTGAAATGATGTTCTTCATACCATGAACATTTTTTTAAAATTACATATCTTGATAAACATATTATCTTAACATATTAGGCTTCTAATTTGAACAAATAGATGAAGTCCATCATGAAAGCATCAAAATTAAGCCTAGGTAAAAAGTTGTCATGGTTTAAATTTTGAAAATCATGTAAATGTCATTAAAAATCACATGACCATCAATGATATATGCGTGGGCATCAAAATTAAGCTCAGGTAAGAAACCATTGGGAATTAAATTTTGATAGTTGTATGGGCATCATTGATGATCATGTGAACATCATTTGATAGCCATGTAGATATAAAAATTAAGCTTGAGTAAAAAACCATTAGGAATTACATTTTAAAAATCACATGAACACCGTTTATGGTTACACAACCATCAATAATGTCTATGCAACCATTATAATTAAACTTAGGTAAGAAATCATTGGGTCTAATATTTTTATGGTTGTACGGATGTCATTTGATGGTCATGTAGACATAAAAGTTAAGCCATGAAAAAAACATTGGGGTCTAAATTTTGATAGTCAGGTGGATGTCAACATAATCTAGATATAGATCGATGGCCCATATCAATCTATGTAGATTATATTGATGGTGCATGATGATGGTGTAATGTCCCCAAAATTTTGAGAAAATGATTTAATTAATTTAATCAATTTAAGTTGTCCAAAATTAATATTACTTCAAAAGGATGACTTTAATTAATTAATTTTAATTAAAATGGAAAAATAAATAAAATATTTTGGCTTCTTCTAGAAGTTTCCTAGGAGCCTTTAAAAGAAGTTGAGGGCAAAGCATTTTGAATATCTTTTGTTGCTAAAATTATTCTGATGCAGTATTGTGAAGCTTGAATCTATGATTCAGCTAAAATCTCTAAGGATGCAGACCTTCAACAGATTGGAGAAGAGTTGGATGAAAACCTATCTCTTTTTAGGGGTGGATTCAAGATGGAATTCATATTGTGCTTATTGATCAGATCTGGGGCTTTAGTGGTCATTCACTGGATATATCAAGTGTTTAGCATATACAGAGGTTTCTAGTTACAGGCCGTAGGGTAGTACAAAGGCCAACATCGGCAGGTCAGTGACCGACATCAGCCGATCAGTGACCGACATCTGTAGGTAGGCAAACACAGGTAGGCAGAGATCACCACTAGGCAATCGATGATCACAGTGTATCGACCGACGTCAGCAGAATAATCGACATCAACGACTGTGTTTTTGACACAGTGACCAAATCTATGCATACTTCCAAGTTCTTGGTTCTTTGGGCTTCATTATACTTTCTATAGTATTTCTGTGTATTATAATTTTTTATTATTCACTATTGAAACAAATCTGGGCTATATATTTTTGTATCAGCATACTCTAAATGCAAACAATTAGATTTATATCTTTGTCTTATAAGAACCTATATATTTTGTATTTCCAAATCTAAAAAGGGATATTTCAGTGGTATCAGAGCCAAGCATCTTGCCAACCTATAGGGGTGAATATATTTTATCTTTATGCATTTGAAAAGATTTGATATAACCCATAGATACTTTACACGCAGAAGAGCTCAGTACGAGCATGAGTTGGGTATAGATCAGGAACCTATCATGGCAAAAGAATAGGGGGATGCTCGAAGAAATCAGGATGAGGTAGAGAGAGAGATGATGAGGACTCTCATCACTACTTAGCCTAGGATTGTTCAGGCTTTAGACTAATTACAGGATACAATGGAACATTTGGAGGTGGATAGACACAGAGATAGAAGGAATAGATCAGTTTCAGTGATAGGGAGTCATCATAGCCATCAGTCCAGTTAGCATAGTCTTTAGTCCCATTCTTCAGTTGGGAGCTCCCATCATTCCTCCAGGTGACATCACCATCATACGCCTACTCCAAATAGGCCATTACTTCCCCAGTTCATACCAAGGGAATAGCCAGCATAGGTGGAACCACCCGAGGTTGGATTTCAGGAGTCAATTTTGGTGGTCACCATTGAGTGGAGAGCTCTACCTCTAGAGGTTCAGGAAGTCTTTCCTCTTCTTCAGTATTGTGCATAGTGTAGAGAGGCAGTTAGATTCAGAGGAGATCATGGTAATAGACCACCATAGTAGCAGTAGAGTCATGACCTCAATAGAGCTACTGGGAAGATTACATTGGCCCCATATAATGGCTCTAGTGACACTAGTGCAAGAGCTTGCGTCCACAAGCTGGACATATATCTTTCTTTGAGGCCCATGCCTGAGCATGAGGCTATTCAGTTTGTTGTGTTGCATTTAGAGGGGGTTGCATATGATTGGTGGCACCATGGATTGGTCACTTAGGATCATACCTTAGTTCACTCATATGCTAAATTCATTGAGCGACTCATTACATAGTTTGACTGTAAGGATACAAAACTTTACTATAGGGAGTTGTCTCATCTTAGACAAACTAGTCACACAGAAGCATATGTTAATGAGTTTCAGCGTATTGTAGTTATGGTACCTGATATGCCCCAAAGGCATAGTGTGATGTTATTCATTGAAGGATTACATGATAGACTTAAGGGTCTAGTACGTGCTTTCCAACCAGCCACTCTTAAGGAGGCCATTGATGTGACATTGAGACTGGATACTGTTCCCTCTTCTTATCAGGTTGATAAGAAACCAGTCATGGACTCTTAGCCTACACAGAAGGTCAACACACCACAAAATAAAGAAGGGTCATCTTTTATAAACCCTTGGATGAATCAGGAAATGAGGAATGATTTGAGAAGGAAAAAGTTATGTTTTTCCTACAAAGATCCATGGGAACCAGGACACTGTTCCATGGGTAAAGGAAAGATTCGTTTGATTGAGGTGACTTTTTATGTAGGGGATGAGGAGGTTCTTGATATTGATATTGAGGATAATATAGAAGATGTTGAGCAGGTTTAGACATAGATGGAGTTAGACACCCCTGAGCCTTTGGCGTCAGCCAAAGTAATTATGGCTACCCTCTCCAGTTATCCTAACTTTCATGCCTTTCAATTGAAAGGTACACTTAAGGGCAAGTGGGTCATGAGCTTGGTAGACACAGGTGCTACACATAACTTTATTAACCAAAAGTTAGTGGAAAGGAATGCATTATAGTATGAGAAGTTTGGTGGTTTTGGAGTAAAGGTCATAGATGGAGCAATTTTGGGTTGTACCAAACAAATTTCACAACTTAGTATTGAGATGGGGGATTACACTCTGACTGATGATTTTTATGTGTTTCCTTTAGAGGATTATGATGTGGTCTTGGGTATGTAGTGGTTACAGGGTATTGGGAGTTACATTATTGATCACCACCGTATGCAGTTAGAGTTCCTTTCTGGGGGAAAGAAGATTATCTTGAGGGTAGTGCTAGATGGGGGACCTAAGGAGGTGTCATCTCGCATGATGGAGACTCATTTTATGGGTGATGAGGTAAATGATTCTATTTGTTGCATTACATTTTCACTCCCAATTATGAGTCATCATTCTTATGGGGATTTAGAGAGCATGATAATTAGAGTAACGCAGCGGTATTTTGTAAAGACTAAGGTATGTGATGGTGAGTTTGTTAATTACATGTTGATAATTATCACACTACTCTTTAGGAGAAATAAGGAGAATTTATTCATAGATATTTTGTAGCATGGTGTTTTTGATAGTAGAGTTTGCAAATTTTTGAGAATGATATGGGATCCTGGAAGTTGGTGTTGTGTATCAGGGGTGAATTGCTTGAGGACAAGCAATCTCCAGGAAGGGAGGACTGTAATGTCCCCAAAATTTTGAGAAAATGATTTAATTAATTTAATTAATTTAAGTTGTCCAAAATTAATATTACTTCAAAAGGATGAATTTAATTAATTAATTTTAATTAAAATGGAAAAATAAATAAAATATTTTGGCTTCTTCTAGAAGTTTCCTAGGAGCCTTTAAAAGAAGTTGAGGGCAAAGCATTTTGAATATCTTTTTTTGCTAAAAATATTTTGATGTAGTATTGTGAAGCTTGAATCTGTGATTTAGCTAAAATCTCTAAGGACACAGACCTTCAGTAGATTAGAGAAGATTTGGATGAAAACCTAGCTCTTTTCAAGGGTGGATTCGAGATGAAATTCATATCATGCTTATTGATCAGATCTGGGGCTTCAGCAGTCATTCACTAGATATATCAAGTGTTCAACATATACAGAGGTTTCCAGTTATAGGCCATAGGGTAGTACAGAGGCCAACATTAGTAGGTCAATGACTGACATCGATAGGTAGACTGACATCAGCCGATCAGCGACTAACATCGGTAGGCAAGCAGACACAGGCAGGCAGAGATCACCACTAGGCAACCGATGATGACAGTGTATCGATTGACATCGGTAGAATAATTGACATCGATGCCTGTGTTTCTAACATAGCGACCAAATTTGTACATACGTCTAGGTTCTTAGTTCTTTGGGCTTCATTATACTTTCTATAGTATTGTTGTGTACTGTATTTTTTTATTATTCACTGTTGAAACAAATCTGGGTAATATATTTTTGTATCAGCATACTCTAAATGCAAACAATCAGATTTATATCTTTGTCTTGTAAGAACCTATATATTTTTTATCTCCAAATCTAGAAAGGGATCTTTCAGATGGTGGAGTATTCAATGAAGCTTCAAATAAATCTAAGACCACCATGTGGTGATAATGCATTTGCCTAGTAGAACTAGCATTTTAGGTTGAAAAAATCCCATGGGGTTACCAAGTGGCATGACCTCAGGGCTAAATATATCTAGCATTCAATAGTCATTGGTCTTCTAGATCAATATCAATAGTTTGTATTGATTCATGCACAAAGATCAAATGGTGTAAACCAAAATGCAATTTTTAAATGGTCTAAGTTGAATGCAGTAGTGACATGTGTCACAATTGTAATGAGCCAAAAATAGATATATGGTCCACATTTGCTCAAAAGAGTAGATCTGATGGTATAAGATGATGGTGGACCTTTTAATAGAGCTTAAAACAAATTTGAAAAATAAATTTGTTAATAAATGGTGAACTTTGGATTAGAATTTAATATTGATGGCTCTTTCATAGATGGGTTCTAACTAGGTAGGTAAGTGGTTAAGATCTTCTCTAGATGGTTTCACATAAGGATAAAGTATGTTTAGTTCCTCAAATGAATATTCTTTCTCTAGCTCATGTGAAAGGTATATCCTACCATGAAATCAAAGGTTGTGCTCCAAATTTTCATCATTTCTCATAGAGGCAGTTAGAGTTATGATTTTTCTTGTAAATAGATGAAGATTTTAGGTGTGGCAAGGGAATATTTTTTATTGAGAAGCATATTGGTAGACTTGAAAGTTATTTTTACAATTTTTAAAATTATTACCCATAGTCCCAAGTCTAAAATGTATAAATACAAGGATCTTCTTCTATTTAGGGTTGGTTGGCCATTATGTTGGTGAATGTAGTAGTGACATATGTCACAATTGTAATGAGCTAAAAATAGATCTATGGTCCATATTTGCTCAAAAAAGTATATCTGATGGTACAAGATGATGGTGGACCTTTTAATAGAGCTTAAAATAAATGTGAGAACTAAATTTGTCAATATATGGTGAGCTTTAGATTATAATTTAATATTGATGGCTCTTTCATAGATGGTTTCCAACTAGGTAGGTAAGTGGTTAAGAGCTTTTCCAAATGGTTTCACATAAGGATAAAGTCTATTTAGTTCCTCAAATTAATATTCTCCTTCTAGCTCATGTGAAAGGTATATCCTACCATGAAATCAAAGGATGTGCTCCAAATCTTCATCATTCCTCATAGAGGTAGTTAGAGTTATGATTTTTATTATAAATAGATGAGTATTTTAGGTGTTGCAAGGGAATATTTTCTATCTAGAAGCATCTTGGTGGACTTGAAAGTCTTTTTTGCAATTTTTAAAATTATGACCCATAGTCCCAGGTTTAAAATGTATAAATAGAAGGTTTTTCTTCTATTCAAGGTTGGTTGGCCATTATGCTGGTTTTTATTGGCCTTTATTTTCCTAAGTATAGGCTTTTTAAAATTTTGGTATCATTATTGTGTGAATTTTTTCTCTCTTGTTAAGGTGGTTATAGTTACGCAACCATTAACAAGCTCTAATAGAATCTCTATATGTCTCCCTTGTCCAACATGGAGTAGATCCACCGTGCTTGTCTCCATGGTAGTATTTTGAAACATTGGTGTATGTAAGATTTTATTTTAAGATAATTGAAAATACTTATGATTCTTTATTCTATCTTCTTAATTAAATGTAATAATGTGTTTTACAAGTTCTACCGATTGGATATTTGGGATTGTGTTCATTATTGGTTATCATTTTGGGCATGTACCTAGGTTATAAATACCTTTCTATAGTTATATTTTGAAATATGTTTTTGAATACCTTTTAAGGGCACCATAGGTTCATGAATTTAGTAGGAGAAAGTATTTGAGATTCTATTTTTAGTGTATGTTCTAGGGATTCAAGGATCATTTGGGTATTTGCATTATATTAACACTAATGGATGAAAAGTTATCCTTGTAGTTTCCATGGCTTGTATTTTATTTTTCCTACATATTTGTACTAGGTGATGTCATGAATATTGAAAGAATACCCATTATTTGAAAGCTAAAACACACCACCATGCCCTTCATCTTTATTATTATCAAACTATCTTACCCTATCCTGCCCTAAAAATGACACAATCCTTGTTGCATATCATGAGTGTTATTTTATTGTAGATAAATAAAATATTGCATACTTAGCATGTGTTTTTAGTTTTTGATTTAAATGATCCAACATTGCATTTTTACATTCAGCCTATGTTGTTGAAAATTCTTTAGAATGAAGTTTGAAATCACTATTATATATATATCTCTAGTAGCTTGTATCTAGCCTAAATCATTTACTCATTCCGTGTGACAATCCTTCCTAGTGGAGTGTGAAATTTTGGTTGTGTTCTAGTTAGATTTGTGTTCCCTTGTGCCAATAATCCCCATGGAGGTTGAATTTTAGAATATCTTCATGTGAGCAAGATACCCCATAGGTCCTCTCACCTTGGTTCAAGTAGAGCCAAAAGTAGTAGGGATACAACCATACCCTTTATAGGTTCCTCTCAGTCATTTTCTCTATTTATTTCATTATAGATGCCAAACCCTTCCCTAGCTACAATGACATAATAACAAGTTTTTCATTCTTGTTTGCAATTTTCCTCAAGTGTGTAAGGCTAAAGTGATAGAGGTGTATAGCTAGGAACCAATACCTTCTTTGTTACCAAGATAATCTTGTTGATATGCATGAGACCCCAATGGTTGATGAGAGCTTGAAATGTGAACATTATTACACATATTATCAAGTTGATAATGATGACCTTTGGCAATAGTTCATAAGAATTTGAAATGAATATCATAATTTTCAAGGACTCACATCACATATAAAACATGTTGATTATGCATCAGCTACTAACCATGTCAAGAGTTATCCAAAATAATGGGCCTAAGATGATATAGGGAATGATGAAATGTTTTCTACAGTAGTACATCATAGTGAAGGCATAAACCAAGACATGGAAAATTGGGAGTAACTCATGATTGAGGTCGAGAAGAGATTGATCATGAAAGGTAGATAGATATGGGATGACTATGATTGGGTTGTTAAATCATGTAACCAACCCATGCACTTAGGGATGGAGCTATAATGTCTATTCATTATCCCAAGGAGCCATGAACATGCCAATACTTATAGACATAAGTGGGGGTCCTAATCAACACATAACCATTTGACCTCATGCATATAACTTTATTAGAGAAGTTTCCCTTTTGATAATGGAGGATAAATGAGGTGTGTTATAGTTATTTTTTTCTAGTTATTTCTTATCTTATCTCAATAAGTGTGTCATACACAAGTTTGTAGTCTACTACCTTATTATTTGTGTCTTTGTTTTTCTCCTTACATGTTAGGTGTTGTTCCTTTATTTTATTTTATTTGTCTTGTATTTTTTTTATAGTCCTATGAAGTGTCATAAGGTATTAATTTTTTGGCAGTCCAATAAGGTAGTCATCAAATCCATGTTGTCATGTTTGAAGTCTATCTTTTTCATGAAAGTGGCTTGGTTATTTTGAACAACAGCCTGGTCACACCTTATAATCACTAAAAATGTTGAAATTTTTGATTTACAAGGCCAAATTTTAACCCTTACGACAAAAAAAATTGCATAACAACCTTTTTTAGCTTACCTATACTACCTTAACTGGTCATGTTCCTTTGAATGTCTCTTAAAAGTCTTTGATTCTTATTAACAATGTCATGGTGTGTCATGGAGTATACTTGTTAACTCATGTCTCATGACTTCTTTAGACCTATTTAATGATGTGACAATGGTCATAGTGATCATGGAGTCATTAGGAAAGCTGTCATGGTCTTCCTCAAGCCTAAAAGGATGGTCCTAAGCATGTTTGGTAGTATTAAGGATACCTACAAGAATTTTTGGTCATTTCAAGCTGAGAATGAGAATTAATAGTAATGTGAAGGATTTTTAATATCTTTTTGGTTCATGGTGTGAATCTTAGTGGTGTGTGTTGAGACCATTTTCTATGGCCTTTCTATTCAAGTCTGTCACAATGCTTGATTAGCCCTTTTGACACTCTTAAATGTCTCATATGAGTCAATGTGATTTATAAAATCTTCCTAAAAAGGGAATATTATTGTTTTTAATTATTTAAAAGAGTCTTGAAGATGTCTTATTATCATTCTAATCCATTACTAAACCTTTAATGCCATCAATGGTCTATTTTAAGGCTTACATCCACCACTCCACTCAAAAAATGGACCCAACACATGAAAAAATGCATATTTTAAACTCTTCCTATGATACCACTTAGTTTCAAATATTAGTTAACTCTGTTTTCCCCTCCCTCTATCCTTTCATGGTGTTTACAATCAAAATCATGGAGAAAATGTAGGAAAATAGTTATTTCAAGTCTTTTTTGTTGGTTGTATGGACTTTTATGGTTATTCAATACATATGGGAGTTAGGTGTTGAATATGAACTTATGTCAGATGCATAAAAGAAGTTTCATGGTTTGAGAAAGCCAAACATGCTCAAAACTAATCTCTCTCTTCAATCAATCTCTTTTGTAGCCCAAGAAAACATTTAGTTTTGTGGATAATATGAGCATGATAGAAATTTAAAGAGATAAGATTTTGTGGATATAAAGGGTTAAATTGACCTTATTATCCATGTCATTTTTACACAATTTAATGTGTATATCTTAATGAACAAATTTTAATAATTTGGCCACTCTAACGACCTTCTTCATCTATATAGAGTGTAGAAAGTGCAACATTTTAAGGAGTTTATATAAATAAATGTTTGATATGTGTTCATGAGGTCAAAATAGACCATTTATATTGCCTTAACCCCTATTTCACATGTTTGGGAAATTGAGCGTAGAAAAATCTCCAAGTTCTTTTTTGTAGACTACAGGCAATTTTCTCAAGTTACAAGGTCTTTGGTATATAATTGAAGTGTTTAATGATGTTTTGGTATTGATGGTAGTAACATTGAATAAATTTAAGTCTCTTTTGAATTTACCTAATCATCCAATTCATGATATCAAGAAATAATATCCTTTTCAATCCATGTCCCAAGGTGACTATCCTAAGTACATTTTATGATCCCCTATCAAACATAAGCTTATGTCACTATAGTAGCTATAAAAGGTTTTAATTCAAGTCCAAATATATATAAAATATCTCATTCTGTACTATTTAAATTTCTTAATACCATCAAATCCCATCTCTGTACTATGGTCAAGTATTCTCAATTTTTAGCTTTAAAAAGTGAATCCTCATAAGACCACCTACAAGATATTATTTAGACTAGAGACTTGATGACATTTTGACTTATCAAAGAGTGTTTTGGATATAATATCAAGCCTTAAATAATATAGTGAAATTTTAAGATGTAGGAGAGATAGGGTGAATAAGGTTTAACATAGATCAATCCCTTATCTTCAATCTATTATTCAAGACAAACTTATAACAATCATTGTAGACCTAAAATAGACTAGTCAAAAAAATGACTACTAAGATGAGACTTAGAAGGTGTGAAGGTAGAATGAGAAACAATAAGGAATAAATAAGGATATATAAGACATGAGATATTATTTTAATATGGGTAGACAAGTTCCATCAATAAACACACACTAGACTCACTCAAAGAGAAGGCAAGATCAGTCAAGGACCTCATGGTACACACAAAGTTATAGTGGTAGAATGAAATAAATGTAGATGGTGAATAATTTTTGAATAAGAATAAATAGTTTAGGAGATAAAAATGTTCCATTGTAACACTAATATATTTTAAATAGGTATCAAATCAACACTCAAGAAAGTTTACATATAGTCTAGGCTTAGAGAACCACCTATAGGGCTGACTGTAGGTAAGAATAACTTGAAGAACAAACCTTGTATTGAGGCTAAATGATATGATAGGAAGGTTTACAACATAAAGATTAAATTCATGATAATAATATATTTTTCACATTATATCCCTCAAATTTTCACACTCATAGTCCTGACAAGTAGGAGAGTCACCTACAGACATAACTACTAGTAAGAAATGAAAGTATAGAACCCTTCATGGTGATAAAGAAAAATTTAAAAGGTGGTAAGTATAATTTATGGATTAAAACATTATTTTCATGATATTAATTATATTTTCATTAACTATTCTCTTGAAAACATGATAAAGGCCTAATACCCTATTTAGTCTTACTATACCTAAAACTAAGACATATAGGGTTGTGTACTAGGGTCGATGGTGTCTACATATGTTAGGTAGTTTTTGAAGATAAAACACATAAAAATTAGGTAATAAATATGGATTATTGGTTTCATGAGCATGATAACCTAATTTGGGTGGAGAATCACTCAGCTAAACATTAGAACTCTACACACCCATTAGGCCTAATAGGCTAAACATGTTTATGTGCAGAAGCGAAAAACATTTGCTTGGTTAAGGTTGTGGTATAAGAAATTAAATTTTATAAGAATATAAATTATAAAATATAACAATTTTTAAAATTATGGAGTCTTATGTTCAATAGGGAAAGAATCTTAATGGCTTATTAGGACTTTATACCTAAATTAGTATACACAGACCTACATCAGAATAAAGGCATCTACTCTTGAGGTATTTAAATGTATGTAGACATATATAGGAAGGTGAGAGAGGTAGATAAATTTTTCATGATGATAATAGACGCAAATTATTATAGTAATATTCTAAACAAAACCATCAAGATTTATGTAGACTTAATTTCTTGCAAACCCTAGAAAGGAGATAGAAGAAGGTAGGAAACACAATTAGAAAAAGGGATTAATAAAAATGGTGTTTTTAGTCTTAAAAAAATGTTTTAGGATTTTATAAATCCATAAAAATAATATAAATGTGATGATAAATATATTTCTCACATCCCAATCACCTAGACTAGTAGATTGGTAGTGAAACCTACAAGTAGTCTCATGAGACAATGAAGAATAGGGTTGAGGTTTGAGCATACAAAAACAATTATATAATGTTAAAAATAGGTGATAAATGAGGAATAATATGTATCATGATAATGAGAGATTAAATTTATGTATAAAATATCATTCAAGATAGCTACTTAGACCTGACTACACAAGAAACCCTAGACCTGATTATGTGAGGGCATGAAGGAAGTCATGAGACAATGAAGGAAAAATAGAATTTTGGTGATTATAGGAAAGTGAAGAGAATATAAATAGGTGGTACATAATATTATATGATTTTTTTAAAATAATAAACCACCTATATATATCCTAAACCATTGAAACTCAATTTAGGCCTGGTAGGCCTAAAATCCACTCTTAAGGTCTCAAACTCCATGCTCACTTTAATAGCGTAAACAAACCCTCTAAGAAAATAAAATAATAGGAGAGGTTATAGTATGTTGTTATATGTCATATCAAAGGTGTTTTATTTAGGATGATGTAAATATAGATCCTTCTTAGTAATTTAGTCTTACTTGAGTTACACAGTCTTAGATAGTTAGCTCGAGCTATCACATTAAATGCTCATATATTGCATCATAAAAAGACTCGGGGAAAATTATCTTAGAATGATTTAGGCACCCCTATAGACTAAATATTAATAATATATGGATTTTTTTTATGGGCTCACCATTGATAATAAAGGCTAAGACTATTGGCTTGTCCATAAAGCTTGTAGAGAACTCAAACACATCATCTTACGTTCATATCTCTTCACACTAGTTACGTGGGAACCAAATATTGTCAAAGGTTTTAGGGTAGTATATGGAATAAACATCCATGAACATAAGTTTGGGATTGTAGGTCTCATATTTATGAACCATTTTTTAGATGATAGACCTCTAAAACATTCCTTAAGCCCTACTACAAACCAATCTTAGGAATTGTGAAGATTTTGGCAACCAAACACTCTATAATGACTTAATAAACTCCTAAAACATATAATACACTTAGAGGAGACCCTACCCATGGTACTTTTTTGTATGTAATATATATATATATATAGAAGCATAAAAACCTATACTTTCTAGAAAAATAAAGTAAAACACAAGGTGCATAACTATTTGGGATGATGCCAATCATGGGAGGGAGAGGTTTTAAACTTGTTTTTTCTCCTCAATTCATCATATGCCTAAATTAATTGTTGGATAAATCTATACAACCCTTTTCCATATAGTCAATTTATCGACATAAAAGAGAAGTGGCCTAATTGTCTTGGTAAAATAATGTTGTAGGTGTGCAATGCTATGAATAATTGATTCATGGTATGAAATGCTTATTTAATCTTGTGACATGCCTATCCTTAGGTTTCTAAAGTCTCTTGTAGTTTTCATGGTATCCAAACATACACAATTAAGAAATTAGGCCTAACAAGCATAATTGGCTTGCTTGGTCAGCTAATTTGAAGAATGGATTAGGAGGATATTAGGGGAGTCAATATTGGAGATAGACACTATCCATATTCATGATGATAGTTTGAAGTTATTTTTCAAGTTTGGTAAATATGTAGATAAGACTAGTGGGTTATTAAAAGCCTCATGAAGGCTAATTACACATTAATTCCAACTTATACCTATCATATAGAGGAGTGATTAAATATTTTTAGCATGTCATTACCTTTAAGAGGTATAATTTAGCATCCAGTACCCCACCTCAATGACAAAAAGACCATTAAAGAAGACCAATGCATGGAGAGAGTTTAAGGAGGACTATTTAAATAATAAAATAATTGTATAGATTATACCATGGTCATTTATGACCTATCATTTATACCTCCATTCCATCTTTCTCCTTCCCTCTCTTTTGATCTGCTATATATCTAGGCCTTATGGCCTTGATTCATATCCCTCACTTGGGTATGAGTAAATTTTTCCTAATTTATACTCTATGGGCCTCTTAGACTATTAATTAATTAATCTAGCTTCTCTATGATCAATTTCTAATGTGTGTATGATTGTCTGATACACATAAGTGGTGTAATTTCCCTTTGCAAGTCCAGTGCCTTCACCTAGATACTAACAAGTGTTCTATGCAGGTCATGTAATGTGTTAGAGTGTTGATTAATTAGTTTAAGAGTGGTGATTTTAATATAAGAGCCTAGAGATATACCTTTCTCTCATTTCCCTCATTCTCTAGTAATCCAAAATCAACCTCTCCATGAAACATTGTTTACTAGAAACCATTAGAAATAGTGATTCAATCATATGCATTATCAATTAAGGTTATCTAAGTTTAATTTTAGTGGATGGTTAAACAATATTAGTGCATCACCACCCCTTATATTAGGTATCTTTTATGTAATCCTATCCTTTTTCACCCCAATCAATAGGTCTTATTCAACTAAGCCATAAGTGATGCACTAGGGGAGCTAGCCCCATAACTTAAATGTTTGGTTTACTTACAAGGTTAACCACTTCCTCTAGACCATTCCCATGTTATTCTAATATTGAATTGGGCCTTAAAACCTCATTTCATGGGTGTATCTTTGGTTACTAATAGTTAAGGCATGCCTAATGAGACCGTATTCAAGAATTAGAACCTTTTTTATAGCATGTTTAGTCATCTCAAAGAGTTTTAAGCACTAACATGCTAGTTTGTAGTGAGAAGTTGATAATAAGGGTCATCACAAGTCATCATCTCAAGGGTAAGAAAGGTTATTATTCATATTTACATTATTATGCATGTTCTTAATGATGAATTATCAATGTATATGGGTCATAATTATCATATACTCCCTTATAAATAGCCCCATAATCCATTCTAACTCCATCATGATCCGTACTAACCCTATTCTGACCCCTATCAGCCCTACATTCACCCTTATCAACCTTATAATGATTATACTTATTGTAAATACTACCAACCCCACTATGAGCCTCATTTACCTCCTTGGTAGTCTATTATCAATTTGATCAGTCATGGTACCATCATATGTTCTTGGCCTGCCAACTCATGTCCCAAGTTAATCCATAACAAACCTTAAATAAACCCTATTAGACTATGAAAGACACATAGTGAGCATGTGATTGAGAGAATTATAACTTGATTATTATAGGCCAAAGGAGACTTGTAATTATTCATGAGGGGGATTATTCAATAGTCAATAGTGACATGTTGAATATAGAGGGTCTAATTTAAACTATTGAGAAGTTAGAAATATATGAGGAGCATCAATTTCACCAACATCAACATTTTATCCCTTCCTCCATCCCATGTCAATCTTATGTTAGGCTTCCCATCAACTCTTAAAAACTTTAATAAATTGAGTATCGAATCCCTCAAAGTTCCTCACAATCCTTCTCAACTTTTCCATCATAGAAATCTACCCAAGAGGAAGTGTAAGAAGGGGGAAAAGTATGCATTGAGAAGACTATTCAAAATTAGTAGATCATTGATTAGTCAAAGCCTTATTTTAAATCCTACCTTACTAAACAAATTGGTGTTGTAGACAAGTGTCTTTATCATTTAGTGGTAGCTTCAAAATCAACAAAATATAAGTCAAAAACACTTCTATTCTTGACCCAAGCTACAATACACATAATTTAAGAGGTTCCTAAACCCAAGTTTCCAATTTAGAAATAAAAGTAATAGTCAAGGAGAAGAGAAGAGCAGTCAAGCATAAACCCAAGTGTTAAGGAAGAAAAAAATCTTAAGATCATTCAATCCCAACCCCTCCCTCCTTAAGAGTCTAATAAATTTCTCTCACGAAAATCCATTCAAAGCAATGTGAAAAAGAAGGAAGAGATGATGGTTGTTGAGAAAAATCAACTGCATGAAGTAAATTAGGCATATATGTCATCTATTCTAAATTCATTGCAAGAATCTCCCATGCCACTCCTTGAAAGAGACCCTATTCTTGAAGAGGTTAGCAAACAAAGTGAGATTGAATTACTAATTTTTGATGATGGTTTGAGTGAGCTTGAAGTAGATCTTATAATTGGGACACCACTTATCAAGGATGTGTATGAATCAGTCTTTCACAATGTAAAGGATGATGAACTCTAAGAGATTTTTTGGGTGCAAGATAAGATGCAAGGAGAAGACATTTTAATTAAACAATAAGAAGATGGTTCCCAAGAATTAATTCATGACATGACATCCATTATTTCTCATCACATTCCTTAATAGTGGGAAAATGAAGCATATGTTCAATTTATAACATCTTCAAGGCAAAGTGACAACCTCTAAGGGTCTCTAAACATTTAAGAGAAGGTATGTGTTCCAAAGGATTCTAATTTCATTAAAGAAAAAATATTCCTTCCTTGTACTAAGGTAAACTTTTTGATATGCATGAGACCCCAATGGTTGATGAGAGTTGTAAATGTGATCATTATTATAAGGAGTCTCAAGTTGGATAATGATGACCTTTGGTAGTAGTTCATAATAACTTGTAATGAATATTAAACCTTTCAAGGACTCACACCTCATCTAGAGCATGTTGAAGATGAATCAACTATTGACCCTATCAAGATTTATCCATAAGAGGATTAGGCCCAAGATTATATATATATATATATATATATATATATATATATATATATATATATATATATATATATATATATATATTAATGAAGTGTTTTCTATAGTAGTACATCAGAGTGAAGGCATAAACCAAAACATGGAAAATTAGGAGTAGCTCATGATTGAGTTAATGATGAGATTGATCATGCAGGTTAGATAGATGTGGGATGAATATTATTGGGTTCTTGACTCACCTATCTAACCCATGCACTTGGTGATGGAGTTAGAAGGTCCATATACTCTCCTATGGAGCCATGAACATTCCAATGCTTCCAGCTATAAGTGGGGGTCCCAATCAACACATAACCATTTGACCTCATGAAACTAACTTGATCAAAGGGTTTTCCATTTTGATCTTGGAGGATAAATGATGGGTTTTAGTTAGTTATTTCTAGTATTTTCCTATCCTATCTCAATAAGTGTGGCATACACAAGTTTGTATTATGTTGCCTTATTATTTGGGTATATTTGTTGTTTGCTTTTTAGGTGTTAATTGTTGTTCCTTTGTTGTCATTGTTTTGTCTTGTAGTTGTTATTGTATTCACATGAGGTGTCATAAGGTATTAATTGCTTGGCAGTCCAATAAGGCAGTCATCAAAGCCATGTTGTCATGTTTGAAGTCTATCTTTATCATGAAAGTTTCTAGGTTCTCTTGACCAATAGGTTGGTCACCCCTCAGAGTCATCAAAATGTTGAAATTTTGTCCTCACAAAGCCAAATGCTAACCCATATGATAAAAAATATTGCATGAGAACCTTTCTGATATTACATATAGTGCCTCAACTAGTCATGGTCGTATGAATGTCTCTTAAAATTCTTTGAGCCATATTAAGAGTGTTATTGTTTGTCATGTAATATTCTTGTCAACTCATGTGTCACAATTTACTTAGACCTATTTGATGATTTGACACTAGTCATAGTGATCATGGAGTGATTAGGAAAGTTGTCACAATCTTCCTTAAGCCTAGAAAGATGGTCTTAAGAATGTTTGGTACTTTTAAGGATCCCTGAAAGAAGTTTTGGTCATTTTAAGATGACAATTAGAATTACTAGTAATTTGAAGGATGTCTAAGCTCCTTTTGGTTCATGGTGTAAAGCTTGGTGGTGTGTGTTGAGACCATTTTTCCATGGCCTTTCTTTTCAAATATGTCACAATGCTTCATTAGTCCTTTCAAGACCCTTAAATACCTCATATGAGTCAATTTAATTTATAAAATCTTCATAAAAAGGTAATATTCTAGTGTTTCATTATTTAAAAGAGTCTTTAAGTAGTCATATTCTAATTACAATCCATTACTAATCATTTCATGCCATAAAGGGTCCATTTTAAGGCTTACATCCACCTCTCCACTCAAAAATGGAACCCACACATGAAAAAATGCATCATTTAAATTCCTCCTACCATACCACTCAGTTTCAAATGTTAGTTATCTCTTTCTTCCCCACCATTTTCCCTCTAATGGTGGTTCTAGGTCAAAATCATGGATAAAATGTAGGAAAAGATTTATTATCAAGTGGTTTCTACAAGTTGTATGGACTTATACCCTCAATCCATACATATGTTATTTATGTGTTGAATATTAACTTATTTTAGATGCTTGGAATAATTATCATGGTCTGAAAAAGCCAAATAGGCCTAAAAAGGACCTCTTTCTTCAACCAAGCTCTTTTGTAGCCCAAGAAAACTTTTAGATTTGTGGTTAGTACAAGCATGAGATAGAAGATCATGAGATGGTATTTTTGGAATATAAATGGAGAATATTAACCTTATTATCCATGTCATTTATCTATAGGTTCATGTTCAGATACTTGTGAATAAACATTAACAACCTAGCCACTCTAATGCCCTTCTTCATCTGTGTAGGGTCTAGAAAGTGCAATGGTTTTGGAGCTTTTTAAAGGAGTTTATAAAAGTAAATGTTTTATATGTATTCGTGAGGTCATTAGAGACCATATCCAACACCCTAAACCCATATTTCACACGTGTGGGAGTGTGAGAGTATAAAAATCTCCATGATTTCCTTATTTACAAAATATAAATAATTTTCTCAAGTTGTAAGGTTTTTAGTATAGATTTGAGGTGTTTGATGATGTTTTTGTCTTGATGGTATTAAAATTGAATCCATTTAAGTCTCCTCTAAATTTACCTAATTATATATATCATGTCTTTAATCAATAATATCCCTTTCAATCCATGTCCCAAGGTGACTGTCATAAATATATTTTGTGATCTCCTATCAAACATAAGTGAGTGTCACTATAGTAGTTATAAATAGTTTCAATTTAAGTCCAAATAGATATCATATCCTTTATTTTTTACTCTTTCCTTGTATTTTTAACCTAAAATCCCATCTCTATCCTATGACTAAGTTTTCTCAATTTTTTTCTTTGAAAAGTGAATCCTCATAGGACCACGTACAAGCTATTATATAGACTAGAGACTTGATGAAATATTGACTGACCATATAGGGTCTTGGATACACTATCAAGACTTAAATAATATAGTGACATATGAAGAGGTAGGGTAATTAAGGTGAATAATTAAACACTAATAAATCCCTTATCTTCAACCCATTATGGAAAACAAACTTCTTATAGTCATTGCAAACCTAAAACAAACTAGTCAAAGGAAGAACTACTAAGATGAGACTTAGAATGTGTGAAGGTACATTAAGAAGACCTAAGGAATTAATAGGGATATAAAAGACATGAGATATGAATTAAATAGGGGTAGATAGGGCCCATCAGTAACCACACACTAGATTCACTCAAAGAAAAGGTAAGATTAGTCAATGACCTCAAGGTACACATAGGGTTTTAGTGCTAGAATGAAAGAAATATTGATGGTGTATAATTTTTTAAGAAGCTTAAATATTTAAAAATATAAACAAAGGAAATTATCACACTTGTATCTTTGAAATAGGTATCAAATCACAACTCAATTAATATTAAGATATAGTCAAGGCCTAGAGATCCACCTATAGGCCTAACTATAGGTGAGAAGAACTTGAGCAAGGAACCTTATCTTGAGGGTAAATGAGATGACAGGTAAGTTGTGAACATAAATATTCAATTAATGATTATAAAATATTGTTCATATTTTATCCCTCAAATGTTCATACTCACAGTCTTAATAGGCAATAAAGTCATCTATAGCCAGAGATACCAGTGAGAAATGAAAGTATGGAACCATACATGGTGATCAAGAACAAAGTTAATGGTGGTAAGGATAATTTACAGATGAAAAAATTATTTTCATGATATTAATTATATTTTCATTGACTAGGTCCTTCAAAACAAGAGAAAGGCCTAATGGCCTATTTAGTTTTACCAGACCTAAAACTAAGACATACAAGTCTATGCACTATGGTGGATGGTGTCTACATATGTTAGTTGGTAGTTTAAGACAAAATAAATAAAAATTAGTTAATAACGATGAATTAGTTTTTTCATGATCATAATAACCTAATTTAAGTGGAGAAGCATTTAGCTAAATATCTAAACTATACGCGCCCATTAGGCCTAATAGGCCTAAACAGGCTTGTATATACAAGCCAAGAGCATTTGATTGGTTAAGGTTGTGGTATAAGATAGGAAATGTGATTAGAATATAAATGAGAATATATAAAAAGGATTCAAATTATGGAGTCTTGTATTCAAGAGAGAAATAAGCTCAATGGCCTATTAAGACTTTAGGCCTAAATTAGTATGCATAGACCTACATCAAATTGAAGGCATATACTCTTGAGGTGATTTGAAGGTTTATGGACATGTATAGGAAGGTGAAATAGGTAGTTAAACATTTATTGATGATAATATACCCAAATTATGATGATAATATTCTAAACATAGTCTCAAAGAGTTATGTAGACTTAATTACCTACAAATGCTAGAAAGGAAATAAAAGAAGGTAGATAATAGAATTAGAAGAAGGGATCAATAAGAAGGGAGTTTAAAATATTGAAATAATTATTTATAAGTTTATAAATCCATAAAAATTATATAAATTTTATGATAAATATAGTTCTCATGCCCTAAACACTTAGACTAGCAGATTGCTAGTGAGATCTATAGGCAGTCTCATGAGAAAAGGGATAGCATAGTTGAGGTTTAAGCATATAAAAGAAGTAGAATGTTAAAAATAGGTAATAAATGAGGAATAAAATGTGTTATGATAAGGATAGACTCATTTTATGTGTAAAATATCATTCAACTCAGCTACTCACACCTTACTACATAAGAAACCCTAAACCTAATTGTGTGAGGGCATGTAGATAGTCATGAGACAATGAAGGCAAAGAAAAATATTGGTGATTGAATGAAAGTGAAGAGAATATAAATATGTGGGAAATAAAATTATATTGTTTTTTAAAAATCACAAACCACATATATACACCATATACCATTGAAACTCAGTTTAGACTTGCTAGGCCTGAAAGCCACTCGTAAGGCCTCAAACCCCATGCTCCCCTTAGTAGAATAATCATACCCCCCAAGAAAATAAAATAATAAGAGAGGGTAAAATATGATTTTAAATTTCATATAAAAGTCTTTTTAAGTAAGAGGATGTAAATTGAAAGTCCCCTTTTTCTTTAGGTCTAACTGAGGGTCACAGTCTTAGACAATTAGCACGAGATATCACTTTAGATGCTCATATCTTGCATCAAAAAAGGCTTGGGGAAAATTATATTAGAAGTATTTAAGCACTCCTATGGATTAAATATCTATGTAAAATTTATTTAGTTTTGTGGATCACATTTATTTATAAGACTTTTAAGTAAGAGGATGCAAAAGGAGAGTCCCCTTAGTCTTTAGGTCTAACTCAAGTTGCATAGTCTTGGACAGCCAACTCAAGCTATCACTTCAGATGATCATATCTTACATCAAAAAAAGGATTTCGTAAATTATATAAGAAGGATTTAAGAGCTCTTATGGAGTAAATATCCATGTAAAATGGAGTTAGTTTTAGTGGATCACATTTATGAATGAAGGCTAAGGATTTAAGCATGTCTAGACAACTTGTAGAGAACTCAAGGACCAACATCTTATGTTCATATCTATCCACACCAGTTACATGGGAAATAAATCTTGTCAAAGGTTTTAGGGTGTTAAATTGACTAAGCATCCATGACCATAAGTTTGGGATTGAATGTCTCATCTTTATGAACCATCATTAAGATGGTAGACCTCTAAAACACTCCTTAAACACTAATATAGACCAATCTTGGTAAATGTGAAGATTTTGGAAGCCAAACATTCAAAAATGAATTAATAAACTCCTAAACCAATTATTACACTTAGATAAGACCCTACCCATGGTACTATCTTGTATAGAATCTATGCATATGTGTTAAAAACTATAATTTCTTAAGAAACTAAGTATAAAACAAGGTGAAAAACTATTTTAGATGATGCCAATCATTGAAGGGATAGGTTTGAAACTTTTTTTATCTCCTAAATTCATCATATTCTGAGAACCATGCCTATAAACACCTCCACAACCCTCCTCCATACATCCAATTTGTATTCATGAAAGATAAGTGGCCTAATAATCTAGGTAAAACAATGTTCTATGTGTTCAATGATTTGAAGAGTTGAATCATGATGTGAAAAAAAAATTAAGCTTGTGGCATTCCTATACATAGGTTCCTAAGGTCTATTCCATTTTTCATGGTAGCTAAACACACAGTTAATTAATTAGGCCTAATAGGCCTAATTAGCTTGCTTGGTTAGCCAAGTTGAAAAATGGTATAAAGAGGCTATTAGGTGAGTTAATATAGAGTTATTACATTAATTAACTAATACTAAGGGTGAGATATACACACTTCACATTCATGATGATAGTTTGAAGGTAGTTTTCTAGTTTTTTTAATATGTAGAGAGGACCAGTGGGTTACTCAATGCCTCATGGAGGCTAATTTCACCTTAATTCCACCTTGTAACTACCATATCGAGGAGTGATTAACTATTTTTTGTGTGTCCTTGCCTTGAATATGTTTTAATTAACCTCCAATAACCCACCTCAATGCTAAAAAGGGCCATTAAATATGACTAATTCATGGAGGAAGTTGAAGGACTTTGTAACTAATGAAAATACTTGTAAAATGGTGTGCACCAATGAATTTATGAAAAAAGAGTGATCTAGAGCATAGAAGGTAAAATCATCATTTTGACTCAAAATGAATTGATTAATGTTCATGAGACATAATATTCTAATTTCATTGAGCTAGATCAAATGTGAATATCTATAACTAAGGATAATGGTAAATCAATGACCAAAAATAGAGTTACAATGATTTACATTTTTTTTTTTTAAATCAAGAGATAAAGAAAAAGATAAACATAAATGAACCTAACTTGAAATCAAGATATGATCTATCAAGACTTAAGTAGGAACAAAAAAATTTAAAAATAAAAGGCAAGAACATCTTGATGACATGAGACCAAGATATGAATAATCAAGGTCCATGTGGACCATCAAGGCATTCTTGAACACAAAATAGAAAAGAAAAAAAAAATAATAAGACAAAGAAACACAAGACCAAGAATGGAACAATAAGTAATAAAAATAGAAAAAGAGAAGAAATAAAAGGAGATGTGTGAAATCACAAAAAAAACACCAAGAAAACTTAAATAGACACACACAAAAAAACCAAGTTAGTGCAGTTTAAAGATAAATGATCATTTGTATGTGGTAGATGTGTTACTTTCCACCACATCATAACAAAGAATAATGACACAAAAATTGTTCCCTAATTAAAGAGGAATAATGATAGAATAAATGGGTGAAGAGAAGAAAAGGAAGGGGTTGGCTGAGCTGACTCTAGATTTATAAGACAAGTGGATGCTACCTACATAGTTCCATGGATGCATGTTCCAACATGAACTTTAGGCCAAATGTAGTTCTCCCAAGAAATGGGATAAAATAAAAATGATGATCAGACTAGCATGATTAATGTTATAAAATAAATGGAAGATATGAAAAACAAATGATAATGGTCTAACAAATAAGAAGTTGATGATATGAGATAGAATGACCTTGTAAAATGGAAAGTGTGTGGGATAAGATGAAATGAACTAGTGTTTTTATGTTTGTATAGAAGCATGAGACAATGTTTTTATTCTTTTTAGGATCATGTTTTGATGTTTTTAGTATTTTAAAACTATTTCTAATGTTTTTGGGATAAAATATACACAAGGTGGGACCATATACTTTAGGATACACACATCCTAAGAGTAGAGGTTCCAATAAGATAGCTAAGCTAGTTGCAATGGTCTATGCTCATAAATTAGTGAGAGCAATGTTCTTGATTGCTCATAAAATGGTGAGAGAATATAGAAAGGGGGACTGAGGTGACATACAAATGGTTTTATCATGACCTACATAGTCTTAAAACTACCTCAAGCTATATTAATTACATCTACACAAAAGGTAGGGAAAAACCAACTAGGTCCCAATAAGTTCTCAAATCTGACAAATGGCTAGTCAAATGAAAATGATGATGGTAAGGTGATGTAGAAATTTATGGTAAATAAATGTTTCCCCTAGTTTTTCCATAGGTGGTTATAACTAAGATACAATGGCATAGGTAAGTGATACTACTTTTCCCATAGGTAGTTATAATTAGTAGCAAAACTAGTGAAACATTGATTTGCCCATAAGTAGTTATAATCAGGATCATATAAACAAGTTTGATACAAGATGGAAAATGAAAGATATTTTACTATATAAACTATAAAAATAATTTTATAGACTATTATTATTAACATGGATTGGATTTATTATTTGAAACTTGATCAAAATCCCCCCATGAAAAGGTGTAGGAAGAACCAAATGAGCCAAGATCAAAACAAGATTGGGTAGGATTAGTAAAAATAGGCTTTGGTCTAGATAGGAATGGATTGATAGGATGGAATGGTTTTTATAAGGATAATTATTGGTTGGATAGATTGGATAAAATGGTAGTAGTTTTTCCCCCAAATGATGGGTTGATGGTAGGATCTATGTGATAATGGCAAATGGATATCTAACAATGGCAATGGGATGGCAATGTGAAATAGTATGGTAATTTTTTTTGTCCTAGGTCTAGTTTTTTATTATTTTATTCCTAATAATTGGGAGATTCACATATTAATCAACAAAAAATAAAAATATTATACTCGATCATGTTAATTACAAGCCCACACCTCATCTAAATAACTGCTCTATCAAAAATGGCCTACAAATTTTGATGTTGAGAATGATTTTGTAATCTTCCTTGGGTTTTGATTATAATTCCTTAAAGTGTCGAGATAAGGTATGTTTTTGGCCTATAAAAAGTAAAGTGTGGCTATGGATGGTAAATAAGGACAAAGAATGGATGGTAGGTTTGATTGTGAAATGGAATGGTGGATGATAATGGAATGTATAATGGTGGGGAAACAAATGAAGATCAGGACTTTCAATCACACGTAATGTTGTTGATGTTAGATTAGACATAATTTTGGTTATGGTAGGGCCAAATACCTTTGAATATTCTCTTGATAGTAACATCAAATTATTTTATTGCTTGATCTTGAGAGTAGCTATCATCTGATTATGCTATAGATTGGAAGCTATTTTGATTTGATCTTTGATATTATCTTTAGTAAACAATGAAGAAATTTTGTATTCACCTATTGATGCCTTGATGAGGTTTTCACCAATGAATTTGTTTTGATCATCCCATAACACTTCTGAGAAGATTTCACTAAGGAATGTTGACTTTTAACTTTAATTGTCTTCTATCACTTCTAAAAAAGTTTCACTAGAAGATGTTGAGTTATGACTTTGCTTGTCCCCCAACACCTCTGAAAAGGTTTCACCAGGAGTGTGTTATTTTTATATATGAATGTGTTCTTGGCCTCCTTTCTCTTCATCAACTACTATATCACCATGTATGGATTTCAACAAAGTGTGATTCTATTAGTCTTGATTGACACTTATGAGAGGTGGGATGTCAATATAGTGGCTATGTTGGGTAATAATGGGATGGTGAAAGGTAGCACAATCCTCATAGAAGATAATAGGATAACTTATGTTGATGCTAAAGTAATAACCCTAAAAAAATAAAGAAGGGTCACAAATATATTCAAATTGATCTACAAGGGAATTTTAACCAATATTGTAACAACCAATACTATACTCTATTTTTGATTCTGATTCCAAAGAAAGGGAATCTAAATCTAATGTTTCAATTGATGTTGATTCTTTTTTTATCTTAAATCTAATGTTGGTTCAAAAATGAAACCTAACTCTAATATTGATTCTTCATCTAATATGGGTGTTTTGATAATGTTCTATTGAATGGTAGATTTTTGAAAAGGAATGGCCTATGATGGCATAATGGGCTCAATAAAAACTGATTCATCTTGGAAGGGTTCGACATAGACTAACTCTTCTAATTATATCCCCTCAAAAAGAGGGAACCACTCAAGGGACATATTGATATAATTTTTTCTATCAAAGTGAGACTCCTCAATGATTGGGAAAAGATCAAGAGACACATCTATCAAGACTAGCTTATCAAGGAGATGAGGCTCTTTAAAAATAGGTAGCCTATTAATAGGTAATTTATCATAGTTTATCATGTCACAAATAGTTTTTTCAATAATAACATGTTGGTTTTGGTTCACAATTGGTTGAAAAAGATCAATTTTGAACACATTTTGATCCTCATAAGATGGATTTTGAAGAGGTGATGGTTCTTGTTTAGGCTCAAAGATTGGCACAAAATTTTTAAAGTGGGGAAATTTAGTTTATTGGGAATAATGGTTTGTGGTTCAATAATGGAATCTCCAAAGACTAGACTATTGAAGAAGGGATAAAAAAAATTGATTCATCAAATGGAGGTTCTTCAATAATAGGTTCATCAAATATTGGTGATGGGCCAAGAATGATAAAAACTAGATGCTTCTTAGTTTGGTTGTTTGTGTAAACCAAAGGAGGGGGTCCTAAAATGGTAATGACTAGATGCTTCTTAGTTTGGTTGCTCATGCAAACCAAAGGAGGAGGTCTTAAAATGGTGATCTTGGTATGTTGTGGAGTTTGATTACTTACACAAACTAAAGAATATAATTCTTCCTAATAAACCCAATCATTCGAATTGTGAGTTGGATCATAAGTTGGATCTTGACTATGTTCCCATGACTCATTTTTGTAAGGTGGATAGAAATATGTCTCACAAACCATATTTTCACCATAGGGGTCTTGAATAAAGTCATAAAATTAATTTTGTGTGGCCATTCTATCATAAGTTGGATTATCCATGACTACACCATAAGTGTAGCTAGACATATCTATATTTAATGAAGAAAAATCTGAAAATAGAAAGACTTAAAGTTTTGTAAACTCTAAAAAGTGATGCTTAAAAGGTAAAAAGTTTAACCTTGGTTAAAAAGGTGAAGTTGCATCTCAAAAGTAGTTTGTGACAATATTTTTCCTAAAACAACCTAACATCAAATGTCTAACATCAAAGGTTTTTGTAGAAAGGTTGTGTTTTCCCAAACAAAGTCACAAACTAATTGATGAGGATAAGCACTCAAATAAACAAAAAATAAATAGTGTTTAAAATTGTTTAATCATTTGACCAAATATATGCAACCCAAAAGAAAAAAATTGATGTACCAACCCCATGAATTGAGGCCTAAACATAAATCAATCAATGTTTGGATCCAAACTTGACAAGGTTAATTAAAAATGCAATGTTAAAGACCGGGATTAGACCAAACAAGTTAGAAAAGAGTATATAGCATAATTATGCATAAAAAAGATCCAAATATTATACATGACATGGTTTGAAAAAAATGGTTTTTGATACAATGGTAAATAAGTTATTAAAATAAATTGAGTAGCCTAATGGTGTAAACATGCTTGAATAATGTGGTGAATTGTTATGTTTCAAGACTAAGAGGTAAAAAAAGATTTAACATGATTTGGGTAGCATAACACTACCCTTATTAACTCAAACACATGATTTTGACATGGCTTATGAACAAAAATCAAGTTTTAGCCTCAATGTACACCAAGAAAATAATGACCCAAATACACAAAGTATAATCATCCAAATCCTAACAAGGGTATGGTAAAATAGGGTTGAATAAAACTATAAAGATTTTGAATTTTTCTAGGGGAATCAATTACATAATGAATTTCATGTCAAATGATGTAAAAGACAAGGAAAAAATTGGGTGACCATAGCATTGCCTAGTTGTAAAAAGGTCTAGTCCTTTTTACAACCACTACATCCTATTGTTCGCTCAATGTAGTGCAATGTCTAAATGTAGATACATCCCATGTGAAACTCCAATTAGGATCCAAATGAAGTCAATACTAGGAGATGAAACCCTAGGTCAAAACTTCCCTATAAAACTCATGGGAGGTAATGATGTCCCCCTCATAAGCCAAATTTGCATGAAAATAATGAAATCATAAAATAGAAAGACTTTAGGGTCATTTTCAAGACCACCCAAACATTTTTGAGTTTTTGGGGAGTGTTTAGGTGATGTTAATTCTAAGCCTTGGACTAGGATATTTACAATAGGAATGACACTTTTGATTCCAATGGTTCCCTAAAGGGGTAAAATGGAAGAGCATACACACACCATTCCTCTTTTTGCCAAACAAAACCTAAGTAAACAACTATTGCAAACAAGAATTAACAAGTGTGTATAATTTTGAGCCCAAACAAAATATTTGGTGGTGTTTATATTACCCCTTGGTCTTAGTTTCAAAGTTTGAAAACATTTACCAAAACATCTAAATTCTTTATTAAAAACCAAAACAAAGTTCCTAGTTGATTTTTAAGTATGAAAAAGGTGATTTAAACATGTTTTTATCAAATGTCAAGCTTAGTCCTATAGCAAAAATGTTAGCATGTCCTTTAGCTTTGAAGTTATTTTTAGCTTGAAATAATGTACTTTTAGAAAAATAGCTCTCAAGTTTAAGTTTTAAGAAAAACATAGTGATCGATGTCAATTATTACAATTGACAATGGTTACTTTGGCTAACTGAGATCTAACTAATATCAGTTTTACTAACTGACATTGGTTAAGCTAGGTAACTGATATTGGTATTACATTCCAATGTTGGTTACTATGTAAAATCATGACAAACAAAACAATAAAATAAAGCTAGAAAATCAATTTGCATGAGTTTTAAGGGTCTAAATAGATATTTTTGAGTTACAAAGTGATCTTATTTTGGTATCAGATGTGTTTTATCTCACTGGGCATGCCAAGATGTAGAGAGGATTATAAATTAAGCTATTCAAGCATTAGTCCATAAATAATGAAACATGTATAAAGAAATAACTAACCAAGCCTATCTATTCCTATGGGAATTACAAAGGATATCAAGAAATAAATGAAAGAAATCAACACAATATTACCTTCTCAAATGGATTCACCATACCCATGTGGCTCAAAAACATGGTCTCCATTAATCAAGCATCTTTGTCTTTGTCAACAATGGTGGTAAGCTCCTCCAATGCCTCAAGAACACTCCATAAAACCTAGGCTCATGATTCTAAATCACTAAACTAGCCTATCAATAAAGCTTGCAAGCAAAGTCTATGATCAAATGCAAAACCTTGTGGAAATAATTTAACATTATCATTTTGCAATATTCAAACTTAAAATTCATGTACATGGCCTCTCTATTTATGTATTTCTGAGATTGGTTAAGATTAACTAGACCATCCATCTCAAGATTGAGATGTGTGGCCATGGATCATCCTAATATTTGGAATTAAATCCATAATTATCTTCATCATGAAATTGGAAGAAGGGGAATTGAAGAGGCATGGGAGGCATTAAATAGGCATAGGAGGCATTAAATAGGCATGGGTGACCCATAATCCTAATATTTGTGGCATTTATGGCCTAGGGATGTCTTCCCAAGAAATGAGGTCACTTGGTGATGTAGACAATAAGAATCAATTTTCAAAAAGAAATATTCAAAAACTCTCATCGCAAATCAACTTAAGCTCTTGATTTGGATTAATTAGCCTTAAACAAGGTTAATCAACATTTGTGCAATTATTTAAAACTTGGCCCTCAATTAATCAAAATGGTTAGAAATTCATATTACTAGGTCATAACTTGACTGGAGAGGAACTGGAAGGTGATGTTAGATTTATTGGAGTTGTATTCCCATTTAGGATGTTTCCAACACAAAATAACAAAGGTATGTGGTGTTTACCAATGAATTTAGGAGAAAAGAGTGATCTAGATCACAAAAGGCAAAATAATCATTTTGACTCAAAATGAATTGATCAAAGTTCATGAGACATAAGATTCCAATTATGCTGAGATAGTTCAAATGTTCATGTGTGTTTATTTGAGTTTTATCTATGTTTTTTTGTGCTTACACACCTCTTCTTTTATTTCTTCTAATTTTCTCTTTTTATTACTTCTTGTTCCATTCTTGGTCTTATGTTTCTTTATCTTATTTTTTTATTTGATTTTGCTTTTCCCTTTTGTGTTCAAGAATTCCTTGATGGTCCACATGGACCTTGATTATTCATATCTTGGTCTCATGTAGTTAAGATGTTCTTACCTTTTGTTTTTAAACATTTTTGTTCCTACTTAAGTCTTGATATATCATATCTTCATTTAAAGTTAGGTTCATTTATGTTTATCTTTTCCTTTATATTTTGATTTTCTTTTTGTTTAAATGTAAATCACTGTAACTCTTGTTTTGGTCATTGTTTTACCATTATCCTTAGTTATAGATATTCACATTTGAATTGGCTCAATGCAATTGGAATCTTATGTCTTGAGAACCATATTATTTTTTTGTCTAGGAAATGTTATAAGCTTGAACATTTTTTTGTCACTTGACCAATTATGATATTGAGTATCTCTCATGAACATTATGAACATCTTCAGTAGCATTTCTAAATATTAGTTCAACTAGGATAGTCTTGTGTAGTTTCAAATAAGTGAATAACTACATCTTCTTAGTTCCTATATTTGTTGTTCTTTTTTGTTTTATCAAGAACCTTGCTCTCATAAATTTGTAATCATAGGTTATTTTAGTTGTCTTAGATGTCTTATTGGAACCTCTACTCATAGGAGGTACATCCCCTCAACTAGATGGTCACGCCTTGTGCATATTTTATCCCTAAAACATCAAAAACATTAGAAATACTTTGAAAATGCCAAAAACATTAGAACATGATCCACAAAAGAATAAAAACATTATTTCATGCTTCTATACATTTATACATTCCCATTCCACCATGATATGCTATTGCCATTTTGTAATATCATTCTTTTTTGTCTCATCAGCTTCCTATTTTCCAGACCATTCTCATATGTTTGTCATTTCTTCCATTTCTTCTATAACATTAATCAAGCTAGTTTGACCATCATTTTTCTTCTATCCCATTTCATGTGAGAACTACATTTGGCCTAAAGCTCATGTTGGAACATGCATCCATGGAATTTTGTAGGTAGCATCCACTTGTCTTATACATTTGGAGTCAGCTTGACTAACCCCTTCCTTTTCTTTTCTTCCCCCATTTCTTCTATCATTATTCCTCTTTGATTAGGGAACAATTGTCATGTCATTGTTCTTTGTTATGATATTATGGAAAGTAGTGCCTCTACCACACATACATGAACATTTGTCTTTAAACCATACTAACTTGGTTTTTGTTTGTGTGTGTTTATTTGAGTTTTATTGGTTTTTTATTGTGATTTCGTGCCTCTCCTTTTATTTCTTCTCATTTTCTCTTTTTATTACTTCTTATTCCATTCTTGGTCTTGTGTTTATTTTTCTTATTTTTTAATTTAATTTTTGTTTTTCTCTTTTGTGTTCAAGAATGCCTTGATGGTCCACATGGACCTTGATTATTCATATCTTGGTCTCATGTTGTTAAGATGTTCTTGCCTTTTTTTTTAAACATTTTTTTTCCTAATTAAGTCTTGATAGATCATATCTTGATTTCAAGTTAGATTCATTTTTTTTTATCTTTTTCTTTGTCTTTTGCTTTTTTTGTTAAAATGTAAATCATTGTAACTCTAGTTTTGGTCATTATTTTACCATTGTCCTTAGTTATATATATTCACATTTGAACTAGCTCAACATAATTAGAATCTTATATCATTCTAAGTTATTCATAATTATGATGCCAGATTTCTTTTACTATATCAAGCACTTTATGCTTAGGTCTCAAGGTCTTAACGTCAACATCAACTCTGATGAATGATTCTCAAGAACACTCCATAAAACCTAGGCTCATGATATGGAATTATACTTCTAGGTAGCATGCATTTTAGGCTTCTTTATCTATGATTATATATGCATCTCTTTGCATACATTATAAGTCTAATCAATTCTTGGTCATTTTTTATCATTCCTCATTCCATTCTCTCCCAAACTTGGGTGAACTACATTGGCCTGAAGTTCATGGTGGAACATGAGTCCATGGAACTATGTAGGTAGTGCTCAATTTCTATTGAGGTTAGCTCAACTATCTCCATTCTTATTTTCATCTCTCTTATCACTTTGTGCATTCTCATATGCTTGGATTTATATGGATTTCTAATCCATTACCCCATTACATGTACATTTATGCATGCAAACTTTAACCTATCTTTTGTGTTATATCCTTGAGCTATTTTGCTTGCCAATTGTCCATGATAGGGCCCACCATCTAAACAATGTCTGAATCAAATTACCTCTACAAGGGAAAATCATTATTTATTCTTTATCAATGATCAAAATATTCCCTAATGGGGTAAAACTATTTTATCATGATCAAATCTGCTCTACTAAAGTACTTATTATATTCTCTTTGGAGACCCCATTCTAGTGGTGCTTCCCTTCTTGAAGTAGAACACTCTCCCTTTTCCTCTAACTCCAAGATCTCCACATTAAATCCCATGATGGCAATATTTTAGAGTGAAACTTGTCTCGAGATTAATCAATGTCATAATCATGCAACTTGTACTCTCAAATTGGGTACATTTATAGTGTGTCCATTACATTTATGGATTGTATCTTTCCCATTCCCCCTATCTCTGGGGCCTATAATACCTCTCATTATATTTTTATCATTGATGGTAATCACGTATGAAAGCATTAGCTCATTTGGATGTGATCTATTCCATGGGTTAATCTCTCACTTTCTCTCTCTTTTTGAGAGTCCATCCTTCTCTTTCATCCTAGTATGTCTTCTTGATGGGGCATCATGGTTTTGTTTCAATTTATTCTTGATAAATATTTTCTTTGGAAAGATGTTGCTTCACTTGAATATATTTATATGCCTTCTCAAATAGGGACAAAATGTAGACATCCAATTCTTAACACCGTATTTGTTAAATTTTTCAATCTTACTTGAATTTCACTCAAATGCACATTTTAGGTCAAAATCTAATAAAACATCCTAAATGGTTCAAACTTGTCACTTAAAAGTGTTAGTTTAGGTCAAAGTATCCCTAAATAGGGTAATATAATTTATGGGTCAGCTAACTTTGATCAATTCATTTCAAGTCAAAATGATGATTTCACCTTTTATGCTCTGGATCACTCTTTTCTCCTAAATTCATTGGCACATGCCACATACCTTTGTTATTTTGTGTTGAAAACATCCTAAATTAGAATACAACTCCAATGCATCCAACATCACCTTCCAGTTCCTCTCCAGTCAAATTATAACCTTGTAATATGAATTTTTGACCATTTTGATTAATTGAGGGCCATTTTTCAAATAATTACACAAATGTTGATTAACCTTTTTTGAGGCTAATTAATCCAAATCAAGAGCTTAAGTGGATTTTCCATGAGAATTGTTGAATATTTATTTTTTTAAATTGATTCTTATTATCTGCATTATCAGGTGACTTCATTTCTTGGGAATACATCCCTAGGCCATAAATACCACAAATATTAGGATTATGGGTCACCCATGCCTAGTTAATGCCTCCCATGCCTCTTTAATGCCCATTCTTACAAGGTTATGTTGAAGATAATTATGGATTTAGTTCCAAATATTAGGATTATCCATGGCCACACATCTCAATCTTGAGATGGATGGTCATGGTTGATCCTAACCAATCTCAAAAATTTATAAATAGAGAGGCCATGGGCATGAATTTTAATTTTGAATATTGCAAAGTTATAATGTTAAATTATTTCCACAATGTTTTGCATTTGATCATAGATTTTTCTTGCAAGCTTCATTGATAGGCTAGTTTAGTGATTTAGAATCATGCACCTAGGTTTTATGGAGTGTTCTTGAGGCATTGGAGGAGCTTACCACCATTATTGACAAATACAAGGATTCTTGATCAAGGGAGAACATGTTTTTGAGCCACATGGGTATGGTAAATATATTTAGGAAGGTAATATGGTGTTTCTTTCTTTCATTTGTTTCTCATTATCTTTTGTAATTCCCATAGGAATAGATAGGCTTGGTTAGTTAGTTATTTATGCATGTTTCATTATTTATGGACTAATGCTTGACTAACTTTATTTTTAATCCCCTCTACATCTACTATATGGAGTGGACCAAGGTCATCTATGACCTATTATCTACACTTTAAAGCCATCTTTCTCCTTCCCTCTCTTCTGATTTTCTATAAATGCAAGCCTTATGGCTTTGATTTGTATCCCTTAATTGGGTATAAGGAAACTCTACCAAATTTATACTCTATGGACCTATTGGAATATTAATAAATTGTTCCAACTTATCTATGACCATTTTATAGTGTGTGTATAATTTTTTGATATGCATACATGGTGAAATTTCCCTTATTTAGGTCTAATGCCTTCACCTAGATGCTAACAAGTGTTCTATGTAGGTCATGTAGTGTATTAGATTGTTTATGATTGAGTTTAAAAGTAGGGATTTGACTATAAAAGCCTAAAACTAGAACTTTCTCTAATTGCCCTCATGATCTAGTAGTCTAAAATCAGCCTTTAAATGAAACATTATTTCCTAAAAACCATTTGATATAGTGATTAAATCCTATGCATTATTCATTAATTTTTTTAAAGTTATATTTAAGTGGATGGATAATTGGTATATCACCACCCCTTAGATTAGATTTCCTTTATGCACTTATATCCCTTTTCACCCCAATCAGTAGGTCTTAGTCAACTAAGCCATAAGTGATGTATGAGGATATCTATCCCTATAACATAGATGTTTGGTCTAGTTAAAAGTTTACCCATAGCCTTTAGGTCATTCCCATGTTAGTCCAAGTTTAAAACATGCTTGAACAACATCCTTCAAAGGGTACAAATTGGCCTGATAATAGTTTTAGCATGACTGGTAGGACTATATTCAAGCATTAGAGACTTCTCAGTAGCATATGTAGTCATCTCATAGAGTTTCAAGTGCTCAAATTCTAGTTTTTAGTCAAAATTTGATAGCAAGGTTCATCAAAAGTCATCATCTCAAGGGTAATAAAGGTTATTTTTCATAGTTACATTATTATGCATGTGTTTAATGATGAATTATAAATTCATATGGGGCATAATTATATCATACACTCCCTTATGATCATCCCATTGATTCATTCCAATTCCATCATGATCCCTGTCATCCCTATTATGAGACCTATTAGCCCTACATTCTCCCTTATCATCCCTATAATGAGTCTCCTTATTGTCAAGACTACCAACCCATTGTGATCCTCATCTACCTCCTTAGTAGTTTGGTTATCAATGTGATCATTCACGGTAGCATCATAATTTTCTTGTCCAGCCCACTCATGTCATAATTCAATCTATACCAAGACTTAAAGAAACCCTATTGGACTATGAAAGACACATGGTGAGAATAGACACATTAAAATGGTATGGACAAGCAATCCATAAGCAGGTGATTGAGAGAATTAGAACTTGATTTTAGTAGGCCAAAAAAGATTTGAAATTATTCATAGGGGGTCATTCAATAGTCAATTGTAAAATGCTGAATATGTAATGTCTAATTTCAAATATTGAGGATAATTTGGAAATATATAAGGAGAAATAAGTTGACCAACATCAATATTATGTCCCCTCTTCCATCCCATATCAATATTATGTTTTCTTCCCATCACCCCTCAAAAGCTTCAATAAATTGAGTATCAAATCCTTCAAATTTCTAAACAATCCTTTTCAACTTTTCCATCATGGAAATGTACCCAAGAGGAATTCTAAGGGGAGGGAAAAGATATGCATTGAGAAGACTTGTTAGAATGAGAAAATCCCTAATTATTCAAGGCTTAATTTTGAAGCCTACCTTACTAAACAAATTGATGTTACAAATAAGCATCTATATCAATTAGTGGTAGATTCAAAAGAAACAAAATATCAATAAAAAAAACTTTCATTCATGTCCCAAGCTATAGTACACATAATTCAAGAGGCTCCTAAACCCAGGTTTATAACTTGAAAATAAATGCAATAGTCAAGGGGAAGAGAAAAAAATTCAAGCATAAACCCAAGTTTCAAGGTGGAAAACAAGCCTAAGATCATTCAATCCCCACCCCTCCCTCTTCAATATTATAAGACACTTCTCTCATGGAAATACATTCAAATAAATGTGCAAAAGAAGGAGAAGATGATGGTTGTTGAGAACAAGTAGTTAAAGGATGGAAATGAGGCATACATGTCATCTCTCTTAGAGTCATTCTAAGAATATCCCATGCCACTCCTTGAGAGAAAGCCTATTCTTGAAGAGGTGAGCAAATAAATTTAGATTGAATTAGTAGATAATGATGATGGTTTGAGTGATCTTGAAGAGAAGCTTGTCATTGGGACACACCTTATCAAGGACATGTATGAATCAATCTTTCAAAATGTAGAGGATGAACTCCAAGAGGTTGTTTTGGCAAAATATGAGCTATAAGGAAAAGACACTTCAATTGAACATGAAGAATATGGTTATAAATAATTATTTAATTACATGGCAACCATTCTTTCTCATGAAATTTTTGAAGAGTGGGAAAATGAAGCATTTGTTCAGTCTATAGTAGATACAAGGCAAGTGATGACCTCTAAGGGTATCCAAAAATTCACTAGAAGGTATGTGTTTAAAAGGCTTCTAATTTCATTGAATATAAAATACTCCTTCCTCACTACCAAGATAATCTTATTGATATGCAAGAGAACCTAATGGTTGATGAGTGTTTTAAATGTGATCATGATTACATGGAGTATAAAGTTAATAATGATGACCTTTAGTAGTAGTTCATAATAATTTATAATGAATATCATGCCTTTCATGGACTCACACCTCATATAGAGAATGTTGAAGATGCATTAGTTGTTGACCTTGCCAAGAATTATCTACAAGAGTAGCATGCCCAAGATAATAGAAGGAATGGTGAAGTGTTTCCTATAATAGTACATCAGAGTGAAGGCACATACCAAGACATGAAAAATAATGAGTAGATCATGAATAAGGTAGAGACAAGATTGATCATGTAAGGTAGATAGATATAGGATGAATATGATTGGGTTCTTGACTCACCTATCCAACCCATGCAACTAGGGATGGATCCAGGAGGTCTAACTACTCTCCTAATGAGCCATTAACATTCAAATGCTTCTAGATACAAGTGGGGGTCCCAATAAACACGTAACCATTTGACCTTATTCAGCCAACTTGATTAAATGAGTCTCCCTTTTGATGTTGAGGGAGAAATGAGGTGTGTTTTAGTTATTTATTTCTAGTAGTTTCTTATTTTATCTCAATAAGTGTGCCATACACAAGTTTTTAGTTTGTTGCCTTGTTGTTTGGGTGTCTTTGTTGTTTGCTTCATAGGTGTTAGGTATTTTTCCTTTATTGTCTTTGTTTTATATTTTAGTTATTTTTGTAGTCCTATGAGGTGTCATAAGGTATTAATAACTTGGTAGTCTAAGAAGGTTACCATCAAAGCCATGTTATCATGTTTGAATTCTATATTTATCATGAAAGTGGCTAGATTCTCTTTATTAGTAGGTTGGTCACCCCTCAAAATCAGCAAAAATGTTGATATTTTGGCCTAAAAATGCCAAATGTTAACCCCTATCATAAAAAACATACATGAGATCCTTTCTTAGCTTATTTATAGTGCCTCAACTAGTCATGGTACTATGAATTTATCTTAAAATTCTTTGAGCCTTGTTAAGAGTGTTAGGGTGTGTCATGGAATTTAATTGTCAACTCATGTGTCATGACTTACCTAGACCTATTTGATGATGTCACAATGCTCATAAAGATCATGGAGTGATTAGGAAAGTTGTCTTCGTTAGGCCTTAAAGGATGGACTTAATCATGTTTGGTAGTCTTAAGGATACCTAGAAAAATTTTGTGTCATTTCAAGATGAGAATGAGCATTACTATCAATGTGAAGGATGTCCAAGCTCCTTTTGGTTCATGGTGTGAAACCTAATGGTCTATGTTAAGACCATTTTTCATGGCCTTTATGTTCAAGTCTATCACAGTGGTTCATTAGCCATTTTAAAACCCTTAAATGCCTCATATGATTCAATGTGATTTATAAAATATTCATAAAAATGGAATATTCTACTATTTCATTTTTTAAAAGAGTCTTGAAGAGGTGATATTATCATTATAATCCATTACTAAGTGTTTAATGCCATAAAGGGTCCATTTTAAGGATTGAATCCACCTCTTCACTCAAAAATTTGACCCCACATGAAAAAATGCATCCTTTCAACTCCTATCACACCACTCAGTTCAAAATGTTAATTAACTCTTATTCCCCCACTCTACCCTTTAATAGTGGTTTTAGGTCAAAAGCATGAATAAAATGTAGGAAAAGAGTTATTTTCAAGTGTTTTATGTTGGTTATAAGGACTTGTATGGTCAGTCCATATAGATGAGAGTCAGGTGTTGAAGAATAACTTATTTTATATGCCTAGAAGAATTTTCATGGTCTAACAAATCCAAACAAGCCCAAAACTAACCTCTCTCTTCAACGAAGCTCCTTTGAAGCCCATGAAAAATTTTAAGTTTATGAATAATATGTGAATGAGAGAGAATATTGAGATTTTGTATTATGGGAATATAATGGGGGTCCCTTGACATTCTTATCCATGTCATGTTTCTACAGGTTCATGTCCATATCTTTATGGATAAATATTAACAACCTAGCCACTCTAATGACCTTCCTTATCTATGTAGGGTCTAGAAAGTGCAATGGTTTTGGTACTTATAAAAGGATTTTATACAAATATATGTTTGATATGTGTTCATGAATTCATCATATTATAACTCAAACACCATAAACCCTTGGTTCACACATGTGGGAGTGTGAGAGTATAAAAATATCCATGTTCTCCTTATTTTCAAACTATAGGAAATTTTCTCAAGTTACAAGGTCTTTGGTATAGATTTAAGGTGTTTGATGATGTTTTGGTCTTAATGATAATAAAATTGAATCCATTTGAGTCTCATATGATTTTACCTACTCATCTATTTCATTTCATGAATAAATAACATCCCTTTCAATCTATGTCCCAAGGTGACTATCATAAGTACATTTTGTGATCCCCTATCAAACATAACCCTGTGTCATTATAGTATCTATAAAGGGTTTCAATTAAAGTCCAAATAGATATAATTTCACTAATGGTGTAAATTTTACTTGCCTTATCACCCTAAAAACCCATCTCTATCCTATGTCTAGTTATTCTCAATTCTTATCTTTGAAAAGGGAATCCTAATAGGACCACCTACAGGTTATAAAGCAGATTAGAGACTTGATGAAATGTTGACTGATAAAATAAGGTCTTAGATACACTATCAAGAATTAAATAATATAGTGACATATGAATAGTTAATGTAGATATGGTGAATAATATTTATTATATATTAATCCCTTATCTTCAACATATTATACAAGGCAAACTTCTTATAGTCATTGCAGACCTAAAGTAGACTAGTCACGGAAGGACAACTAAGATGAGATGTAGAAGGTGTGAAGGTAAATTAAGAAACCTTGAGGAATAAATATGGATATATAATACATGATATATGAGTTTAATATGGGTATACAAGGCCCATCAATAACCACACACTAGATTCACTCAAAGAGAAGGCAAGATTAGTTAAGGACCTCAAGGTACACACAAGGTTATAGTGGTAAAATGAAAGAAATGTTGATGGTGAAGAAGATTTGAAAAAGATTCAAAAGGTAAAAATATATTTATAGTACATTATTACACTAATCCCTTTCAAATGTATCAAATCACCACTCAAATAAGGTTTACATACAGTGTAGGCCTATAAAACCACCTATAGGCTTGATTGTAGGTGAGAAGAAATTGAACAAGGATCTTTGTCTTGAGGGTAAACAAGATGATAGGAAAATTTTCAATATAAATATTCAATTCATGAGAATAATATGGTACTCATAATATATCCCTCAAATGTTCACATTCACAGTCCTGACAGGTAGGAAAGCCACTTTTTAATAGAGTTACTGGTAAGAAATGAAAGTATGAAACCTTCCATGGTGATCAAGAAGAAAATGAAAGGTATTAAGGAAAATTTAGGTATGAAAACATGATATTCATGATACTCATTATATTTTAATTAACTAGGTCCTTGGAAATAATATAAAGGCCTAATGGCCTATTTAGTATTATTAAACCTAAAATTGAGACATGCAGGCCTATGCACTAGGGTGGATGACATCTACATATGTTAGGTGGATATTGAAGATAAAATGCCTTAAAATTATCTAATAAAAAGGAATCAAGGGTTTCATGAACATGAGATCCTAATTTATTTTGAGAATCACTTAGCTAAACATCAAAACTATAAATGCCCATTAGGCCTAATAGGCCTAAATAGGTCTGTGTGCACAAGCCAAGAGAATTTGCTTAGTTAAGGTTGTAGTCTAAGAAAGTAACTATGAGAATAATATAAATTATAAAATATAGCAATGTGTATAAACTATAAATTAACACATGTTGGTTCTATATGTTAAAACACCCTTAGAACAGACCATTACCCAACATCCAACCATGACCCTGAGTCAAGTTAGCTAACTAGATAAGCCAACTCACCAACCTACCTCTTCACCCCACTTGAACTTTGACACTCAACCATTGATGGTCACCATGATCATCGATGGTTAGCTTAACCACTGATGGTTAGCCTAATGACTGACGGTCAAGTCCCTACCACTTGAGCACTCAAACTTAGTCTATGTGTGAACCCAAACACATAATAATTTAATTCATGCAATGAGATAATGCATCAATAATTAAATTTATGTAATGAGTTTTACCCCTTGTATAACCTACACCTCCATATATTTTTCCTATAAAAGATAGGAGTAAGAGTTGAAAAGAATATCCATTCATCCACATTCATCTAAGCATCTAGGAATTTAGCAATCAAGCTATAAACCAACAATCACCAGGAGCTTCTAGCATCAAGAAATTATTTTTAGGTCTTATAGAAAGTCAAAAACTATGATAAAGAGACAAAAATATACCAAAATTATTCTATAGGTAAAGTACCATTACTCTGCCAAAATTAATTCTTAGTCTACCATCACCCATCAAGCAACAAACTAGGTACATTTAAATAACACCCATTTTCGTAATATCTTATAACTCCCTAACCTTAACTAGATCTCAAATCACATATTTACCCATTCTACAACCCTTTTATGAACACCCTCAGAACCCACCCTGACTGTTGATACTCAACTTGACCATCAATGGTCACCCTGCCCATTGATGGTCACCTTCAAGTATTGATGGTCAACCAAATAACAATGGTCACCTTAACTATCGATGGTCATCCCAACTATTGATGATCACTATGGTAAGAGATAATAGCAAGATATTCCCACTTTCTTCCCTTAACTAAATTCTACTTTCTTTCTTTCTACATGTTCACAAAGACCCTACCTATTTTATGAACCCAACTTGACCTATTTATAATTAGTATTAGCCCACTTATTTTTATAATTATTTTATTTCCTTTCTCAAGCATTTATTTCTTCTTTCAATCCCTTTTAGTCTTTTACGTCAGTTGATGCAAGTACTTCATCTTTATTTATTTCAACTTAATTATTCTAAAAGAGTGGATTGATATCCTCCTAATAGGCTCATGCTTCTTAGATATAGGTCATGTTAGGAAATCCACCTTGTTATCCATCTAACAACCCATTTTGTTCAAGTATCTTTCTTATCTATAGGGTATTCTTCATAAGACAAAGAAGAGCTCTTCAAAATCATCTATATCACATACACACAAATAAATAGGTTCTTCTATCGTACCCATATTTAGTTTCTTATTTATTTTATTCCTATAAAATAAACTAATATTGAGAGAAACATTCTGGCACACCCAGGGTGATCTAGTATTATCTAGGTGCCCCTATTCTTCCTTATTATATGCTCATTAAAAGAAATCAAAATTTATTCTAGGTATAAAATAAACCTTGCATACATTGATTGCTTTCATTTTTATTTCATGTAGTTAAAATTAAAGGTTAAATTAATTCAATCCTAGCTTCACTTATATATCACACACCATACCAAACCACTTAAATTAATCAAAAAATAATAACTGACATAAAGCCCAACTAGGGTTTCATCTCCTAGTGGATCACCTTCACCCTTTGGCTATCTTATTGGTAGGTCATTACCAGGAAAAAAAACAAAAATCGTCTCTTTGGCTGAGTCTAAACTTTATAAATTGGTATATACTAGCTAAACACCCAACACCCTTATCATTGTGGTGTGTGAAGAGAGGGGGTAGGCCCCAATACCAAGCCACATATGTATTTCCAACATAAATCCTTTTAAGAGCCTTAAAAACTTGAAACCAACCATAGACTTCTTTTCTAGCACCTATTCTATAAACCAAGTACTTCTTCACATGTTCCAACTAAGGCATAAGCCAAAAGTGAGATAAAAAGTACCTTAAGATTTTAAACACACTATATTGTATGTTTTTTATTACCTTGATATTTTATCTTTTGTTTACTTCATGTTTGAGTTTTGAGCTTTCCTTTATCCTTTCTATTCTTCATATGGTTTTTACTAGACAATAGTTAAATAACTAAACCAACTAGGAGCCACCTTCCTCTTATTCTTCCTCCATGAAGTATACTTTAGATGTGGAGGGTTCTCCCCATCATTATACCACCCTTATCATGCATTCAATCATTGTCTAAGGTGATTCAGATTTTTTCAACTTCCTTGATAATAACCCCATGACCCTCCAACATTAACTCAACACCCTATCTTACTGCACCCCTATTTTAGTTCCTCTGAGTGATCCACCTTATGGGATTCCTCCCCATATTATGGGAGATATCCTTTTTTCAGCTACCTCTACCCACCCTATGATCACTCAAACATCTTCCTCCACTAATAACCCATCCACTACCTCCATCCAAACTCAATCAAACAACCCAACCAATAATCAAACACCCCATACAACAACTAACAACCCCTCCAACATAAGGACAACCTCACCTTTTTTACCCATACTCCACCCACCATGGGGATATCTTCTACCCATATTACCACTACTCCCATTATCACTACCAACCCACCAATCTCCACCCCACATCAAAATGAGATGCTTTCTAACTTTTACCCTTCCACCTATCAAAACCAACATTACCACTCACCCCCATCCAATTAACCCATCCATACCTTTAATCCAATCCATATTAATTCCTCAATATCTTAATATGATTATACCTCTAAACCAAACCACATCAACCCCTCAATAAATACCTATGACACCCTACCCATGCTATGTTCTTAATCCATAAAGATACATAGCTCCATCTTCCACCCAACCTCTTGTGCCTAATAACCCATATGTGGCACCTTCTACCCATCCTCTTATGCCTATTAACCCTTACATGACATCATCCCAACCCTTAATGACCACATACTAGCATGTGTCATCTTCTCAACCTTCTAGTAGTTATCTGTATATTGCATCCACCCAACCCTAGCAAAACTTACCACACAATTATGAAACTCCCTAACCCCAAATAGATTTGTTCAAAATGTTGATGGATAAAATGACCAACCTAGAGTCATCTATCTATAGGTCTCATAACCTCTTATCTTACAAATAAATCTTTAATGAACCTATTTAACCATCCATCCCTCTCCAACCTTACCCTCCTTAATTGGAACTACCCAAATTTTCTAAATTCCAAAGCAAGGAAGACCCCCTAACAACACCTAAGAATGTTTCAACATTCTTGCCACTTGATTGCCTATAATGATGCTCTTCTCCTTCACTCCTTTCCTATGTCTTTATTTAGATCATCATTATATTGATATAATTATATCACTGAGCACTCAATCTTTTCCTTCTCCCAACTCACCCAAACCTTTTTAGACCAATTTTTGATCAATATATCTATGAAGGTCTCCATCACTAATCTTTACTCCATTAGGGAATTTGATGATGAATCAATTACTAATTTTGTAAATCGATGGAGAGGTCTTATCAACCATCTCTCTTTATCTTTGTCCCAACTTGAGTTGATTAAAATTTTCTCTTAGGATTGTGCCAAACACATCACCCCCACTCTTTAGGTTCAAACCTTTAGAACCTTTGATGATTCTTTCACCATGTCATGTAAACAAGAAATTAGAGCCATCAATGCAGGGAAGTTGACACTGAGAAATAAAAACTCTATATTCAAATCTAATGACCCCTACCCATCAAAAACCACTAACTATTCTAACTACCCTAACACCAAACCAAAGGATATCAAAAACACAGTTATCCTTAAAATCATTCCACCTCTGGTTGTCAACCAATCAAACCAAACCAACTCCTCTAACTCATCCAATAACCAAAATTGAAATCAAAATTGGGATACCCCAAAATAATACACTCTACTAATGGAGTCATATGCTTCAATTTTTGACAAGCTTCTCAAAGCCAACATCATACATCTTTCCCCATAAAACCTCCCTAACAATTTTATGATTCTCACCCTATACCCAACTAGTACAATGAAAATGATCTATGTGATTTCCATTGGGTCATTGGACATGACATTAGTAGGTGTAACACCTTTAAGACCATTGTCTAGAACTTGATTGATAAATGATAATTTACATCAGATAATCCTAATGTACCCCTAAATTAGTCACTCAACATCTTTCAACAACCTTTTCCCAATCACACCCCTTCTACTAGCCATAATGATAACAAACTGGAAACATCTCACATTCATGAGGTCCATATGTTTAATACAATTACTAGTGAACCTATCATTGAGAAAACCACTGCCTCAACTACCTCATTTTACACTCCACTTATTGAAGTGGTTAAATCACCATCCATTCCTTTAGATACCCAAACAAAGGAAGCAACCACCTCCTTTTCTTCATTTGATGGAATAATGGACTTACCCACCTCTCCTTTGATATAAATACCAAAGGAGGAAAACATTGTCATCACACCTTCCTCCCCCATCATGAAATCACCCACTCTCTATTTTGAAACCATTTTAAAAAGAGAGATCACCTTATCTACTCCTTCCATGGAAGAAACATATTCTTTAATTTTGGAAAATTTAACCAAATATAAGGGTGAAGAAAACATTCCCTTACCCCAACCTATGGGCATAGCCTTTGAATCCATTTCCCAAAGAAACAAACCAATTTATAAACCCTTCTCTAGATTGGTCCAAAGCCTAGAATTCTCCTCTCAACCTAATATGGATTGAACTACCTTTTGGCACCATCTTGCGTTCCCTTGTTAAAACAAGCATTAACCTTAAACCTCACCTTCATCTACCCCATATTCAATCACACCTACTCTTAAACCTATAATCACCTCAACCCCTTCATCAAAAACATTTTTTCCAAAACCATGGAAGAACCATCAAAACCATATCCATCCAAAATCATCAAATCACCTTATACCTCTCTAATCAAACATATCAAGAACCTTGGGGTAATTCCTAATCCTATACTTATCCACCCATATTTAAATTTGGATTTAAACCCATTTATTCCACCAAATAAAACTTTAGCCAAACCAACCAAGAAGGTGGATCCACCCAAACTCCCACCTAGAACCAAAATCATACCACCTACTTCCTTCTTACCTTCTAACTTGGGACCCATCCTTCTTCCATCATAGGAGCTCATCCTTCTATCAAAAATACCAAACCTCCAAAAACTACCCAAGATAAACTTCTTACTTTTATTCTAACTTTAAATACCCCCTCTAAAACATCAAACTCCACATCATTCTTAAACAAACTATCTACCTCTACCTACCCACTTATCTCTAAACCTTCATCATCTCAATCACCCACATCCAAATATTTCACCTTTAAAGCTTCCACCTCAAAACAATATAACACCAAACAACCCCAATCAAACTCACCTACTAAAACCGTTCTACCACCCATAACTCCCATAGTGAATCCTACTTCTGAGAAGGCCCCCACACCAAAAACCAAAAGACCATCACCCTTAATATCTTTGTTCAAATATTATTAGACAACTTTATAAAGGTTTTTATAGACTTATTCTGTCAACCTACCACCTATCAAACCCTTTGACCCTTCAAATCTGAAACCATCTTGGTTTAATGATAGTTTAATCTCTTCATACCATAAAACATATAGACATGACATAGAGAACTATAAATCTCTCAAAGCACTATCAATAACCTATGGGATGAAGATGATATATTATCAAATAAACCTTTCTTAATCCCATTATCAACCTAACCATAAAAAAAACATATCCCATACTTACCCACTCCCATAATCTTATCCAAGTGTGAGGAGGAACTAAAGCAACCTTCTAGCCTGATGCTTCCCCTAATCCACACCATCCATATGGTCACTTGATCTCATTCCAAATAAAAGGATAAGGGAAAGACCAAAGTGTCCATTATATGGGCATATCCTTCCACCCGTCATCCTTCCAACCAAACTCAAGAGATTTCACCTTCACCTTCACCAAAACCCAAAATATCCATTTTGAGTGCCTCTACCTCTAATCCTTCTAAATCTATCCAATGAGTAGTTCTAAAATATCTACACTAAACACTATTGAAGATGAGCCTATAAAAATTAATCAAAACCTCACCCTATCACTTTCAATCATTGATAGAGGCCCTTAAATCTTAGAGGTCTAATCTCAAGATCCTCAACCTCTTGTAGCCTTTGTCAGAGATCTTCAAATTTTTACCCTTGTCACCTTAAAATATTTAGATATACATTCTATCTAGCTCAATGATCCACATCCACATCTCTTCATCACTACATACATCAATCAAACCCACATCAAAAAGGTGATGATTGATGGAGGAGCTATTATTTGTATTATCTCTTCCCATTCTTAAGACCAGCTCCAACTACCAAAGAATATCATATCATAAACCATAGCAGTCCTCCATTCCTTTAATGATACTATGGCCATAACCTTGGAAATAGTTTTACTCCACATCCATTTGGGACATCACATGCTTCCAAAGCTCTTCTACATTGTGGAAGGTGAGTTTTAATACAACATCTTAATTAGATGCCCTTGGATCCACTCCATGAGTTATGTCCCATTCACCTTGCATCGATGTGTCAAGATTGAACATGAGGGTCAAGTCATCACCATACAAGATAACCCTAGTCCTTTCACATCTTGAAACATAAAATATCAACACAATTACATTATAGTTATACTTTCATCCACCTCATCACCAACCAACAATAACTCCACCCCTACTATTGACAAAGATTCAACTAGATCATCTATCCCTTCTTATATCCCCATAAAGGACCCCTTGGAACCTATGTTCTAATGTCTCTCACTAGGAGAATATCATATTTTTGACTTGGATACCTTCCATACTCCTCATGAGTATGGGAGTCTTGACCATAATCTTGGCTATGATCCCAATATCATAACCATCATTCCTTTCAAGATTCTTAACCACCAAACCAATTTCATCTATGGGGGACTTGATCATCCCCTTATTGCTTCTTCCACCACCTCTTCTACCTAACCATTTACCTTTTATTTTTCTTATTTTGAAAAACTAGAATTTACCAAATTATACTTTCATAGGTGTGCCTAAAAGTAATTAAGTCTTAACCATTATGAACATGGACCCCATGAGTTCCCTATAATAAAAACCTAAAAACCTCATGAGCTATTTGGCCTTGGGTTTATCCCACTAGAATATCCCACCAATTCACACAAACCCATTACCACCATTGAGGAATATATTCCATCCTCACCAACCCCATTTGTTTTAAAGTCTAAGGATTTCAAAGTCATCCCTTCTAAAAAAAATTTTTAGTTAATACCATTGAGTTTCCCCCCCTAACTTATCAAAAGGGTGTCCAAAATAAAACCTTTCCTCTTATTCATCTTGAAATTGTACAAAATGATAATCTTACCATCCACACCATCCAAAATCAAGATGGTAATTAAATTCTCACCTATCTTAGTGCACACAATTCTTCTATCCACAAATCCCTTCTTTTTGAAAACCAAACCATGTTAAACAAATCCACTATCGATGTCAACTTGGGTACTCAGGATAACCCTCACATTGTAAATATTGGTCAATATTTAGATTCCTTGAAGCAACAAGATTATCCTTTCTTCATGATCTAAGCATAACATTTGGTTGGTCCTATCAAGATATGCTTAGAATCGATCCTTTCATATCTCTCCATAGCATCCTCATCCATCCTAATGCTAAGCCTATTAGGCAAAAGCTTCACAAGATATACACTCACATTTCCCTTCTAGTCAAAGAAGAGATTTAGTGCCTCTTATCTATCAATTTCATTCAACCCATCGACTATCTCCAATGGGTTTCTAATATCTTTCCCATTACCAATCCCATAGGGGGACTTCACCTTTATGTTACTTATCATGGCCTCAACCTTGATTGTCCAAAGGATGACTTCCCTTTTGCTTAGCATTGACCAACTTGTTGATCTTACATCTAGCCACACGATGTTATATATCATGAATGGTTTTTTGGGATATAATCGGAGCTTTATTTCCCATGAGAATTAGCATAAGACTTCTTTCATCACCCCATGGGGAGCCTTATACTATAAGGTCATGTCATTTGGTCTGAATAATGTTGGCGTAACCTATTAGTGTGTGATGACCTACATCTTCCATGATGTCATACAAAAAATCATAGAGGACTGCATAAATGATCTCCTTGGGAAATCCAAATATCACAAGGATCATCTAAAAGTTTTCAAGGTTATCTTTGAGTTCCTAATCCATTTTAAAGTCTGACTCAACCCCCAAAAATGTGTTTTTGGGTCCTATCTAGAAATATTCTTAGATTTATCATCTCTCTTCAAGAAATTGAAGTAGACGTTACCAAAGTTAAAGTGATCCTCAACATGCAACCTCTAACCTACCTTAAACAACTCTATATCTTATAGGGGAAACTCTAATCCATTCATCACTTTGTCTCTCAGTTATTAGATAGATGTCAACCCTTTCATCATCTTCTCAAGAAAGACACATATTTTAAGTGGACTAAGGACTAACAACACACCTTTGATTCACTCAAATAATACCTTATTTCTATACCCATTATTATACCTCCTAAAGAGGACCAACCTTCTACCTTTATATCTCTACTACTAACCATTCCTTAGAGGCATTATGTGCTCACCATGATGAAAAAACAAAGAGCAAGTTATCTACTATATGAGTCAAACACTTATAGAGTATGATAATTATTACACCCATACTAATAAGATTTTATTCACTTTAATCTTTATGGCTTCTAAACTTTATTATTACCTCCTTAATCACTAAACCTTTGTCATCACCCACACCAACCCACTAAAGCACATGCATTCTAAACCATACCAAAATTAGTGTATGGTTAAGTGGCTCATGCTCCTAGCTGAGTTTGACCTTGAGTTCCTCTAACATAATTTAATTAAAGGGAAATTCATCACTGATCAATTGGTTGAAGCTCCTTTGATAGACAACTAACTACTTCATCTTGCATTTCTAGATGAGTCTATCATAACTCTTTCTCAAGAGGATGTCACCTACCAAATGACCATGTTCTTTAATGGCTCAAAATGCTAGAATAATGGGGGTGTTAGTTTTATTCTCATTCCCCTCAATATGAGCCTCTTCCGCTTTATTTCAAACTTGATTTTGAGTATACCAATAATATAGCTGAGTATGAATCCCTAGTAATAGGTCTCCAAGCCACTCTAGCCTTGGAAGTTAAGGTGATTAGTGTCTTTGGAAATTCATAACTTATGGTCAACTAGATCAATGGATCATATCAATGTAAAAATGATTTATTTTAATAGTAAAAATTCTTGGTAGATTTACTCTTATCATTATTTGATCATTAACTTATCTAATCTATTCCATCATCTACAAACAAGTTTGTAGATATAATGGCTTCCCTTCCTTCCTATATCTCATCTACACCTTATGATTCTAATATCTTTGTCACCATTCATCATTTTATCACACCTTATTTTATCCAATTTGACATCCCTACCATTTTTAATGTGAAGGAATCCCCATTGGATATATAGTATAAGCAAACCTTTGACTACCTCAACCTCGACATCATTCTTCCCAACCTCTCTAAGAATGCCTGAAGAGCCTTTGTTTAGAGTACCTCTCATTATACCATACTAAGGGGAATAATTTTCAAATGTGGTGTTGATAGCCTCCTTCTCCATTACCTATGTAATCATGAAGATTCCTCTGCTATTAATGAAACACATGATGATATCTATGCGAGATATTTTAGTGGTCTAGTTATCACTAAATTTATCTTTTGCCTTGGATACTATTGTCCCACTCTTAATCAAGGCTCTTGTGATTATGTGAATAAGTGTGTTAAATGTCAACAACATGTTAATTTACATCATGCACCAGCTCATGGCCTTCAATTATGCAAGGACTTTTGGTCCTTCTCACAATGAGGACTAGAACTCATTAGGGAAATCAGTTCTCATTATTCATAATGACACCACTCCATCATCACCACCACTAATTATTTCACCAAGTTGGTAGAGGTTATTCCTCTCATCTAGACCAAAGATGAAAAGATAGTCAACTTCATCAATCATCATATCATTTATCATTTCAGTGTTCCCCATAATATCATCATTAAAAATGGAAAATATTTCAAAAATAAACAAGTCCAAGGTCTTTGTGATGCATTTGGCATCAAGTTAATATTTTACTTGCATTATCATCCATAAGAAAATGGATAAGTAGAAGCATCTAACAAAACTCTAAACAAGATGTTAACCAAAATGGTTAATGCTTCTAGTCAATATTGGTAATTACACATCCCCTTCACTTTGTGGGCATATCACTCTAGCATTCAAACCTGTATGGGTGCTACCCCTTTCTCTCTAGTCTTTGGAGTAGAGGTGGTCTTGCCTCTTGATGTCTAGATTAACTTTCTTCACATATCCATACAAGACATCATTTCTAATAATGACTATTATTAAGAGCTTATAGCATGACTTGAGATACATGACAAGTGCTACCTAGTTGCACTTAGCCATCTTTTTATCTATCAAGAAAAAGTCAATAATTCCTATAAAAAGTACCTAAAATAAAGAGAATTAAACATCAAAAACCTCATCTTGAATTAAAATTAACATGTGACCAATATGGAGAAACTCAAGTAAGGAAAATTTAATTATAATTAGCTTGGATCCTACATCATAACCCACAAGTATGGATTAGGAGCTTATCATTTGTCCTCTCTTGAAGGAAAACTAGAACCTAAGTCTCTTAATGCTTTATACCGATATCCTTTATTTCATTAAATATATATCAAACTCACCTTTTACCTAATGTAATCTTGTCCTTTGATTTATGATATGTTCACCTTCCTCACACCTTCATCCTATCCCCTTGAGGACAAATAATTACAACATAGAACCATTTGATGAACCACCATAGTCACAGCCTAATCCTAAATATGGGTACCATGGTTCTACCCATGGCATGGTTCTCATGGATACTTTTTGTCCCTAATAAGATGGAATCCCATGGTCATTTTCTCTCAAACCCACCACTTTCATCTATCATTAACCTTGTTGTGCTCTAGGTTTTTTCCCTCATAAAGGTAAAACTTCAATCCTATATAGACTTTTCTATGTCTAACCTAACATTAAAACAATTTGGGATACCTAAATATCACTTGGATCAAATATATTTATCATGCAGACTACTCCTTAGAAGGATAGTTTCCCAAAATATAAATTGCTTAAAAGGATAGACTGCTCCCTTGAAGGATAGCTACCAAAATGAAAAAATCCCAAACATATACCACTCCCTAAAATAATGGCTAAGTAAAATTTGTCAAAGAAATAATTTGAGGCTTCATGTATAGATTATGTTAAAAAAACTATGAAAACAAAGTAATGAAACAACCCTATATGAAAATTAGAACAAGTTATCACAAGAAAACTACAATCATCTTTCATATATAGAATCATTAGACTTATCACATTGATTAGTCTACACCTTGCATTAATACATGGACTATATATTATGGTTATTAAGTCACCTATAAAAGGGTAAAACCAACCCTTAAGAGGTTACACTACCCTTCACACCACCTATCACCTATCCCCACTTTATATAATCTACAAATCGAGGGATTCAGGAGCTTACTTGACATGATGTGATCAAGACACCTTTTACCAACTAACGTATGCTAATGTGAAGCATTTGAAAGGATTATGTTCCTTAAGTCAATATAAATTTGGTTTTATCTAGTCCTTACCAATGAAGAATCATCATGCCTTTTCCTTCCCCTCTCATAATTGGTTCATGTATTCACTTAGATGCATCTCATGTTTTTCATCTCTTTTCCACATTTAGTTTCATTATCTAACTTACTTTATATGCTATCATCAAAAAAATAACTATAAATCATAACAAAACCGTAATCATCACATCTATAATCATAAAACAAATCATATATCCATGATTGTAACCATAATCAAAACATTATATCCATGTATAAAATAAAGCATCACATCATCATAATCATGTATAACCATTCATCATAAACATCATCCATAATAATCACATGCCTAAGTTAGTGAGTCTACATCTCGTAATCATAATCATAATAAACTATAAACATCACAACCATGAACCATGAACCATATAATCACATCTATATATTATAATCACATCATATACATCATGTCTCATCAAAATAAAATAGTGCATGTAATAATGTGCATCTCTCTCTCAAAACATATACATCTCACTTCATCAACTCACAGCCTAATATCAAAATAATATACACCTATACATATCATATCATGACCTATACCCCTAGGGCACCACTATCTTCTAGTGTCTACCCTCATGAAGTTCATGTCTATCCCTATGTATATGCAGCCTACTAACTTGGTATTGCCACACTAGCACCACCTACCAAGATAGCTCTATACTCACTCCATCAGGGCTCCACTAGGTAGTGTGTCAAGACTATCACCTCATAATACCATAATTCCTATATAATGGCTATATACCTTTACATATTAATGGTCCCTACTAGACCTATTGGTGTTGATACTACTCCTCTAGTCTATCTCAAAGAGTCTCTTGCTTGGTTGACTTTGACTTGTGTCATCCTATCCTAGTCCTTCTCACTTGTCACAATGGCTAGTTAACCCTATCATATATAAACTTGGCCCTGTAATGTAACCAACAACCCTTATAATGATGCAACTTATGCATTTATATTAGATAGTGCTACTCTTACCTATCCATCAGGGCCACCTCACTATACCTATACTTATAGACCCCCACTAGCTAGGTCCACATCTATAGCCTACCCACCCCCATCATCCCATCCAAAATCTGCCATTGCATAAAGGGATTTATACCATGCCTCATAGCCATCAACAAAACCTAAATCATCAATCTTTGTTCTAGTAGGAAGCTCCTCATAATCAAGAACCATCTCCACTTATTATGGCTATGCAAGCAAAAACTCAACATCTTCCCACATATACCTTAGAAATAGACCCATAATCCACTATATCAAGCCAAACTACTTGTGAACCCAACCAAAATGCATGCGCTTAGTCTCACCCTTTCTCCTCCCAAAAATACATCTATATCTCTATATTAATAAAATGTGTTGATCATAGTGGTCCCACCTTGAAAATTTGACATATGACCTCCAGCTACATCTCTAACCATCAAGGCCTCCATTGCCCCTCTAAACCAATCAATGTCTCATACACCTCCTTCATCTCCTATGAGCATGTAATCACTCTTCTACCACATAAAACCCACCCTAAATTCCATTTGGGCATATCCCTCCCATGGCAACCCTATCAGCCTCAGTACCTAGATGTGCTCATAGGCCCAGTAGTGTATCATGAACCCCACATTAATTTTGTACCTCATGTGAGATCTAAACCCCCATAACTCTATATATATCTAAATCAATAGCACAAGCACCCACCCAAACATTGTATGACCCAGTATCATCTCCACCAATATACCTAGCAATAAATAAGGAAACATCCCACTACTCAAATTTAGAACTACAAAGTAGGAAATCACCATCATCATCATAGTCATCAACCTTTAGTCATATTTAGCCCTCTGATACAAAGGTGTGTAGCTAAAAAATATAGTGTGACACTTGGAAAAGGCCTAATCCTCACCATATAAGAGCTCCATCTACTTATTTCTCTCTTCCCTCTCTATGTGATATATTGGATCCCCTCAAATAGGTAGCCATGTGATGATATGTATATCCTCTATAAAGATAGTCATCTCACTAGTCAGTAGGAGAAAGGTGTTCATGGTTAGATCCCATCTCTTGACGAGGTCCACAATCATCACCATATCTTTTAGTACATTTTGGTAGTGCATCATCACTCTAAGGCTAACTGCCTCTATGTGAGCCTAATCCTCATCTATCATCCCATGATGGATCTATGTAAAGATCCAAGAAACCCAATCCCACATCTAGATCTGATCCCATGCCTACAAAATTCAATATATCAAACACACTTAGTTTTCTAAAAACTACTTTGCCCATGGATAATGTCCTTTCACCTCATTTCACCTACCTAGTTGCACATATTTTCTCTACATGAACAACATCTAGTGTTTTAGTTTTTCATCTTTTCTATTAATCTACCCTAAACCCAAGATACCTTTACTATTTTAATTCTATAACATTTGACAATCACCAATTTCTTTCATCTAAAAAACTTAGTCATTTGATCAACCACCAATGGTCACTCTAACTGTTGATGGTCAGCCCCCCATTTAGCCAATGGTCATTGACTGTCGATGGTTAGATACAACCACTGATGGTTGGTTATGACTACCAATGGTCATTATTTGTGACCACCATTAGAAAACCCTAACCTTAATATGCCCATAAAAACACCCAAAACTCATCCCAACTTAAAATATACCTACCTAATACTTACACTATCCCCCCTCAACCTACCCCACCCTTGAAAATTCATTTTCACCTCAAAATTCAACAAAAAACAATTTACAACCTAAATACCCTAGGAAAACCCAAACCCCTCCCCCAAACCAATCATAAATCAACAAAATTCAACTAAAATGACCAAATCAATCTATTCTACCAAGTTAATGTATCCCCTACCTCATTCATATACCATCATCAAGGAGTAATCTTGGGTCCCATTACTCGACCATACCCCTATTTTCCTTGAATTATTGGTTCAACACTCTAGTTAGATTCACCACAAATCTCATGCTCAACTAATCAAGAACTACCTCATCATCACTCTCACATAAAAACCAAGGATATCAGTACGAACAAGAGTCAAGAGTCAAAAATCAAGTGATTAAAAATGACAACTTTTTTTGACTTTTTAAATATCTACACTTTTAGGGTTTAATCCCTAACCATCGATGGTCAAGGTGACCAATGATGGTTGTATTCAAGACCCCTAACCATCGATGATCAAGATGTCAAAAATTTCATAATTTTAACACACTCCTCTTAGTTCCCACCTTTGGATATTTCCTTGTCTACCTACCCTACCAACCATGTCCACCTTGATGTTGGCCATTTTTAGCCTAAACTATCACATATTTTAGGATGACCTTGCCTTAGTCATTTTGACTACACTAACTAGCATTTCCATGTTTCACATTTAAACTTACACCACCGAGTGCACACTAGACCATTTGTGTTCTTTGGGGAAGCATTTCCTACTTTGGATACCTATGAAAAAATAGACCTTGTCTAAAAAACTTGATAGGAATAACCCAATCAATTATGCCTAATGATGTGGCTTGGTTACCCCATCATTAGTCCTTCTAGAGTTGACCTTTATTTTTTACCAACCATGGAAACCTAATCTATGCATGATCTTGACTATTGCCCTTAGTTGTATTTTGTGCACATGTTTACACTTCAAATACCCAACCCTTTTATCACCAACCTTGTGACTCATCATAAACCACTTGTCAAACCTATACTCAATTTAGTTTTATCTCATCCATTCCTAGATTAAGGAGGAACACCTCATCCCATGCTCAAAATATATTTTTATTTTATATCTTGCTAATACAAATTATACAACAAAAAGGGAAAAATTTAGAAACTAGAATACAATGGTTTTATATTTCAAAACAACCCTAGATCAGATCATTACCCAACTTTTGACCATGACCCTAAGTCAAGTTAGCTAACTATCTAAGCCAACTCACTAACCTACCTTTTAACCCCACTTGACCTTTGACATTTGATCACCAATGGTCACCATGACCACTGATGGTCACCCTAACCATGAATGGTTAGGTCCCTACCACTTAAGCACTCAAACTTGGTCCATGTGTAAACCTAAATACATCAAAACTTAATTCATGTAGTGAGCTAGTGCATCAAGAGTTAAATTTGTGTAATATGTTTCACCCCTTCTAGAACCTACATCTCCATCTCTTTTTCCTATAAAAGAGAGGAGAAGGAGGTGAAAAGAGGACCGATTCATCAAAATTCATCTAAGCATCTAGTACTTTAGCAATTGGGTGATCAATCTATCAACCAAAGGTCATTAAGAGCTTCTAACATCAAGAACTTCTCTGCAAGTCTTCCTCTAGAAAGTCAATAGATATGACAAAGACCGAAAACTCTACCAAAATTACTTCTCAGTCTACCATCATCCATTAAGTAAAAAACTAGGTACATTTTGTACTTCAAGTTTGGTTTATTTGGTTTTTGACATCTATGCCTAAATCACACCATTCTACATAATATCTTCTAGCTCCCTAACCATAACCAAATCTCCAATCACTTATTGACCCATTCTATAGCCCTTTTCTAAACACCCTCAAAACCCAAAACCACCACCGATGATTACCCTAACCACCAACAATCACCCTAACCATTGATAGTCACCTTCAACCATTGATGGTCACCCAATTACCGATAGTCACCTTAACCACTGATATTCATCCCAAATATGGATGATCACTATGGTAGGAGATACCAAAAATATATTCCACCTACTTACCTTCAACTAAATTCCACTTTCTATCTTTATACCTATTCATAGAGACCCCACCTATTTTTTGAACCCAACCTAACCTATTTAGTGTTAGTATTGACCTACTTATTACTATAATTAGTTTATTTCCTTTGTCAATATTTTATTTCTTCTTACATTACCTTTCAATATTTTTTTATCATTTGTTGTAATTAATTCATCTTTATATCTTTCAACTTAATTTTTCTAAAAGAGTAGATTTATAGCCTATTAGTAAGCTCATGCTTCTTGTATCTATCTCATTCTAGTAAATCCACCTTTGTATCCATATAACAACCCCTTTGTTCAAGTATATTTCTTATCTATAGGTCATTATTCCCAAGACAAAGAGGAGCTCTTCACAATCATCTGGATCATGCATGCATAAATAAATAGGTTCTTCTACTATACCCATATTTAGTTTCTTACTTATTATATTATTAAAAAATAAACATAAATTGAGAGAAACATAATGTTTCAAATGATTGAGTCTTCTATTCAATATGGAAATAAGCTCAATGGCCTATTAGGCTTTTAGGCCTAAATTAGTATAAACATACCTACATCAAACTAAATGCATATACTATTGAGATAATATAAAGGTATATGGACATTTTAAATAAGGTTAGAGAGAAAATTAAATGTTTCATATAATAAGATACCCAAATTATGATGAGAATATGCTAAACATATTCACCAAGTGTTATTCAAACTAAATTACTTACAAACCCTAAGAAGGAGATATAAGAAGGTAGGTAACATAATTGGAAGAAGGCCTCCATAATAAGGGTATTTATAGTATTAATTTTTTTTTTTTAATTTTATAAATCCATAAAAATTATATAAAGAGGAGGATAAATATATTGCTTAAGTCCCAAACACCTAGACTAGTACACTAGTAGTGAGACTTACGGGCAGTCTCATGGGAAAAGGGAGAATAGGGTTGAGGTTTGAGCATACAAAGATAGTTTTAGAAGGTTAAAAATAGGTGAGAAAGGAGGTAAAACATGTACCATGGTAAGGAGGGACTTATTTTATGTGTAAAATTTAATTCAACTCAGCTACTCAGACCTAACTGCATAAAAACCTAGACCTAACTGTGTGAGGGCATGCAAGTAGTCATGAAACAATGAAGGCAAAGCATAGTTTTGGTGATTGGAGGAAATTGAAGAGAATATAAATAGGATATAAATAATATGATATTATTTTTTAGAATAAAAAACCACATAAGGATGGCCTAGACCATTGAAACTCATATTAGGCCTGTTAGGCCTAAAAGACACTCTTGAGGCCTCAAACCCCATGCTCACCTCAATAGCATAAGTATACCCCAAAATCAAATAAAATATAAATAAAGTGTATAGGAGGTTGGTACAATTCCTATAAAACATGTTTTAGGCATGAGGATTCAAAATGATACCCCTCTTAAACTTTAGGTCTAACTCAAGTTACACAATCTCAAATAGTTAGCTTGAGCTACCCTCTGTATATGCTCATACTTTGAATCACAAAAATAATTGGGTAAAAATATATTAGAATTATTTAATAACCCTTATTGACTAAAAATACATGATATAAGGATTTGGTTTGTGGGGATCACCTTTATAAATGAAGGCTAAGACTATAAACATGTCCAGACAGCTTGCAGAGAACTCAAGGACCATCATCTTACATTTATATCTCTCCACACTAGTTACATGGGAACCAAAGATTGTTATAGGTTTTAGGGTGGTCTATGGAATAAACATCCATGACCATAAGTTTGGGATTTGAGGTCTCATTTTTATGAACCATCATTAAAATGGTAGACTTCCAAAACCATCCTTAAACCCTACTGCAAACTAGTATTAGGAAATGTGAAGATCTTAGAAAATAAACACTCCATAATAACCTAATAAACTCCTAAACCATATATTACACTTAGAGGAGACCCTACCCATGGTACCGTGTTATATAAAATCTATATGGAAGTGTTAAAAACTATACTTTCCCAAGATATTAAGTATAAAATAAGCTATAAAACTATATGGGATGATGCCAATAATTATAGGGAGAGGTTTGAAACTTATTTTTTCTCATAAAATAATCATATGCCAAAACAAATGCCTAGAAACACCTCTATAACCCTCCTCCATACAACAAGTCTACACACATGAAAGAGAAGTAGTGTAATTATCTATGTAAAAAAATGTTTTTAGTGTGAAATGCTTTGAAGAGTTGAATCATGGTGTGAAACACTTATTTAATCTTGTGACATGCCTATCCATAGGTTCCTAAGGTCTCTTCAAGGTTTCATGGTAGACAAACACACATAGTTAAGCAATTAGTCCTAATCAGCTTGTTTGGTTAACCAAGTTAAAAAATGGCATAGAGAGGCTATTGGGGGAGTTAATATAGATTTATTTCGCTAATTAATTTATTCTAAGGGTGAGATAGACAATCTTCATAGATATGTTTATCATTTGAAGGTATTTTTCTAGTTTGGTCAATATGTAGAGAAGACTAGTGGGTTATTCACTGCCTCATGGAGGATAATTACACCTCAATTCCACCTTGTAAATTATATATGGAGGAGTGATTGAATTATTTTGGAATGTCCTTATCTTTAATAGATTTGATTCAACATCTAATACCCCACCTCAACACTAAAAAGGGCCATTAAATAAGACCAATACATGGAGAGATTTAAAAGAGGACTGTGTAACTGATGAAACTATTATATGGAGTAGACCATTGTCATTTATGACCTATTATCTATACCTCCACAAAATATTTATCCTTACCTCTCTTTTGATTTTCTATATATCTAGGCCTTATGGCCTTGATTTTTATCCATCACTTGGGTATGAGGAAACTTTGCCTAATTTGTACTATATGGACCTCTTGCACTATTAATTAATTATTCCATCTTCTCTATGATTAGTTTTTAGTGTGTGTATGATTATTTGATATGCATAAGTGGTGTAATTTACCTTTTATAGGTTTAATGCCTTCACCTAGTTGTTATCAAGTGTTTTATGCAGGTCATGTAGTGTGTTAGAGTATTGATGACTAGTTTTAAGAGTGGAGATTTGATTGTAAGAACTTAGAACCAAACCTTTATTTCATTTCCCTCATGATTTATTCATCCAAAGTCAATCTCTACATGAAACATTATTGCCTAGAAACCATTTGATATAGTGATTCAACCATATCCATTATCCATTAATGTTAGTTGAGATCAATATGAGTGGATGGATAAGCAATATTAGTGCATCACCACCCTTTAGATTAGGTTTCCTTTATGCACTCTTATTTATTTTCACCCCAATTGATAGTTCTTATTCAACTAAGCCATAAGTGATGTATTAGCGGAGCTATCCCCATAACCTAGAGGTTTGGTCTAGTTAGAAGGTCACCCACATCCTTTAGGGCATTCCCATGTTAGTCTATGTTTGAAGTAGCCCTGAAAAATATCCTTCAAATGGTGTATCATGGGTTGATAATAGTACTTATGACCACTAATTGAGATAAATGTAAGAGAACACAAGTTTGAGTAACAAGTTGAAATTTTTAGTAGCTCTCAACTGTGACTTTAGGAATGGTTCTCTTGTGTGTTTAGCTAAGATACATGCTTCACACTTTTCTTCTAATTTTTTAGGTAATTTAGGCATGCCAAAAACACCATTATTTTTATAATAATAAATTGTTTTTAGTGTGAGAGTGCCCAAATCTTGTATTCTACAACATATTTGGATATATTCTATCTTCCATGAGATGAGCATAATTATTTGAATGTTATGGCTCACCCATGAGTTTGAGTAGTTTTCATTCCTTAAAGATATTGAACATGACTACTTGTCACTTTTTCTGTTGATATTTGATATAGGTATAATCACTAAGAAGGGGATGAATTAGTGAGCCCATATATTTCAATTTCAATTGTAGTCCTTTAAACTAATAACTAATTATCATGTATCAAATTGATTAAGCAAAATTAACAAGAGAGCTCATTCATTCAATATATACACAAGATGAAACACATAACACAAAGTTCCTATGGGAAACACTCATGGGGAATAAAACCCACTCTCAAGTCTATAAAACATGGACTACAATCCTATAATAAATTACAAAAAATATATGCATCAACTCCTTTAGACTAAAAAACCTTGATCTTATCCTCCTGACCAAAGGTATTTAGTGAAATCCCTATTTCACTTGGAGTGATTGCCCCTAGGAAATATCAACTCCTTTAGACCCTATTTTGAACACTTACACATTATTACTAATGTCTTCAATACTTGATGATGGATCTCTATTTATCACTCTTCATCTTCACTCCCTACTGGCTAAAGCACATTACATACTTGTATCAACACATAGATTAATTAGGATACATTATATATCCCAATTAACTCCACACTAAAACTCTTCACTCACACTCACTTTATCACACCTATAAAAATTATATCACCACAATATCAATCTAACCATGAGGTAACTCACACATACCATACTCTGATCTACCTCAAAAATCAACCTCAAAGCTCAAACAAACATCACCTATACCTCACTCACACTTAAAAACATAAAACCTATAAGAACACTTGTTATGACATATAAATATGACCTACAGGTCATACACATAATCATGAACCATCTCTGCTCATTACCCCATCCACTAGGCACACTTCCTCTCTTTTTTCCTCAACTCTTCACTCTACTCCACTCACACAATCCTCTTCAATCATCTTCAACCTACAAGATCACTATTATAACATCAAAATTATGACTACACATCATACACATAGTGCTTAGTCTTCTCTATTCATCAACCCAACCATTAGGCACACTCACTCTCCTTTTTTCTTTGCTTCAATAAATATTGTCTACACTCAAGCCTCTAAAAATCTCTCACTTGAAGTCTATAAATCACCACCTTTGATTACACTATTTACAGAGCATTCATGATCAATAAAATCTTGTTTAACCATTAAACATGCCTTAACCTTTAAGGCATCTATCTCATGGAGACATATTTAAATACAATATTCATAGGTTGGTGATAGCATCTATGAGTCACCCTTAAGTAGTTACACTTTTTAATAAGGCCTTTGTAGCTCTTATAGATCTCATAGAGACCTATTCACCCATTTACCACAAAAACAATCAAAAAATTAATATAGGACAACTTCCAAAAGTATAGGTACATACTAAGTGACCCCTTAGTCATCCTGAAATTCTTATAGTCATCATTGAACTCTTTTGTGCAAGTGTAATCAACATTTTGTGCACATAGTCACCATGAATGAATACATAGTCAACTTATAAACCTTTGATCATACTACATATGATTGTTTAAACATTCATAATGAACAAAAATTATATCTATTGAGTCTAAAAAACTCTTCAATAGACAATTCATCATTAAATATTTAAATAGCATCTGTACAAGCTCAATTATCCTTCTTGGGTCACTTGCATAATAAAGATGAGCACATAGTTAACTTTTAACCTTAATATCTTTGATTTTACAAAATTTTATATTTTAAAATTAGGTTCATTATATTTGCCTTGGATTCCTCTACCACTTTTATTTTTACACCATGAGTAAATTCATCTTGGATCAAAAGATATGGTCCAAAAACCACAAACTAGTTTTTCTATTTCTTAAATTCAAATATTCAAAAGAAAACAGTCACAATTAAACTTCAAACACTATTCTCAGATATCATGTCCTCTTATATTTAGATCAATCTCACAAAATCTATATTTTCCTGACTTTAATTCATATGCACCAATGCTCAAATGTTAAACCTTAGTCACTTTAACATCATCTCATGCAATATTTCAATGTTAACTTATTCTGCACCATTAATCTCCTGTACATAGCTTGGTCTTTAATAATACTAAACAGCTATCACTTTGACCTCTTGATTTTAATACACACCATTTATCTCTATCTATATGATCACCCACTTGCCATTTATCCTTAGAAGAATCTTGATCTTTATCTTTGCTCAGTATTAAACATTATGTACTTTTACTCATCTCACTATTTCTTGAATTCTTAGATAAATGCACACCATCTATGTTTCTTGAACTTTAACATGTGAAAATTTTACTAAGTATGGGAACCTTACTTAGCCTCCTATAAGGCTAATTTTACATAGTCATATCTTTTGTTTCACTTGGATGCATGATCTACAATTTGGACCATATGATTTCCTTACACAGGAGAATCCAACCATATAATAATATTCTCTTGAACCCTCACACATATGAGATATATTGACATTAAAATTAATTCTCAAAATATTCTATCATAGAGCCAACTATTCTTATAACTTGTCTAGGAGACCAACTTTAAACAAGCATAACTTTTGCCATGCTATATAGCATGACCTAAAATTTGGTACATAGGAACTAGGCACAAAACTAAAAAAACCCATATAGTCATATTATTATGAAAAATCCACACATGTGAGATATGATACCATAAAAATTCTTACTCGGCTCTTTTTACCACATTGCAAATTTGGCTATGGGAAAACACTGTCGAAATGCTTGAGAGCCAAACTTTGAACCCACATATATTTGATTTCACCTAGGTGCATGAGCTAAGATTTAACATATAGAAACTAGGGAATAATTTGATCAAAACCATTTTAAAAACTCCCCCTAACTCATCCACACATGGAAATTAAGACATCAACAAACTACGTACTCAAATTTAATTCCACTAGACCCAAACTATCTAGATGAAAACTATAGACTACTAGATGAATTATAATTATGCATACAAGCTATCCAATCATAAAAAACCTCTTATAGGACCCCTTTCACATGCTCAATTATCCATACTCATCCTTAAACATATTTAATCATGTCAAAACTAAATATCAACCAAGCCAACTTCAAGCACACTAAAACAATCTCATTACACACTTTGTCATTGTTACTTAAGCTATCAAAAAACTTCATCTACTCACTATGAAACCTCTATGACATCACCATGACATCATTAAAAAATATCCAATAATCTCCCACTTTTTCATTGATGCCAATAAACATCATTTATCTCACCTTCTCTATCTTCAAGCACTCTCACACTCGGAAATTTCTCCCCCTTTGAAATAATGACAAAGTGGGCACAAACTGATCTTGAAGATCTAAAAATACCATCAATAAGAGAGGACCATCTTATAAAGATGATATAAAATCCCCCTTACCTTGATCTAACCTCTTCTTGCCTTGAAAACTTCCTCTTGCTTTATGTTAACAATCTTCTTCAGCCAATCACTACAAAAAATGAATAAAAAACACACAAAAACACTAAAATCTGATGGAACTTACCAAGAAATATTTGAGAGGGAGTCCACTTAAGATTTCTAAGCCATTTCACCTTTTTAGCATCTTCAATTCTCCATACATCATGAGGAACCACCATATAGACTTACTATCCTTCTATCTTAAACCAAATCACAAATCACCAAAAAAAATCACCTTGAAACACTCATGCCTTTATCTTTTGGGGAATATGATCAAAAGACACTCTTAGTCACACTAGACCTATATAGCCTCCTTGTAGGCCTACCTAGAACTTATAGAGCCCATAATTTTTAGTAGACACATCTTTAGGACCTAAAAATTCATATTGAAGCACTCACATATGCCCCCTTAAGCACACCAATTTGCATCACCAAGCACATCTTATGCAACATACTTCCTTCACATGTCTCCAGACAATTAACCCTCCATCTTGACAAAAACAAGAATAATCTAAAAAATACAAGCCTTCAAATCTTTATGAAACTTGATTTGACAACCCATTTAGCCCATTCAACATTTTAAGAAACCTTAGACATCAAATCATAAGGCAGATCACTTTTCTAATAGAGCCCAAAACTCTAGAATCTTGAAATAAACAAAGTCAACATAACACCTAGTCAACATCCACCTTTAAAAATTCTTGTACAGTTGGAGACAACCATTGCATACTTTTAGATAAATATTTGATCTTCCACACCATTAGGAACCTTGACTTCCTATAAACCATTTTAGGACTTCTAAGCTCTTAAGTAGGAAATAGGAAACTCAACATCTAACAAAAATCTGCACATTAACTTAAACATACCTTTAGATAAAAAAACCACCTGGAGCATATTAGAATCAGGTCAAAAGAGCATTCTATCCAAAAATATCATCTTGATAAATCACAAATCCTCCTTTTCCATTTGGGAACCTTCAGTCTAACCCTATAGACTAATCCATATATAGTTATCAACATCATGGCATCATTTTGACATCATCATAACATATCTTCCACCTAGACATACCTACTCCAACTGAAAATACTCATCTCTATCCTTCTAATACCTTTTGAAGAACACCACAAAAACACTTACTTCTCCACTGAAAGGAGTCTCTTAATAAGTATAGATAGAGACATTTCACATATGCTCCCCCTTAAATAATGCACATTTTCAAGCCACTAAAATTCTATGGAATACACAACTATTCAAAAAACCTTTAACAAGCTTAGCAAGATCTAAAACATAAGCCTGGAAGAAAGGCCGTCAACTTAGAGGCTTACATAACATCTACCACAAACTAATATGTAAATAGATATTTGAAAATCAATTTTATAATAGAGCAGCCAAACCATCACCAACAAGATAACTCCTTATCAAGATAGGACCACTAATATTCTTCACAATATTATTTTCTCCAACAAATAGATATATAAAAAGAATACATAAACATAACTTATTTTTATTAATTCTTATCAAACAAAATCTGACAGCCACCAAGCTTCCTCTAACTGACAAGTGTCTCCTTAAAGCCTAGAGAGAGACACCCCTTTTGACATAGTGAGACTAAAAGTCCCAAAACCCTAGAGAATCCCATATCTCCATACCTTTCTCTGACTTGCAATCCATCTTGAGTTTGAAAGGATGCTTAAATTTTTTCTTTTCTTCAAATTTGTCAGTAAAATTAGACAACATAAACTATTATCTTCCCTTCATATCTAATCTTTTTTCCACCTTGGAAAACAATCCATCAAGGCTCTTAGAATCTATAGGGTTAGTTTTCTTAATCTTTACTTCCTCAAGTCTCCATACCTTATTTTGACTCTGTCTTCTACAGTCATCTTACCTACTTGATCCTTGAGCTTATCCTAATTTGCAACATAGCCTTCTAGAGAAACTTTCTTATCAACCTTATGATTAGAATAATTGTAAATTATTACCTTTGTTTTTCATATCTAATTTTATATTTTTTATACCTTATAGGAGCTACATATCCTTTGACATACCTTGAAGACATATTAACACCATTTGGACAAAATCTAGGAATATGTCCACTTTTATGATAACTGAAACAAATAACATCACTTGTTCCTTTTGACAGATTTGAACTATGATCAATATTTGGCTAAAAAATCCTTCTATAATATCTCTATGAATTTCCATACTTGATTAATTTCATTTTATAGTACTTATCTCTATGACCATACTTATTACATGTATAACAATAACCATTAAACTAGTATACCTTGAAGCATTTGGTTGTCTAACTAGTCTTATTTCATTGATCTTGACCTAATATGACTTATTTTGATCTTATTTAAGCTTTATTATCTTGACAAAAAAAATTTCATTCTCATCCATTAATTAACCTATCTTGGTTTTCAATTGAATTCTCTCATCCTCTTTAGATCTTAAACTAGAAATTTCAGCCATTAACTGGCCTTTAAGAACTTGGATAGTCTCCTTATCACTATTATCTTCTTTATCCATGCCATCCTTTATTGTACATGCTTGATCTATAAAACCTCCCTCAAGATAATTGACATGTGATTCAAGACCTTTCATCATATTTCTCATCTTATGGTTCTTCTTCTTTTGCTCCTTCAGCTCACCAAGTGCGCACATGAGGTTAGCTTCTAGATCAACTTCTTCTTCACTATCATGGAAAACTTATTCATTATACATGATGTCCTTTTATTTTGAATAACTTTCCTCTTTTGAGCTCAAACTTATCTCGTAATCTTTTGGCTAATCCTTGAGGTTATTGATAACCTTCTCATCCTCTTTATCATCTTTTTTGAAAGTAAATATTTTTTCTTCAAGTACCTTGATCATAGGCTTCCACTATTTATTTATTTTATCAACTTCTTAGCCATATTTTTACCCACTTAAGATCACCTTCAAGCTATTAGGTGCCTTCCAAAGGACCAAATCTGATAAAAATTGTTAGAGGTATAATCACTGAAAGGGGGGATAAATAAGTGAGCCCAAATATTTCTATTTCAATTAGAGTCTTTTAAACTAATAACCAATAAACATATATCAACTTGATCAAGTAACATTAACAAGATATCTCATTCATTTAATGCATACACGAGATTAAACACATAACACATAGTTCTTATGGGAAACCCTTATGGGGAATAAAACCCATTCTCAAGTATATAACACATGGAATACTATCCTATAATAAATTACAAACAAGAGATTGATAAACTCCATTAAACCAAAAAACCTTTATCATATCCTCCTAACCAAAGGTATTTAGTGAAACCCCTATTTCATAAGGAGTAACTAACCCTAAAAAAGATCAACTCATTTAAATCCTCCTTTGAACACTTCCACATTATTACTAATGTCTTCAACACCTGATGATGGATTTATTTTTGTCACTCTTCACCTCCACTCTTTTACCCAATACTCCCTATTAGCCAAATCACATTACATACTTATACCAAAACACAAAGATCAATTAGGACACATTACATATCCTAGCTAACCCCACTCTCTAACTCTTCACTCACACTCACTTTATCACACTTACAAAAATTATGTCACCGTAACAACAATCGGACCATGAAGTCATTTACATATACCATACTCTAATTTGCCTCACAAATCAACCTCTAAGATCAGACAAACATCACATAGACTTTGCTCACACTTTAAAGAATAAAATTTTTAAGAGAATTTGTTATGACATATAAATATGACCTATAGGTAATACACACATTCATGAAATAACTCTTCTCATCAACCCATTCATTGGGCACAATTCCTCCTTTTGCTCCTCAAGTCTTTGCTCTGCTCCACTCATACAAGCTTCTTCACTCATCTTCAACCTACAAGAGAACTATTATACCATTATAATTATGACCTACATGTCATACACTTAGTCCTCAATATACTATAATCATTAACCCAACCATTGGGCACACTCAGTCTCTTCTTTTCTCTACTTCAATGAATATTGTCCACACTCAAGCCTCTACAAATCTCTGACTTAAATTATACAAATCACCATCTTTTATTTCACTATTTATAGAGAATTCATGATCAACACAATATTTATTGGAAATTATATATTCCTTAACCCTTAATGTATATATCTCATTGATACATATTTCAATATAATCTTCATAGGTCGCCCATAACATCTATATGTCACCCTTAAGCAGTTACATCTTTTAATAAGACCCATGTAGCTCTTATAGGTATTATGGATACCTATTCAACAATTTTTCACAAAAAAAAGAAAAAATCAAACATAGGAACACTTCCAAAGTAATTTTTCCACACTACATGACCCTTTAGTCATCCTCAAATGATTATAATCATCATTTCACTCTTTTGTGTAAGCTTAATGAATGTTCTATGCACATAGTCATCATAAATGAATACATAGTCGACTCTAAATCTCCATTGATACTAAATACAATTTTTCAAATATTAATAATACACATATATGATCCCTATGGATTCTAAAACACTCCATAATATTTAATTCATTATGAAACATCAAAACAACATCTACACAAGCTCAATTATCCTTCTCAAGTCACTTACATAATAAACATGAACACATAGTTAAATTTTAAACTTAATATATTTTATTATACACATTTTAAAATCTTGAAATCAAGTTTATTAGATTAACCTTATAGTCATCTACCACTTTTATTTTTACACCATGAGAAAATTCATCCTAGGTTAAAAAATATGGTCAAAAAACTAGAGACTAGTTTTTACCTTTGTTAAATTCAAATATTCAAAAGCAAATAGTCATAGTTAAACTTAAAAAAATATTATTTTATCTCATGTCCTCTTATATTTAGATTAATCTCTCACCATTGATATTATCTAAATTTTAATGCATAGGTGCCAATGCTCAAACATTAAATCTTAGTCACTTTGACCTCATCTTATGTAATCTTGAAATGTTGAATCATCATACACCATTGATCTCTTTTATATAGGTTGGTATTTAAAAATAGAAAATATATTTAACTTTGAAATATTTAATTTAATACACACCATTGATCTGTATATGTATGATCACCCACGCACTATTTATCTTTAGAAGAAACTCAGTCTTTATCTCTACTCAACATTAAACATCATGCACTTATCCTCATCTCAATGCTTCCTAACTTCTTAGAGAAACATGCACCATTGACATTTCTCTAACTTTAACATGTGTGAATTGGACTATGGGAACCTTATCTTCTTGGAAGGCCAACTTTACATAGTCATATCTTTTGTTACTCTTAGATGCATGATCAAGAATTTGGACCTTATGATCTCCTTATATAGGAAAATATAACCATATAATAATCTAACCCTAGAAACCTCACATGTATGAGATATATTACCATTAAAATTATTTCTCAAAATATTTTATCACAGAGCCAACTATGCTTAGAACTTGTTTGGGAGACCAAATTTGAACGTTCATAACTTTTGTTGTGCTACATCACATGACTTAAAATTTGGTGTGTAAGAACTTGGCACAAAGCTGAACAAACCCATATGATCATCTTATTCTAAAACATCCATATGTGTGAGATATCATACCATCAAAATGCTTACTTGGCTCTTTTTTCCACATTGCAAATTTGGCTATGGGAAACCACTCAACATTCCTGATGGCCCAACTTTACACCCACATATATTTGACTATGATTAGGTGAATGAACTAAGATTTAGTGTATAATAACTAGGGACTATTTTTATCATAACAATATGACCAAATCCCCCTAATTCATAAACATGTGGCAATCAAGATGTCAGTAAACTACCTACTCAAATTTTCTACCACTAGACCCAAACTATCTGGATGAAAAATATGGACTACTATATAAATTATACTTATGCACACAAGCTATCCAAGTATAGAAAACATATTATATGACCCCTTTCACATGATCAATATTACATACTCATCCCTAAACATCTTTGACCATGCCAGAACTAAAGATCAACCAAGCCAAATTCAAGCACACTAGAACAAGCACATTACACACTTTGTCATTGTTACTTAATATATCAAAGCACTTCATCCACTCATTAGGAAACCTTCATGACATCACCATGACATCATTGATAACTATCCAAAAATAGTGACATCACCATTATTGAATATAATTTAATGGCCTTGTTTCCTTATGATCACTAAGGATAACAAGTTTTATTTAAATTGAGGAAGGAAAAGGACACTTTGGAGTTTAAAATATAGAAGCCTTAGACACTTGAGTCTTATTTTACTTATTCCTTATAGTTGCAAACTTGATCTATTTGTGATGCACCAAAACTTTATTCACTAAATTCCTTAAATAATTCTCTTTGAAAAGTCATATGTAGAGTGGCACCAGTATCAAGAACCCAAGCATCAAACCATGAAGAATTGACTAAGACATTGTTTGCTTCATAATATGTACTAGAAACACCCATTCATTTGTGAATTGGGAAGAGTTTGACTCTTTTATTTTCTTTGATTTTTCCTCTTTCTTCTTACAGTATGACTCAATATTCTTCCATGGATTTATGAATTCATGAGTCTCATGACTTATTTTTTAGTCTCACCATTCATAGTAGAGGTTTTATTTATCATTTTATGTTTACCACCTTGATTTCTATTTTTTCCACCTTTTCCCTTGTACTTCTTATAATGATTGATATTTCCTTTATTTGTATAAGACATGGACTTGTTAGATGTTTTGTAATAATTTTATTTGATAGAGTGGACACTTTCTCCTATTTTTGACTCAGTTTTTATTTCAAAGATATTTTTTCTTTCTACCATATTTTCAACCAATTGATCAAATGTGAGAGTCTTCAGCATATTGATTTCTTGTAGAGACTACAAATAGGTTTAATTTTGTAATAAGATATTTGATTAATGTGGTCATATAAATGTCAATTTTGACACCTATTTATTCTACACCATGCTTGATGGCACATATCTCTAAAGCCAATCTTATCACATCACCATATTTCAAATCAAAGTTGAATAGCTTTAACTACAACTAAATTAATTCCAACTCTAAGTGGGAATCATATAGATCCTTTAGTTTATGAAATGCTTCCCATGGAGTATTTTACCATTGAATATGATGAAATGAAACTCTCTCCATTGATTCCCTCATCAAAGCCAATGCCTTATATTCTTTTTGCCCCCATGTCTAAGTATATTTTTCATTTTTTATTCATTTAGCTACTTTTTTCACCTCATTGGAAATATTAAACTATAGATCATTGAAGATAAGTGTGTTCTCCACTTTCCAAGACCATTCTAGCAAGTTGTCTTTGCTAGTCAATGTAGTGCCAATAATAGATTTGATGGAATGAATGGATTTTTTTTTCAATTTTGTTTGGAGTTTTAAGTTTTTGTTAACCCCAATTGTTTATTATCACTCCAAAATGGTCCCCTTTTATATATACCACTAGACTGATATACCAAAGCCCTCGATATACCCACCCTTAATATATAACCTTCAATTTGTGTCATAATTTATCCCTTTCAATATACTTAGTAGTATGTGAAAGAGGCCTTAAGATACATGAGAGTATAGTAGTATGTGGTACCTATGGGTAATGTGAAAAGGATTCACCCTATCATTCACACTGGTTTAAAAATAAAATTGCATACATCAATATGCTTGGTTTTTCTTTCATTTCTAGATTTATATTTTTTGATAGTGATGAATGGGTATAAGACTAGATCTCCTTATTTCTCCTTTGATTTACATGATTTGGTTATTTTTTTCCAAAATTTACTGACAGTAACTTTATCAAGGCAAATTTAATGAAAAAATTGCTTCAAATTTAAATTCTTTCAAATTTTCAAATTTAAATGCTTTTCAAAATTTGAAAAAAGAGAAATTAAAATTGTCGGGGATGCGGAACACCGAAAGCATACAATTGATTACCAAACTTCAAGCAACTTAATATGCGAAAATAACCAGAATCAACAAGTAACTAGAATTCAAAATAACACAGCATATGAGAGACAATACACAACTTGTATTAACACTTTATACAGAAAAGAATACAATAGAGAATATCCCACATCTTCTCCACCACCTTACAGAGGTTTCCCACACCTCAAGTGAATAGTAATTCTTCTCCCCAAAGCTCTCCCTCTCACAGGTCCCAACACCCAACTCAAATACAGAGTTGGTGTTCACCTCCCATGCTCCACGCACACCACAAGTGCTCCACGCACTCCACAAGCACTCCACGTGCTCCACAAGTACTCAAGGTACTTGAAGTAGATCTCCCATGAACCTGCAACAACCTACAATTCAACAGACCATACTTATGGAAGGAACTCCCTTGCCTTCCTCTCTTGCTCTATCTGAGTACACACCTGTACTCCAAGTAGATCCTGCCTGATACTGCTCCCTGTTGTGTTGCTGTCTATATGATCTTGCACACCTGCAAATCAAACAACGGTTCTGCTCACCTATGAACCTTGACCTTGCACACACATACACCTGCAGATCAATGATCTTACTTACCATGTAGATCTCCTATATAGGCCATGCAACTGTGACCAAGATCCTACACTCTTGAAGAATCCAGCTGACTCTCCAAACCAGCACCAACACCCCTGGTACTACTGTGGAGCTAGGAGGAACCCACTTGCTCACCTCACACATAGAAGGAACAAACTTTGCTCAACTCAAACTAGCCCACTTTTCCAATACAACCATGAGTCTAATATATAGATCTCATCCAAACAATAATTAGACATCTAATTACAATAATTAGATCCGCAGCTATGAGTCTAAAATTAGCACTCATCATGCAAACACTTGGTTCGTTAGCTAACTGCCCATAATTAGCTCGCAGTCAAACCACACAGGTGACCAACGTCGGTCCCTGTCTGCCTAGAGGTGACCGACGTCGGCCGATATATGACCGACGTCGGTTGCTTCTCTATGTTATCCTGCCGACGTCAGCTGATCAGACTGACCCCAACTTCTCTACAACTCAGCAACCTCCAGCAACCTCCTCTCCTGTTTGCATCAGTGAAGCTTTTAGCTCCACAATCCTAACAAAAATTCAAAAAAAATATTTTAAAAAAAAGCTTAAAATATTGTACCTTTGTCCATTCTTTTCACTGATTTGATTTTAATATTGGAATTGAAAAAACATGTCATTAAAATGAAGATTTTTCACTTTTATAACAACTTCATAGGCATGGTCTCCTCTTTGACCATGCACCCCTTAGAATAATAATGACATAGAACTATAAATATGACTTTCAAGTATTAGATCAGTTTTAAATAGATAATAATGTCAATTTTCTATATAAAATTAGTATAAATTTGTGGCATATCCCACTAAAGTTTGAGCACAATCCTCACATTAAATTTTGATTAGTTTAGTCCCATATAGTCCAAGGTAATTAAAATAGTATGAAATAATCTTCACACAAATCACAACAATATCCACATAATTTTAAAGTCCAAACTTAATTAAATCCCATGTAGGTAGTCAGGTTATAACATGATTCTACATTTTTTAGAGTAGATGACTTCCATGTACCCATTGTGCAAGTTAGAATAGCTATTTCCATGATTCCTTCTACCAAAATGCCCCCCCCCCCCAAAATTAATTTACACTAATAATGTATCAAAAAAAATATTAATGAAAGAGAATCTATTATATTCAGGACATAGGCTATGAAAAAGGAGAAATAATAAACAAATTAAATACTCAAGCTCTGATACCACTATCAAGCCAAAAAGAATATTAGAGGATAAAAATGAAATTATATTTCATGATTCAATTTGTAAATGATAAAGCAAAATAATAAATAATCTATAGAATGACTTATCACTTCATCTACCAAGAAGTACTTTCAAATACCTATAGGACTCTTGAGCTACACACTACAAGATGAAATCAAATGTGTAACACACTACAAGACAAAAGAAAGACACCTATGCTAGACACCTAGGTTTAACAATAATTATGTACAACATTATTACATTGTAATAATAAATTAGTCATCTATCAGGAAAGTAATAAATACCAACTAATATTTATCATTTGAAGAAGTATAAACAACATTCTTTGGAATTTGTGGAATACTTTGAAGCATTTAATATTTTCGTCATTCCTAGAATTAGCAATGTTATGGCAAGCTCATTAGTTATTTATATTACTAACCTTACACCTTTAGAGAACATGTATCCACAAATTTTTTATATTGAATTTGTTTCATGTCCACATGTACCTAATAATGTGAATAAAATTCAATTTTTTGATGATGACAAATGCATTCTATATGTCCTTTATAAGTCCAATGCTTTTTATGTGCATGTGGTTGATGAGGATGAGAGGAGTGATGTGAATGAATAACATTTTTATGTTGATGGAGATTCAAACCTTAAGGACAATCAAATTCCAAATGTAATTATATCATTAGAAACATTATTGGAATGAGAAAGGCCTAAAACTAGACCTAAAAAAGTTGTTTGTAACAACCCCATTGGGTTTTATCAGAATAAAGTATTTTTTAAATTAATTACACATATTCATCCAATAGATTTCACCATTATAAACCTAAATAATTTATATTTAACTGAGTGTATTATTCTATTTAACCCCATAAGTATTATAGACAATCCATTTAGCTAATGATCTCCATGATAATGATAAAACAAATCTTGCACAATGCCAAATAAATAATAAAGGCTACATTTATTTCAATAAAGCAATTATACACTTTCATCCATGATTGATACAACTATTGTCACTTGTATTTACACCCCTTGAGGAGATTATTATCTCTCCTCATCCAAGTGGCACAAAATAAACATCTCTCTTGGTGTGGGTAATAACTTTTTGAGATGAATCTCTAGAAGGGCTTGTTCCCTTGATGCATTTTTTGAAGTACTTTCTTGCTTATAACTTTGGATGAAAAGGGTTAATAAAAAACTAAGAAAGGTAAAAAGTGATGTACCAATATTATACTTCCTCATATGGACATAAATTATACTACTTAGAGCTAAACAAGGCTTCATTCACAAAAAATTCACAATTCAAGTTGCATTATCACATCAGTGTTTCATAAGCTAGGTTCAAGAAGGTATTTTGATTATTAAGAGGGTAACGAGTGATTAGTATATGTAATATATTCATTAACCAATTCTAAGTCACTTATACACTTAGAAAATAACACTAACAAAGACCTATATATATTTCTCTTCTACACACTTGGTGAATAATCAAGGATAACATGCTAGAAAAGATCATCTTCTACTAGACAAGACCAACAAGATTGTAATAACACTCAATTATACAATATATAAATAGTATCAATAACTTTTTTATTTCATCAAGAGTCATTCAAGAATAAAATTGGCTAGGGTTTCACCATTAACCAACAGAGGCTACTTAAAAGAGTCAAAAGAGTCCATATTTATATCCTTTGAGAGAAGAAGAAGACAAGGGAATTCTAAAATTCACTTAGACACTTATAAATATAATAAAAGGGGTTAAATTGAATTCTAAATAGGTATTTAATTAGCCATGTAATTTCATGAGGACTAAGTGTCCATACAAGTCATGAGACTAATGAAAAGTAAAATAAACTCTTAGTCTTGGCTCAGAAAATTACCTTCATAATTTAAACCTATTTGAAAATCCCAACACTAGATAAGGATAAGTATGATGATTGGGATAAGAGTTAATTCCTTCAATAATTCATATCCATGCATTTTTTTCATTCCTACTAATTTAGAAACTCCTAGAAAGAAGCCATCACTACCTATAGTCTAAAAACTTCTCCTTTCTATCACCCGTCACACTTGGCCTCAAAAATACCTTTATTTTTTCATTAAAATACTTGGGATGTAGTGAATTAAACTTGTAAATAATATAAATGTCCTTATACTACTCAAGTATACCTTAAAAAAGATCACACTTATAGTTTTCACCCTTCTCACGCTTGTGCCCACTATGCCATTTTTGACTGGTTAAAAAGAAGGCTATTATTTGAACACTTAATAGATTTTTTGATGAAATAAATGACCATAAATATTTATATCAAGTATAAAAATTTCTCCCAAACTTGATTTAATCTTCAAATTCTTCTTGTAACTTGTATAATGTAAAAATGGTCAATAAAACCCTATTTTACACCCTATCCATACAAGTTCATACAATAAAAAAGTGTGAAATGGATCTTGAGTTATTCCTATATAACTTATAATAGGTTTCATGAGAAATTTTTTCCATTAGGATAGCTATCCAACTCCATTTTATCCAATAGGTCTTGGCTTAGGCTTTAGTAGGATTTTAAGTAATTTTTGGTCTTAATATTTATTCATAAAGATTTTAAATTTAACCTACCACTAAATACCAAAAAAATTATTCCAAGAGACCCTAATAACACCTCCAAATTCCTCTAGTTCTCATACAAAACCTTATAAAATATATGAGCAATTGAAAACACCTCATCGAGTGTGTCCTTGACTTTCTTGCATGCTTGTACTCTTTCTTAGCTAGAAATGGATTTTTTGGAAGTTAAAATACATAATATAAGTTAAAAAAATGTTTATATACACATTCATAACATACCTAAATCATCTATATAGTCCATCAAGAGCTATAAATGGAGATGGACCCCTAATTGGTTATAGGTCTCCTTAAGGCATAATAAATCTAATAGGCACCATATTAGATTTGGTTGATAGTAATAATATATCATAGGTATTTAATTTTTAAATATAATTTAATAATAAAATACCATTTCATAACTCCCTAAGCACCCTTCTTCATCTTCTTATCTCATTCACCAATTAGACATAGTGGAAACTTGCCTAATTAGACTATATGCAAGGGGGATTTTGGTCATAGAGAGATATTTGAGCTTGGTATAGTTATTATCAACACATATTCACCTCTATTCACCTAAAAACATGTTTCCATGAGTTTTTAAAATCTCCATATCAAGTCTTTTTCTCATTTTGCCCTCACTAGCTCATTTTACCAAACCCTAATTTTCATGAAATAGTTGACCTCTGAGACAAAATAGTGAGGTATAGCCCTTATCCATTAATAAAATTGAATATTTTTGGATTTTTAAAATTATTTATGATCATTTTTACCTTTGTTTTTCTTTATTCCCTGCTTTAGGTGTCCAACCAACTCTAAATGCCCATAAAAGACCTCCAAAAAGCCTATTTTCTTGCATTTTCCTCCGACCCACCTAAGAATAAACCTTCCATGCTAAAATAATGCTTAAAATATTATTAAAAATGAATATAATATCCAATTAATTCTTATTAAGGTTTTAAGTAACCTAAAAACATTCCATTTCCTTTGATTCCTCATACTTGCCTATTAAGCAAAGAGGTTTCCTAGCTCATTGTACAAATTGTTTCCCCTTTAGCCAAGTAGGAAAAGAAGATGATCACCTTGGTTGGATGTTCATATTTTTTAAACAATATAATACCTATAATTATCCATTATAAATTGATTATAACCTTGTTCTATTCCCTAGACAAGTTTGCTCCTTTATCTCACCTTCATGTCTTCCTCTCACCTTCATGTCCAAGATTGTAACATGGTGGATGTAAGTGATTATTACTTCAACTGAGATAAAAAATTATTTTTAAATATCCTAAATAAACCCCTTTAGGTGGCCATATATTCACTTTCACTATTATTCTATTTTTCAAGTCTTAAGACACCATCCTATCATCAAACTTCTCAGTCATTGTCTGTTAACTGAGACATTCTTATTTTTTACCTACCTATATGTGTAAACTACATAGTGAGACCTTGATTATGATGTTTGGGAGAATTAATTAAATCATTAAAACAATAATTAAATAATTCCCAATTCTACTAAACACCTCAACTCTACCTAATGCTTCAATTAGACCTTGATTTCAACTTGGTGAACTCTTGATTGAGACACTCTTAGTTTGACTATTGTAGGTGTAATGTGCATCATCTAGAGCTTAGGTTCTGATGTGAAGATCTATTTTAATCCATTTTTAATTAAAACCATGTGTTTTAACTAATAACCTTCCTTAGAAACGTTCAAAATAACTTGGGTTATCTAACCTAGGGTCACTGTCTCATACCCTATTAGACTGATACACCTTTACTTGTAGGCTTTATTGGGTTCCATCTGAGATGATCATAGTGTTTATATACCTATTTACACTCCCTATAAGGTCATAAAACTCATATAATTATCTTATGTCCATTTATATGTTCTATGGAAGCTCAAATTGTACTCTCTTTGGACTAAGTCACCTCTATCCTTAAGACTCTATTATAGTTGTGTGTTATCTATATAGGGGAACCTTGTAGACAGTCATGGGGGTGCATATGACCTTATATTTCCCATTTTTTATGAATTTTATTTAATTTGACCTCATATCATTAGTTTAAAACTATTATTCATAACCATTTTCTCAAATTTTCTCCCTTAAATTGACAAGAGGTCATTTACTCCTACAGGCCTATAGATATTACTGAAGTATTTCAGTGTGTTTTAGGGCATGTTTGAGGTCTCAAACAACATGTCTTCCCTCATTGTTTGACCTTCATAATTTTCATGGGTATAGTATATGCTAGGGGATATAATATACACCTAATTATATTTATTAAAACCCTACACCACCATGCTTTAGGATACTCACAAAATCTCTTTGGTCTATATTTTGTCATTTTAGGGAAAACCTCCCTAAACCTAGTATCTTGTCTTCAACATGGTTTCACACTCCTTATTGCCTTTCAGATACCCTTCATGGATTGTAAAATATTCATCATCATATCAAGATCCTAAATAAGTGTCTATTTATCTCTATTTATTCATGTAGGCTTTTGGTACCTTGCTCAACCACCTATAGATGGATATTTTGATACACCACAATGAGTTAGAAACTAAACAACATGAAACTCCCCATGCAATTGAACTTTGTATTCTTCCATTAAGAATTAAAATTCACATATATAAATTCTAAGAGGTTTTAAAACATATTTTACCCTTCCATACCTTAATATAATGTTATTAAGGCCCTGTAGGTGGATCTTTAGTTTTTTTATGTAGGCATGACATTGAATTGGGTAAGAACATGTTAAGGAATAACTTCAAAGCCTCTCAAATGTATTTTTAAACCTTTAAGTAATTGATATTAATAAAGGACACCCTGAAACTAGATTTAATACAACATTTTTAACATGAAAATCACTTGCATATATGTGTAATAGAGCAATCAAGAACATCAAATGACTATTTGAGCATGGTGAATATGTTTGGGACCACATTTACACCTTTTTAAAAAATATAAATGGTATATACTCACATCATAATTTATTTTAAAATTGACACACTATGAATATAACTCTAGGAACAAGATGGAGAAGCCCATACACGTGATTGCAACTAAAATTAGGCATGGAGTTGACAATGGAGGAAGACAAGCTTGTAAGCTGCCCAAGACATGAGATGGTGGAACCAAAACATGGAAGGAGGTGGTCACATGACCTATATACTTTTTAAATAAAATTTAAAAACTATATGAGACTCTTATAGGAGAAAAATACTCAGCAAATAAGAAGCACTTTAGCTAAAACTTCACATGGTGACACCCTCTTGCATCATGGACTAACTTGCTCATCCAAACATTATGAAACATGAAAATAAGAATTTAAAACATATAATAAGGAGTTAATCATCCTTTTGAGCCAACAACACTATTTTTTTCATAAATATTTGACCAAAATATTGCAAAACCTATAGGGTGCATGAAATAACTACTATAAAAGTATAATAAACTTCATGAAGATGGTTCATGAAGCACAAACCACAATTATTAAAAATATTTATATTTAAATTAAGGTCTATAATTTTAATATAACCTCAAAAAATAATTTTAATTGAGACATATTCAGCAATCTTTACTGAGTAAAAACCTAAAAGTCATTTTTATGTGTCTAGGAAACCAAGAAAGGTGTATAACGGTTTTGGCCTCAAAATGGAATTTATAGAGATAACCAAACATTTTTATTAGTGTTAAAATGATTAACGTACCATACATGCTCTTATCCCATGTTTCACACTTCCCCATGAGCCATACAAGTGCCATTTTCTCCCTTTTTTAGTTGGTTTCTACAATTTTAGTTAGACAACCTATAATATTCTGATGTAACTAACATCCTTGATAGTTATACTAACCTTTTGGATATTTTAAATGAAAATGGGACACATAATTACCTTTGTAACTGTTCCTTTAATTTATTACCCTTAAAATCACATTTTATGACCCTAAAAGACAAATTGACTAATAGACTATGACTAAAGCTAGAATGACCCTAAATGATAATAGACAATATGTAATACACCCACTAAAAATATAATAGTCCTCATAAAATAATTTAAAACCAATTTTTTACCTATGGGTAACCAAATTTGACCTAAAATTAAAATTTGGTCAACAAATTGGTGACTCGTAGGGGTAGTATGCCAGTTATACTAAGGACCAGTAGCCTTATTCTGTCAAGGGCATGTTAACAAAATTTAACTTCTTGGTTAAATTTGGGCACCCCTAATTTTTTTTTTCAATGTTTAAACATTTAAATGGGCCATATATTATTTTATTATGAGGTTTATCTTGTTATATGATGTCATTTTAGGTCACTTTAGTTTTAGTGCTTGTTACATCAGCTAGTTTGTCCATTTGAGGGTCATTCCATGCCATTTTGAGAGTCATTAATGAATTTGGAAAGTTTTAAAAGGTAACTAGGTGTCCCTAAAATGTATAATAAGTCATTTTAAATGTTTGATATGTTATTTACATTAGATACTTGTAGGTTCCTTGACTAAAACTATAAAACTTATCTCAAAAAAGGGAAAATTGGCACTTATATAGATTATTGGGAAGTGTGCCACATGGAGAAGATTTTTATATGTCCTTAAAGACTTATAATAGTAATATACATTATTTTTTTGATCTATAATCTCATTTTTAATCCAAAACCATTTTACACTTTTCTGCCTTTTGGGACAAACTAAAATAGCTCTCAAGTTTTTGCTCAGTATAGAAGGTACAAGAAGTTTCAAGAAAAAATAATTTTTTAGATGATATTAAAATATTATACCTTAATTATAATATATTTATTTTTTAAAATTATCTTTTTTTATTTATGAATGATCATTAACAAGTTGGCTATGTAGATTTAGTAGTAGTTTAATGCACCCTATAGGTTTTTCATGTTTTCTACCAAATCTATACAAACAAATTAGACATGTTGGCTCTAGTGTATTATATATTCATTATATAATGGTAAAAGCTCCTTTTTTCATGTTTCATGAAGTTTGGATGAGAAAATTTGGACCATCATGCAAAGAGGTGTCATTGTGCATAGATCCAGA